>CM077293.1:3972079-4349579 GCA_039654925.1 Anguilla pacifica
TTATTTTGTGTTATATCTTTTCTCGGGAATATTGCACCCGCCTCATCGTCCTTTATGGGGACCTTCTCAAACGGCTCGTACGCATTGGTGGGGGGCTGGGGGGGGGAAGCGTTTGACTTAGGACTGGCCTGACAGCGTTATACGGGGACCGGCCTGCCATCGTCTTAGCGGGACGTGCCTCTGCTGTAAATCAGGGGCTGGAGCTCTCTCCATCACGGGCTAAAGTGATGAGTCTCTCCGCTTTACACCCCTCCCCCGGCAGAGACCCTGCAGTCGTTACCAAGGCAACCGTGTCGGTGACAGCTCGATGGAGGGGGGGGGCGGGGGAGGCTACGTGAGGTTATGCGGGTGAGCTGGTCTTTAAATTGTACGAGTATCAAATAAAGCCAAAAGCCTTCCTCAGTCGGAGTGTAGGGGGGAGGTTTACGTGCTATTTAGTGTATGAATATAGCGCATTAAAAAAAAACGCTGTTCCACCCTGAAACTCGTCGTAATGAAAATGCACCCGAGAAAAAGAAAGGCGGACGTCGGCATGTGTGCAGCTGCGGCCGGTGAATAACTTGACGAGTGAAACCCTCGAGCCCTGAAGAGTGTGACGTCTAAATGGCCAGTGACGTCCTGCGGAGAGCGCGTTGAAGAGGGCGATTGAATTGAACAAAAGAGGCGTGGGTGTGTCCGCCTCGCGGCTCTCTTTCCCCTCCCCCCCCCCGAAAAGCCACCAAAGGGCACCTGACTTTCACATGCGGTCAAAGGTCGCGAACCGGCCTCCAGCGGACTGATGTCATCGGGAAGTCAGCTGATTGGGCAGAAAGGGCCCTCCTTTGTCCCAGAGCTTTGCGTGTCCAAGGAGTGGAGAAGAACTGGTGGTTATTTCATCTGACGTCTGGCCTGGGGTCCTGTGTGTGAGGGGTTATATAAGGACCTGCTCTACAGGTCAATTGTGTTTTTATTTGTTTTTACTTTTTTTAAAAAAAATTTTAAGGAATAAGTATAAAGTTCCCTTGTAGTGGACTTAAAAACAAAAAAAATGTAAAGTTCCTCATAGTCCTGACATGTACAATGGGGAGAGTCCATCTTTGCCCTGAAGGTCCCTGTAATGTAGGTGTTTTATGAAATCACACACACACACACACACACACACACACGCAGTGTACACACAACGCCGTCCTCAGGCCTGGACTGTGCTGGGCAGCCCTGTTCTGCAGGCCCCACTTGAGTCTGCGCTGCAGGCATGGCGGGTTTATTCCAGCTCGTGTACAGAAGCTGGGACTGCTTCAGCCCCCCCCAACAGCAAGGCAATAATTTAACCCCCCCTCCCCCTCCCCCTCCCCCTCCCCCTCCCCCTCCCCCTCTTGGAGCACAGATCCTCCATGTCGGAAGGCACGATCCTCCGGAAGCTTCCGGCAAAGCCCCTGACCCCTGGCGCACCTCTGAGTTTTACGGGGTTGTTCCTCGTTTTTGGCGTTAAGTCCTTTCCCAGATTTCCTTTTTGTGCGTTTTGTTTTGTTTTGTTTTTTTTTTTGTCACAGTGGCTCCACCCCTCTGCCTTCTCTCAGATACACTCTCATTGGAGAGCTTCGAATAAAGAACAGCAGTTGAATTCTGGGAAACTCCCTGTAGTTGGGCGGTAGAGGTGTGCCGTGTGTGTGTGTGTGTGTGTGTGTGTGTGTGTGGGGGTGGGGGGGGGGGCAGGAATATGGAGGAAGAGGAAGTTTTTGCAGCTGTCCTGGAGTGTCTGGCTGGCCCACTCTAAGCCGCCTCCTCCGTCCCCTGAAGTCGGGTTTCGATGTGCATCGTTACCGTTACGGCTGAATCGAGTGTGCTGATCTGTGTGTGTGTGTGTGTGTGTGTGTGTGTGAGCTTTCAGAGGGACGGCTGGCTAACCTCCCTCCTCTCTCTCTCTCTCTCTCTCTCTCCGCAGTCTGGCCGCATTGACAAAGCCTACCCGACCGTGTGCGGTCACACGGGACCGGTCCTGGACATCGAGTGGTGCCCGCATAACGACCAGGTCATCGCCAGCGGGTCCGAAGACTGCACTGTGATGGTAAGACGGTTTCTCTCTCTCCTTCTCTCGCCCTCTCTCTCTCCCCATCTAACCCTCTGTGTCATTTCCCTCTCTCCCTCTCTCTCTGTCTCCCCATATAACCCTCTGTCTCGTCTCCCTCTCTCTCCCTTTCCCTCTCACTCTTTCTCTCCCTCCCTCCTAGACATGTCATCAGATCTAGTTGGAATACATATTTGAAATGCACGTTCTTTTTTTTTCACGGTTCACATGTGAAAACATGCCTGTGGATTCCTGAGAATTTTCGAGGGGAAGCACCACCGTTTGCGTACGGCCAAAAACTTTACCGAATCCCCCCCGTGAGAGAGCTGTTCCAAATATTGGTGCCAATCCACATTCAAAGGGATGAAGTATTTTAAAAATTTCACCCCAGGTCACGTAAGTGAGCCTCATGAGCAGACGGTTCTGTTCTGTTCCTTCGTTCTCCGTGACCACGGGGGGTGGGGGTGGGGGGGGGGGGGGGGGCGGGCGGGCGTGCACGTCCTCAGCAGGACCTCAGGTGCCTTCAGAGTCTCTCCCCCCCCAGCCACGCCCCCTTTTTACGGCAGGGAGCGATGACCCTGAGCTGGGAATCCCCCTGTGGCCGTTTGTGTAGTATTGGTAGCAGTATTGATAGCAGTATCGGTAGCGATATTGATAAGGGTATTGGTAGCGGTATTGATAGCGGTATCGGTGGTGATGAGGTGCACTAGGCCCCACCCTCTGTTCGCACCCAGCTAGTGTGACCCCATCTCACCCTGGGCCCACCTTACCCTCTGGCACGCAGGAACAAGCAGCGGGGGATGATTGATGGGTTTTATCGCTCTGCGTTAAATTCTCTCTCTCTCTCTCTCATTCTCTCTCTCTCTCTCCCCCTCTCTCCCTCTCTCTCTGCCCCGCGTTTGCGTCCTCCCCCCCCCTTATCCGTTACGTATGACACCTGAGCCTTCACCTCCCTGTGAAGCAGTCGGTCAAACAGACGGCCCCTCGTCCTCGTCCCGGTGACCCGCGTCATTTCTCGACGTTGCTAACGCTAAAGTGCTAACGCCGCTAGTTCCAGGAGCAGCTGATGAAGCCGCCACGCAATGGCAACACCCCCCCCCCCCCCACCCCGCCCCCCGCAGTCATTCCGGCTGTCAGGAGGATTAATCGCGCAGAACTTGAGGGGCTCTTAAAAACTGACAGCCTGAGCGATGGCCCCCGGGACCCGGGACGGTAAATTAACCGAGAGTCAGTCCGTTTCCCGCCAGCGACGCTGGAACTCCCAGCTTCCCCCCCCCGCCAGTGCGCTGAGAACAAGGCGCTTTCTGTCTCACCTGACTTCCTCAAATGCGCCTGTGGTGGAACCGCTGAACCACTCCGACTTCCGCAAGGCCGGGGCGGAGCTCGCGGGCCTCGATTCCTCGCATTTTCAGCCAAAAGATTTTTTTAAAAAGAATTCAGCCGTCAAGAATTCGGGGTCACCGAGTTCTCTCGGCTCTCTGCTGCCACCTTCTGGCGCGAGGTCGCAAGTGCACCCTACTAAACCGTTTCTAGGACGCAATTCACAATTCCTCATGCCAGCCTTGTGTGTAATTTTAACGCTGGTGTTGCGCCACTTACAGGAAACCCGAGGAAACGAGAAACAGCTGTGAGATGGTATTGCTGCGCGGTGGTTTAGCCTGACCGCGCGGCTGCGTTCGCGAATGGTCGCGTGCGTGACGAGCTCTATCCCTGCACCTGTCTGACCCCCCGTACGGTCCGCCGCTGACTCTCACCTGCTCGGGACTGCTGTTCTTCCCTTACCCGTGTCTCTCTTTCCCGCAGGTGTGGCAGATCCCGGAACACGGGCTGACCGTCCCCCTGGCGGAGCCCGTGGTGGTCCTGGAGGGGCACTCCAAGAGGGTGGGCATCGTCACCTGGCACCCCACGGCCCGCAACGTCCTCCTCAGCGCTGGTGGGTACCGCGGAATCCCGAAATAACCTTGAATCGAAGGTGATGCGGCGATGTCACAAATTGTGATTGGAGAGAGCGAGACGGGAATCCATGAGTCAGTTTGAGGCCTTTTAACTGATTGGCTCTGCTGTTGTAGCTCCTCCCCCCCCCCCCGGTTAGGTGGTTTGTGAGGACCGGTTTGTGGTTTGTGAGGACCTCAGAGAAGTACCTGGAGCTGCCCCGGCTGAATGGAAAAGATCCTCGGCCAAGATTTGGGTGCTAAAATGGGGCCTTAGTTTAGTCTCTGCTCACCGCACACGTTCACCATGTCTGCACAAGTGCATCGTCTCTCTCCACGCATTGACGGCTTTTCCTCAAACTTTTCGGTTTCGGCTGCTTTCATTGGGATCCAAAACACGGTGCTCCAGGTGTGGCTGAGGGCACAGACCCTCTCTGTCCCTCCTGGAAATAGTGCGCTCGTCTGACGCTGAGGTTTATCGCTCAAGTGCAGCAGGCCGTGTGGAACGAAGAGAAGGCAGGGGTTGAACTGGCGTGGAGTTTCCCAACCTGGCGTGGGCGAGTCTTTGACCCCTCCCGTCTGCAGGGTGGAGTAGTCATCGTGTTGACACATCCCATAATGATCTCCTGGGCCTGCCGAGGCAGTCTGATCCCGTCCTGATCGCCTGCAGTGGGTCTGCATCACCGGCACGGCTGGGTTTTCCCTAAAAGACCTTGTAAATGGACTGCGGGGGAGACATAGCTCAAGAGCGGTTGACTGGCGGTCGGAGGGTTGCCGGGTCAAACCCCGCCCTGGGCGTGTCGAAGTGTCCCTGAGCAAGACACCTAACCCCTAACTGCTCTGGCGAATGAGAGGCATCAATTGTAAAGCGCTTTGGATAAAAGCGTTACATAAATGCAGTCCATTTACCATTTAAAAGACCTTGTAGCTGCCCGTGACCAAGGTTAGGGACCCTTCTGCGGTACGGTGTCTCATAAGGGACATGTGGGTTCTTGTGTGGGGAAGCCTCTCGCCCTGCCTTCCTCACTCTAACTCGGCACATCCCTCGTTCTCGCCCCCCCCCCCCCCCCCCCCCAGGCTGCGATAACCAGGTGATCATCTGGAACGTGGGCACGGGGGAGGCCATGATCAACCTGGAGGACATGCACCCGGACGTCATCTACAGCGTGTGCTGGAACCGCAGCGGCAGCCTCATCTGCACCGCCTGCAAGGACAAGAAGATCCGCGTCATCGACCCGCGCAAGGAGGAGATCATCGCCGTGAGTCTCCCGCCGCTCCGCCCGCTGCTCCGCCCGCCGCTCCGCCTGCTGCTCCTCCGGCGCGGGCGCGCAGGGGTCAGCCGAGCTCACGTAAAGAGAAAGCAAATGCAGCCGTGTAGAAAAAACGTTTGTGTGAATCGCCCGCAGAGGTGTATTATATAGGTATTGTCCGCACACAAAATGGTCCGAACATCTACGGGTAAAAAAATTTTATGAACTAGTGTATATAGCTGTGTATAGCAGTAATGCTGCTAAACCGTTACCTTCGTATTGTGGTGTGTATAGTTCGTAGTGTACAGCAATAACGGTGGTGTATATAGTTAGCGGTGTATAGTTACCCGTGTGTAGCAGTAATGGTGATGTTTATAGTTAGCGGTGTATAGTTAGCCGTGTGTAGCAATAATGGTGATGTATATACTTAGCGGTCTATAGTTAGCAGTGTACAGCAGTAATGCTGATGTTTATAGTTAGCGGTGTATAGTTAGCCGTGTACAGCAGTAATGCTGGTGTATATAGTTAGTGGTGTATAGTAACAGTGTACCGCAGTAATGGTGATGTTTATAGTTAGCGGTGTATAGTTAGCCGTGTACAGCAGTGATGCTGCTGTTTGTGGTTAGCGGCTAAAGTGGGCGTGTCCTCCGCTCTGACCCGCAGGAGAAGGATAAGGCCCATGAGGGGGCGCGGCCGATGAGGGCCATCTTCCTCGCCGACGGAAACGTCTTCACCACCGGGTTCAGCCGCATGAGCGAGCGGCAGCTGGCCCTCTGGAACCCCGTGAGTCCCCCTGGAACCCCGCCCAAAATCCACCCTGGACCTGAGCGACCTGAGCGTGCTGGAGACACACGCATACAGACACACACACGCACACAGACACACACGCACACAGACACACACACGCACACGGACACATGCACGCACACAGACACACACGCACACAGACACACACACACGCACACAGACACACACACGAGCATGCACACACACAGACACACGCACACACACGCGATCGCGCAGACACACACACACACACACACACAGGCGCACGCAGACAGATACACGAGCATGCACACACTCGGACACACACACACACGCAGACAGACACGAGCATGTGTTGGGTCTGATTATCGCATTTTGTTTTTTTTAAATCGCAGCAAAGCATGGACGAGCCCATCTCGGTGCACGAAATGGACACCAGCAACGGCGTTCTGCTTCCCTTCTACGACGCCGACACCGGCGTGGTCTACCTGTGCGGGAAGGTGAGTCACCTGCGCCTGGAGCACGGAGCTTCCTGTCCTCGGGTACCAGCTTCCTGTCCTCGGGGACCTGGGCGAGAATCTGCTCTTTACCTTCACCATTACCGTTACCTTCATATTGTATTGTTCATATCTCTACCTTCATACAGATGAGTCTTTTTCAGGCAACCTGAACATTTTGCTTTCATCACATTTGAAATTTTTTTTTTTTTTTAAACCAAGTCGATGCTTTATGACGGAACTCTCTGGGAAGGGGTGCGAAAGCCAGACCCCGGCCCACGCGTTGATGCGATTAAATATCACGGGCGAAAAATAGAACCGCATCCTGTCTGCGACTCGCGTCAGGCTAACGGTCGGTTGCCGTGGGAACGGTTAATAGAATCTGACGTCGGCGTACGAAATGGCTCCGGTGTCCCAGCAGGCTCGGCTGCCGGAGGGGAGGGGGGGGGGGCGCTGACAGGTCCTGTGTGCCCGGCCGGGTGGAAGTGCAGGTGTGGAGGAGTGAATCTCAGATTGGCGTGCGGAACACCTTTCTAAAAGAGGCGGTTGGATTGCGGTGATGCTTCATTTATGACGAGCTCCTCTGTTCCTCCATGCGGTGGCCAATGTCATTTTTGCATTCGTCTGTTTTGCTTGCAGTGGATTAAAACCGAAAGGTTTCAAAAGATTTGAGTCGTGCTTTTATTTCAGCTCGGTGTGTCCTGACACCTTTCCTGTTGTGATCTAGTCATAATCCTGACAACGCGAAAACCAAAAAGGGATTAAATCTCACGCGTTGGTTGGTAATGACAGATTAGGATTAAGGTTTTTTGGTCGTTATCCACCATCTGGGTTTGGGATTAATTTAATATACACTGCTCAGTTTGACGTAACTGTAAGGGGGGGGGGGGGGAATATGGAATTTGCGCTGTGAGGAAACTGTGTGAAATTGGGGTCTCTGGTCACCGGTAGAGCACTAACCCCCCCCCCCCCCCGCACGGGCCTAAACTTCCTCCCCCCTCTCTCGGTCGTCCAGGGCGACAGCAGCATCCGCTACTTCGAGATCACGGACGAGGCGCCGTTTGTCCATTACCTCAACACCTTCACCACCAAGGAGCCCCAGAGGGGCATGGGATACATGCCCAAGCGCGGCCTCGACGTCAACAAGTGTGAGATCGCCAGGTGAGCAGCGGTGGAACAGCGGGGAGACGGTGCTTCTGGAGACGCCGTTCGCACAGAGTGGCTCCACTGGCTGATTCTGTCCACTAGGGGGCTCTCCCTTAACTTAAACGTCCCTGCGTGACTTCATCTGGGACCGACTTCACTGTATTTTACGGATAGTGAGACTCATTACGTTCACTGGGTGTCCCAACTGCCAAAGGATGACAGTTGTCTCACCATTTAAAAGACGGTAGATCTGTTATGATATGCAGCCCATTTGCACCGTGTGACGCCATTGGTCGATTCTGTCCACTAGGGGGCTCCCTTTGGACGTCCCTGAATGACTTAAATTGGCATCGGTTCTGTCCACTAGGGGGCTCTGTAATTCCTTTTTTATGCTTGAATTGTGGGAGTTCATGCAGATTTAGAACGAGCCGGCACCACTGCCATTCTGGAGGGCTGTTGGGCGTTTGTGCTGGTTTTCACTATGATCCGTTATTCTGGTTTAGTTTTCTAAACTAGACAGCTGGACCTGGCCATGCAGGATCACTCCTGTATCAGACCACAGTAGATCTGCAGATTCATGTGCAGTATGCTACTGTAGTTCACAGCTTTATTAAAAGTGTCAAATTAAATGAATAAACAGCATATTTAATTAAGGGTACAGGCTGATGTTAGGTCCTGAAACGGATCTGGCCCCTGGTTTAGAGCTCTCTGGACTTTCTTTTAAAAAAGACTAAGGAGGGTTTCTGAAATGACACATTCCCTAATGAAATGAGTCCGTTTCGCATTTGAAAATCAGTTCTTGTGTGGGAGATGCAGCTGTGTTCATTCACGTTTGTTATTTTTGCAGGTTTTATAAACTGCACGAGAGAAAGTGTGAGCCGATCATTATGACCGTGCCACGAAAGGTGAGCCCTTGCCCTCGATTTACTCATCTCTGGACACTAGAGGGCGCTGTTGTGAAGTATTTTTTTCTTCCATTACCTACTGGGTAGTATTTTGAAAGCCCTTTTCTAGGCCTAGTGCCGTTGTTCAAACCTTGTCATGCTGTCAAAAGTGGTCTATCACCAGCGTCTCTGTGTTCACTAATTGTGGCTTGAGTTACATGTCTATGGTTGCCAAGCCGTATGCTGTATGGGTGTAACTGAGCCAATCCTCCCCCCCCCCCAATTCTGCAGTCGGACCTGTTCCAGGACGACCTGTACCCCGACACGGCGGGTCCCGACCCCGCCCTGGAGGCGGAGGAGTGGTTCGAGGGGAAAAACGGCGAGCCCATCCTGATCTCCCTCAAGCACGGCTACATCCCCGGCAAGAACCGCGACCTCAAGGTGGTCAAGAAGAACGTCCTGGACAACAAGCTGGCCAAGAACGCGGAGAACACAGGCCCCGCCCACAAGACGGAGAAGCCCACCCCGTCCATAGTGAGTTCCCGCCACTTGTTCCATTCAGAAAAACCCTTGACCCACAATGCACCACTGCAATCTTATTTTCGCTCCCAACGTCAATTCATACTTTGAACTGCTGTTTATTTTGATATACATTTGTTGTTAAGTAGGAAAAAATAGCCCCTCTAAGATAGGACTTCAGTGTAGAAAAGAAAACATTTTTACATTAAAGTTAAAATAGGTCTTTCCAGTTTTTTGATAATATTGCAAGAAATATTAATATTAATTCTGACATCTTACTAACTGAATCAGGCTTCACGTCTTCACAAAGACTAAAACTCATAGGTTACACATCAAAAAAAATCTCCACTGAGGATCTGCTGCAATATTAGTCATTTTTCTGTTAAGGATTGCCAGGAGTTCCTCTCGTTATTGAGTATTGAAGATTCGGGTTCTCAGAAAATTGTGCAAGCGGTGGTCTTCCTCGGTTCACTCATAACTGGGTGATGTTCTTAAATTCTCCGGAAATGACTCATGTTCTGTGCTTATTATAGAGGTGTCAGATGATGTCACTTAGGAAATCTGCAGCGGCTGCTGCTTCATGCTGTGCATCATAAACTGGTCAAGCACATCCTGATATCAGCTCAGAGCCTGGCAGACTGGGCCTCAAAACTGTAGGCGTAGCATTACTGCTCACCGCTGCATTCCTGTTTCTAAATTTGACCCCCCCCCCCCCCCCCACCCCCGCCCACCCTGCCGGTCGCCCTGTTACTACCCACAGCATAAGCAAAATCTGCCTTCTCCTGGGGGGCTGCTGGTCCCCCCCCCTCGCCACAACACAGAGGACCCATCAGCTGACAAACTGGGAGACTTGGCGCCCCTATTCCAGGCCTGTGGCCTTTATCTTGTGGGCCGGGTTTTGGTCACTTTTCCCCCTCTGTGTGGACCCGCTTTCTGTCCTGCAGCGTGGCTGCGATGAGGAACCGTCCCACTGGAGCGGTTCCTCTACGCGCCGAAAATGAGAACGCTTACAGATAACGAGACTCGCTGTGTTCACTGGGTGTCTCAACTGCCTGCAGATGACAGTTGTCTCACCTTTTTTTAAACAACGCAGGCCAGTCACAATATGACTAGAACGGGAAATGTGACCGTCTGACTTCTGTTGGAGGTGTGAATGAGCCGCTGACTTTCGTTCTGCTGAGCGGAAACGTTATTGGGGGGGGGGGGTGGGGGGGTGGGGGGGACGAAGCTGCACAGAGCAAGCAGCGTGAGTGTTTGGGTTAGGCGCTGTTTACTGATGTTCATACGCACACCTTCTCTGACCTCCCCCCCCCCACCCCCCCTCTCCCTTTTTCTCTGTCTCTCCCCCTCCTGTCTTCCTGTAGAAAAATGAAGCCAAGCTGGAAGAGATCCTGAAAGAGGTCAAGTCCCTCAAGGACCTAGTCAGCAGTCAGGAGAAGAGAATCACCAAACTAGAAGAGCAAATGTCCAAGATTGCCATTTAAAGGACCCCCACCCCCCTCACCCTCCCTATCCCCATTCCCACCCCCCCCCCCCCCCCCCCCCCCGCCACCATTCAGGACGTTCCCTTGGCTGGGAGGTGGGCGGGGTTCGTCACTGCCAATCTTGACGACAGCGTTCTGCCTG
Organism: Anguilla pacifica; assembly: GCA_039654925.1. Taxonomy (NCBI): domain Eukaryota; kingdom Metazoa; phylum Chordata; class Actinopteri; order Anguilliformes; family Anguillidae; genus Anguilla; species Anguilla pacifica. The sequence continues at coordinate 3,982,742 of CM077293.1, forward strand.
ACACCCCCCTCGCCCAGCAGTCCCACGCAAACATTCCGAGATTAACGTTTTTTTTTCCTTATCCCACCCCGCCCTCCCCTCCCCCCAAAACAAAAACCCTGCCCCCCCCCCCCGTTAACAACACCAGAGGAGAAAGAGAAAGAAACGGCAAACTCTTACAATTAATAATTCCAGCTTTTTATTGAAAAAAGAAAAAATCGTACTTTTTAAAAGAAGTGGCAAATATTTTGGTTGTTTTTTTTTGTTTTTTTTTTGTTTATGGAAAAGTCTTAACTTTTTCCGTTTCCTTTTTAAAATTGTGACCAAGAAAATTCCGACATGAACAGTTTGTATTTACTGTGGTATACCCAAATGTTTTATATGTAGTTATCAGTATTGCATTCTTCCCTTACCTTCTTGTTGCCAAATTTTAAAGGAGTTTCGTTTACGCATCTCCTTGACAGTATTTTACTTTTTTTTTCCTTTAGTTTTTTTTTTTTTTTCATGATACAAAATATAAGGGACAATGCAATAGAATGGTAATGTAAAGGACGGGAAATATTTCAATCTATTACTGTACAAATGTATTGATGGGGGGGGGGGGGGAACAAAACATACCGATTTTGCGACCAACCACTGAATGGGAAGGAAAGGATTCTGATATTAAATAGTTATTTTTGCTGCCATGTCCGTTTTTTGGGTGTCCATTTACACGCTCTCTCGAGGTATCGAGGCGCTGTGGAAATTCTTTGGTCTTTTTCTGCTGTAAATGTTTCGCAAATCTAGTAGTTCCCCGCTGGCTGTTCTGAAGGTTGGTCTTGAGAGTGGTCTCCGAGCGGTCCCTCTCTCTTCGGTGGGGGGGGGGGGTCCGGTCTTGTCGGTGTTACCTGCTTCTCATCGAAAACCTTCTGACAACCAGTTTATGCATGCAATAAAGATTTTACTCGCTCAAAGGAGTTCTCTCCAACAATAAATATCTTAAAAGACCTTGTTTAATCTCTCCTTTTGAACCTTGTTTGTCTGTTTTTCTGCCTCTCTCTTTCCCTCTTTGCTTGTTTTGTTACATTTTTACATTTCTTTTCGTCTGAATTTATCGGAAAGATGCAAAGAAGTATTTTTTTTTTCCTCGTATGTATATCATGACTGCCTGGACACGTTTGAGTATGCATCTTTCACCAATGGAAGTTGCCTGACATTGTCAATGGCAGTGGGACAATGAATGATTTGTAAAGTTGCCTTTCTAACTTGGTGTGCGAATTAACACAAAGCTTTTGAAAAAGAATGATCTCTATATAAAATGTTAGGCCACTTCTGCACCCTGATACATGATTGTACCTTCAAACTTTAGATTTTTAACCTTTGATCCTTTGATGTTTTTCCGTGCTTGCCATTTTAGTGAGAATGTACATTACCCAGAATGACTAGTAAAATCCTTTTGAAGGCAGTGGTTGGTTAGCCAGGACCTCCCTTTGATTTGCTTGTGTCCCCTTTTACTCCTTCAGGGTCTAAGAAGAACGTACTGTAAGACTGTGGTAAACAACCCTGTTCCTGTAGACCTACCTCCCAACCCTAACAAAACACAACACATTCAACTTCTAGAGGTTTATGTTGAGCTGCTGATTAGTAGGTCAGTCAGGTGTGCCAAATTAGGGTTGAAATGAAAACCAACCAGATTGTAGGTCTCCAGGAACAGGGGTTGGCCACCTCTGCCTTAAAGGGTTAATATACAACTCACTTTGTATATAGTCTGGCGACCCTTCGGCCAGAGCTCAGCTGCTGCCGTTTGGGTTACACATCCTGAGTTTCTGTGTCGTCCGGGACGTTGTTTCCAAACGTCAAAGCGAGGATTTCCAAGGTCGCGTGTTGTAGATTTTGGAGGAGGTGTGCTGGGGTGAAAAGGATCCGCTTCTGTTTTTAGTCTGTGTTTAGGATTTGGGTTGAGAGAGAGAGACAGAGAGAGAGAGACAGACAGACAGACAGACCGAAAGAGAGTGAGAGAGACAGGCAGACAGAGACAGACAGAGAGAGCACGAGTGAGAGACAGACAGACAGAGAGAGAGACAGACAAACAGAGAGCGCAAGTGAGAGAGACAGACAGACAGACAGAGAGAGGGAGGGAGTGAGCGAGAGAGAGACAGACAGACACAGAGAGAGAGAGAGAGAGACAGACAGAGAGAGAGTGAGTGAGAGAGACAGACAGAGAGAGCAGAGAGAGAGCGAGACAGACAGACAGAGAGAGGGTGAGTGAGATAGACAGACAGAGACAGACAGACAGAGAGAGACAGAGAGAGAGAGAGCGAGAGAGACAGACAGACAGAGAGAGCGAGACAGACAGAGAGAGAGGGTGAGTGAGAGAGACAGACAGAGACAGACAGACAGAGAGAGAGAGAGGATCTGAGGCCTGGCGTTGGATGCTGGCTTACTGCAGCGGCCTTGGGGCCCGGACGTGGGCTTGTTTACGTCTCGCATTGAAGCCCTTCCGTTCTGCTTGTGCTTCCGCTCTGGTTGCTTTGGCTAGCACGTCTAGCAAGTCTTTCATACTGTGATCCATCTCTTTTTCTTCTTTTTTGAGGCTTTCACAACTTTTTGTCCATACTTTTTACCATTGTGTGTTTAAATGTGCAAGACGCACCTTTTTTTCCCTCCGTGCCCCCCCCCCCCCCCCCCCCCCCCCCGCCCACTCAACAGCTGTGGACAAAAGACCTCTTTGGCTTTGCGGAAATGTCAGTGTTTTCAATTCTGGAATTCGTCAAGGAACTGAAATCTCTCTGAAGAGGAGGGGCTTGATGCTTTGTGATGCTGGGCCATATTGCAAACCGCAACAGTGTTCTGTTGCAGTGTCGTGTAAAATTTATTTTAGGAGGTCTTTTCGCAGTTGGGGAGACTGGAGAGTGCCATAAGGAGATCTTCTGCCTAAGTGAATTGCAAATGGAGAGGTGAAACGGTAGCTGTGTTTGGTTTCTGCAGGCTACGAGTTTGTGGAACTGAACAAGTGGATGGGAAATCCCCCCCCCCCCCCCCCCCCCCAGGACTTCCAAGTTTCAAAAGTGTAAAAACCTCCCTGTGTCCTTCAGGGTTCACCTGCACCTGTTGGCCAATCACTGGTGCTGATGGGGCTCTCTAGTTTCAGACGTATTCTGGGGCTCTTGTGTCCCAGAGTTCCATGTGTAGGGCGTGCTCCATTTGGCCTGTCTAGCCTGGTGGGTGGGTGGGTGGGTGGGTGGGGGGTGGGGGGGGGGGTGGGCTGATAATAGCCACTGACGAGCGTTGAATCAAAGGGACAACGTAGGCCGGAAGTTGAGTGTTTGAAGGGTTTGAATGCATGTGATCTTATATAAACGACAAAGGATGTCAGTGAGCGCTGTGGAAATTACCCCGTGTGGGTTCCTGTCGAGTTGGTCAGAGTATGTTTTTTTTTTAAATTTTATTTACGTGTTTGTGTGAGGGTGAGAAGAGTCGTTTGGGGTCCCAGAATCCATTGCGATGATTAAATATTACGTGGTCTGTATATGAAGCATTAGCTGGAATGTGTTCACTTCAAAATTAACAGGTTGCCTAGAGACAAGCCCCCCCTGCCTCCCCAAAATTCTGAATCCTAATTCCATACCGGGAAGTAAGTCGGCAGTAAGTCAGTGACAGGAAGTGGCAAGCTCCTTTACATCATCAGCAGAAGGTAGAGGATTTTCCAGCTTTGGGTGAATCGTGCCGCACTGAAACATCATTCTCCGTTGTCATTCATGCACAAAATACGAAATAGTAGATTTTTTTTTTTTTTAATTTCCCTTTTTGTGTGTTCCCCCCCCCCCCCCCCCACACACACAATTTGTCTGCATGTCCTGTCCTTGCTGTTGAGTGCTGGTCAGAACAGAAGCTCCGGTTGCCACAGTTACCGGAAATCATTCAGTCAATCTCCAGAAGACGTGTACAGCTTATTCGTTTTGTTTTGTTTTGTTTCTGCTTCAAGTATCAGAGAAACTCGATAATCAGAATAAATGTTGAGTTAAAAAAAAAAAAAGTGGCTGTATTTGTTTTTCATGGTGTTTTTTTGCATGTCAGTATTGGTAGATGAAATGTATGTGTTTCTCATAACTCGGTAGGGCGATCATATTTTACCGGGTCTCGTGTATTGATAATACCCTGAATTTTCATCAGTGACCTCAGATTCACTATGTCACGGGGCGACATAGCTCAGGAGGTAAGAGCGGTTTGTCTGGCAGTTGGAGGGTTGCCGGTTCGAGCCCCACCCTGGGCGTGTCGAAGTGTCCCTGAGCAAGACACCTAACCCCTAAATGCTCTGGTGAATGAGAGGTATCAGTTGTAAAGGGCTTTGGATAAAAGCGCTGTATAAATGCAGTCCATTTACCATTTGAAATAAGACCTTTTTTTATAGCTGTAGTTCCCACTTCATCACTCATCCATTCAAAGCCCCTGGGATGTGGACCAATCACTGGACCAATCACTGGGGTTCAATCACTGGACCAATCACTGGGGTCAAATCCACGTTCTTTCTTTGGGACAAATGTAGACCATAGCTCCCCCTGTTGAGAGAATGCTTGGCTGGGTTCAAATTCTCATGCTGATTTGACCCTGAAATGCTGCTGGACTTCACTTGGTGGCGGTTGGGATGCAGTTGAATTGAAACAGCTCCACGTGCAGTTTGCTCCATCAATACTGTTTTTTTTTCGAGATGGTACAGTGATCTGAGTGTATGTTTCCATTGTCTACTGAGATGTTTCGCTTGGACAAGTTCCTCAAGAGATGTGACCTATTGCAATAGACCGGCTGCAGCTCAAGTTACTCTAATATTTCCTGTTACTCTGTGATGGGTGTGGCCTTTGCACCAAGCCCAAGACCTCTGACCGTGGGTGTGGGGGGATGTTGACGAGGAGGAGAGATCTATATCAGGTTTGAGTTGACTCCCATGATCAGTTACTGAGAGGAAGTTGTGGTTTTAAGATGGTAAGATGGTATTTAAAAAAAAAAAGAAAAGTGCTCCTCACTACCTAGAAACAAGTTCTGTCTGCCTGTTTTTTCGAACCATATGTGGCACAGTTATTGTGCTGTTGTTGAGATCAGGTGCTACATTAGGTTTTCTGGCAAAAGGAAATGACGGTAGGAGCTGTTTGTTCTTGCACACTGTTATACTTAGAGGCCATTTTATGTTTGCAGTTGTGCATTCACGAGAAAAAGGAACCGTTTATTTCCCTGTTGATGAATTTGTCAACATCATATTCTCCCCCCCGCCCCCCCCCCAAAACAAGGTGTCTCTTTTATAGACACAACAGATGCTGACATGTTCTTGAAGATAATGTTTGGACAAGTCCTCCCAGAATGGCAGCTATGTCAGTTGACCCTCCTTATGCCTGTATCTTGTGGCAAAAGTGACCAACCAAGAACCACTTCTGGTTTCCAAGACCTCGTCATCTTACTGCACATTCTTTGTCCATATGAGCAAGTTTGCCTAACTGTTAACTACTTCTGATACCCGCTTTTGATGCTTTTGGTCGGGTGTATAACCTATACCGTTGGATGTGGAAGTTTGGATGCTATAAATGGCCCTCCTCCCCTGTTTATTGCCGACCGGCACCATCCATAATGAAAAATGGCAGAAAAAAATCAGCCCCTCAAATGATTTGTAAATGGCCTCTTTCGGGCTCCTGAGGTGAAGATCCTGCTGTGACCAATCCACTAGTGCTCTTAAGGCAATGAAATGGTTGCCCCAGGCAAGAACATGGCTGCCCCAGAACCGATGACTCTATGGGCCTGATTTAGCACCTTTAGCACATGCAAAACCTTTTAGCACAGGCAAAACTAATACCTAATAACTAATGATCAATGATCAATGAGCGCAAATATCATGACCAATCACAGTTCATGTTATTGGTATTGTATGTACTACATGGGTTTCCACATGCTAAAGGTCTTGGTAAACCAGGCCCTACGAGTTTCCACAGTTACTTAGAAGAGGTTTCACTTCTATTGTGTGTGGTAGGTCCCGGAAACCTCTTCTCTTGCAGTATAGGATTTCCTGTACCTCGTGTGAAATGTATGATGGTACACCCACAAATGATGGTACACGCACAACCAAAGACAAGTCTTCTTTCTTGAAGATAGTTGCATGCACAGAGAGAGAGAGAGAGAGAGAGAGAGAGAGAGAGAAAGGGAAAGGGAAAGGGAAAGAGAACGTCATTTGGTTTTTACATCCCAAATCTGAGAAATACAAAAAAAAAGAAACGCGCACAAAAAAACGAGCACTGCAACGTCCCCTCGTCAGTCTTGCACTTACGTCAGTGTGCGAAACCTCTGCCTCACTTCTGCAGAACCAACTCAACGCTCGACACGTTTCCTGTACTCCTGCCCAGCAGGTATCGGCTTGTGTGTGTTCGTCCTTTCGCCATTTACAGGTGTTTTGGCTCTTGTGTCGGGGGACCTGAACCTCAGCAACTGGAACTACTGGGTCCTCTGCTCCTCTCCTCCATTTGGGTAAGTGAGATTAACTTGGGTTCCACTCCAATACAATGTTTTTAGTGACTAGTGCACTCTTGCTTTCTGAAGGTAGAGGAAACAGTCCATGCTTTTTTTTTTGGGGGGGGGGGGGGGGAGTAATTTCCTGAAGATGTTTTACAGACATGAGTACGATGTGTTTCCATGTTACATTAAAACACCCAAGTTCTGACGCTTCCAGCATTTATCCGTAGATCTGTTGAATGCAACACAAAATAATGTGAAAGAAATTTAACCCAGCAAACTAAACTTTTTAAATGATTGTTCAACATGAGTATCTTTCACGTTGTGTGTCATCTTATCTTCTAATTATGTTCATTATTGATTATGTAGTCACCTCGTTGCGCTGGCGCTGTTTCAATTTGACCGTTCTCCTTTCTTGTAACATGAGCAGAAATAGAACAGGTTGAATGCTGACCTGACCGCAAGCTTTCAGAGAGACAGCATGACAGTGACACCTCCCTTTCTCTTCATCAAAACAAGCCCTCTTTGATAGTTACTCCTAGTCAGGGGATTGCATTTCCAAAACCTTTAACCATGTTCAGCAAACCCGTTCAAACAAATGGGAGGTTAGTTACAAACATGTTACTTCTGTTAAGGCTTTGGCAACTGAGGAGCAGCAGTGCTAGGTGGCTTGTCATGGAACGTTTCAGCTCCTGCCACGCTGAATAATCAGAAAGCCGTTTCGTGTTCTCCACAAGTTTAACGCTCATGAATGTCGGCCCAACACATTTAGGAATTTAGCGGACGCTCATATCCAGAGTCAACTGGCATACATAAAAGCCTTGTACACTGAGTAGCGATGATGCCTAGTCACAGGTTCTGTTGTGCCGTGTAGCACGTAGCCTAAAGAAGCAATAAATGCCCTGTGTTGTGCTTCAGTTGGTCTCCATGGCTAGCTGTTCTGCGGTTGCTACACATCTTCCTGAGCTTCTGCTTTGCGTGTGACAGTTGGACGTGGAGGGCAAAACAAACCACAAAAAAAATCAACCAAAAACACTCAGTTCATGTTCACATTGTGCATGAGGCAATAAGAGAGATATGGTAACACTCAGGGGCCCCCCACCCCTTTCAAAACCAGGAAACTGCCAGCAAGACGCTCAGCGAGAAGAAGAAGTGGGCTCTTGTGAGAATCTCATTAGCCTGTCTATCTACGAAGGAAACTAACGGAAATAATACTGCATTCCGATGCACTCAGATGATTTTTCTATGCGTTTGTGACTCTGCCAATGCACCTTACCTTAAATACAGAATTTCACGTGAGCGTTACTTTCCAGAGTTTTTAATTTACTTTTCTTTTTTCTTTTCTTTTTTTTTTTTTTTTTTTTTTTTACTGTGGGAAGTAGTATTCTCAGCCAGGTTCAGATTTTAATTGGCTATCCAAAGCAGAGGTTCTCAGCAACAACCAATTGTGGAAAACATTTATTTCACCTTCCAGTTCCGTAGATTACAGCATATTGTAATCGCTGTAATTCGCTGACAAGTGAAGGGGGGGGTTTATACTGAAACAATGACAGAAGAGAACGTGCACTCCTTCGTGTGATCGTCATTCCCTGTTTTTTTCTCCTTTCCACAGGACGGACATTGCGTTTTCCAAGATGGCTGCCACTTGGCCGGTCCTGCTGTTGCTTCTGCCTGCCTTCAACCCACTCCTGTCAATGCGTCTACCCGGGCAGAACACGACAGACAACGGGAGTTGGGTTCAACCGACCGCTCACCCGCTGACTCCTCGTACGGAGGACAAACGCAACGACACGTTTTTTACGGTAACGACGGAGGGCTATGACGACTCGTCTCGGTCGACAGACCAGGGTGAGACTCACGTCACCGAAAACGAACAGCGACCGACGACGAATAGACCGAGTACTGAGCGCTCAACCCCCACTGAGGCCGAAACGGAGGAGACGGCCGCCGTGGTAACGACTCAAGGCTCCGCCCTTTCCTGGTACGAGACGTCCACGGCCCCAGCGACGGCAGCCGACTTGCCTGGGACGACCGACACGCCCGAACTTCCTGCTGAGGACACCACCACCACGGCGGAGGCTAGAACTGAGACCGCCGGTCACGTTGTCACCACAGAGGCGGCTGAGTCATCGACTGCCTCGACCCAAGACCCTGAAACCTCCACTTCAGGGCCCTCGAGCACCACCAACGCCACCGGTGCAGCACTGGGCCCCCGCATGAACCCTGGGGGAAGGGAGGACATCTCCACCGCGGAGACTGGAACTGAGACCGCCGGTCACGTTGTCACCACAGAGGCGGCTGAGTCATCGACTGCCTCGACCCAAGACCCTGAACCCTCCACTTCAGGGCCCTCGAGCACCACCAACGCCACCGGTGCAGCACTGGTCCCCCCCATGAACCCTAGGGGAAGGGTCCCGGTTCCCAAACCGCGTGAGGTCACATCGCCCACCACGGCGGGAGGCGACCAGGGTCCGGCGAGCGATGGCCGCTTCCCGTGCACCTCGGGGCCCACGCGGAAGGACGGCTTGGTCAGCCAGTGCCTGATCGCCATCGCCACGCTGGCGGGCGTGGCCACCATCTTCATCGTCAGCACCACCGTGCTCTGCACCAAGCTCTCCAGCGCCAAGTACCGGTACCGGATGGACCGGGTCGCCTACGGCACCGAGATGGTGTGCATCTCCTCCCTGCTCCCCGACGGCAACGGCACCCACAGCGCGCCGCGCAGACCCAGGAGCAACGGGGCGCTCCTCCCAAACCTGGAGGACGACGAGGGGGACGACCTCACCCTCCACAGCTTCCTCCCGGAGACGGATCGGGGCTCCTCGTGAGCTTCGGGCAACACCGCTGAACGCACGCCCCGCCCCCGCCAAAAAAAAAACTCTGCCCTACGCCAAGGTAGCACTTTCCCTGTTGCCCTGGTTGCATTGACCGTCTTGGACGCCTACAGCCTTGGAAATGGAAAATGGAAACTCCTCCGAGTGATTTTCAGTTGCAGCACAGCTACAGTGACGTCGCGCTCAGATGCATGAAGAGGCGAGCTGGGTTTGCCTTTATTAACGCGAGTACAAAACTAAATCTGTGGACGGGGACTAAATATGGACACACAAAATCGACTGCACTGAGGGAGGCATCGTCTGTATGCATGCTCCTAATGTGCATGACTAGTTAACAGAAACTGCTCTTTTCTGATGCAGCCGGGGGCGGGGAAAGTAGACATGGTTGGAGGACGGTTCAGCTTCCTGGAAGAAACTGCAGCTGACCTCAGGCTGAATATGAGAAGATGTTTGTATATGCGCTTCCTGTTGGTCCTACCAACAGAGTGCACGTGCCATGCTTTGCTCTTTGCAGACAGCAAACTATCTGGAACTGGAACTAGGAAAATTCTAAAAAAATATATTTTTTTTACACATTTAAATTTCTCTTTTTTGGACGTTGTTACTTTTTCGGTAATTGTGGTAGCTTCTCGGATTTCTCTGCCTGGCAAAAGGTGGGTGTTCAATGCAACGGAAGAAATCTTCCACAAAACAAAACAATGTCCATCACGCCTCCCTGCTGCATAGACAGTGCACTGTTTATCATTAATGGCTGGCCTGACAGGAAGTCAAAGAGGCACCGCGTGCTGATACTGTGTACAGTTTCCGTTCACACTCATCCCTCGGTATCTGACTTTTTACGGTACACTCACACTCAAACTCACTGGCTGGTAGATCGTTTTTTATTCAGTTATGGAATGATGCGTTCGTTGCATGACTGCATTATCAGTTAAGTGACCCCCCCAGAGTGACCATGAGCCTGCCTATCGGTACACACAATTCAAAGATCTATTTTCAAAAATTGATACAAGAAGTCTAGGCTGACCTCTTAATTAGTGTCTTATTTAATTGTGTATTTTGTCGTCCTTTGAGGAAGAATACAAAGCAACGCAGACTAAAAATGTATCCCATTTACTGCACTTGTACTATAGCTTTTTTTTTTGGATAGTCATCTCCCAATCAACACAAAAAACAGCTTGTTTCACTGCCTTCTTCCCAAGGGTGTCATTGCAGGGTAATTTTCAGTTTTTTACTTAAAGTATTTAGATTGCCATGAACAGTTCTCATTCTGCATGTTATCACACACATATATATAACTACCTTTTCAACTTGCATTGTGTACTCCTGAGATTCAATGTGTAAATAAACAATAAAGCGTCATCATCTACTAGTGACATCTGCTGGTGGACAATAATAATGCATGACATATTCTAAATTAAAGTTTTTCATGTTCTGTAGAACATTGCTGAGATGTTGTCTTTGTTTTGTTTTATTCATGACATTTTTGAAAGTAAACTTTAAAAAAAAACAAAAAAAAAACCTATTGGGCTGGGACTCTCCAGAGCGAAGGTGTAGATGTTTCACTTCTTTGTTTTTTGTAAGTGAATCTTTGTGTCTTGACGACAGATTCTAGCCTGTCTGCACAGCCATACGGCGTTCGAGTGAAACAAACGAAACGAAAGGGTAAGGCGGTTACAAAACTAGGGGCTGCAACCAACGGGTGGCTGAAGTGTGCAAAACATTAATTGCTGGAAAATAGCAGGGTTTTATCTGACGATAACTTATGGACCAAGGTCCTGGGTGTCTAGCTGGCACGTTTTACGCACAAGGTCTGTGCGCACGTAATGGAAGGCACATGTTCCCTGTGCTGGATTTGGGGCAGGGCTGTAATCATCCAAACTGAATTAGAGGGCAGGCTGGGAGGTACGGATAGGCAAAATGAGGGGGTTCGCCCATTAGAGAGAGAGAAAGAGAGGGGGAGGGCGAGGGAGAGGGAGAGAGAGAGAGGGAGGAAGAGGGAGAGGGGGAAGAGGGAGAGAGAGGGTGAGGGAGAGGGAGGGAGAGATAGAGAGAGAGAGAGATCGAGAGTGGGAGGGAGGGAGGGATGGAGGGAATGAGAGAGAGAGAGGAAGGAGGGAGGGAGGGAGGGAGGGTGAATGAGAGAGAGAGAGAGAGAGAAAGAGTGAGAGAAGGCTAGAGATGGACAGATCTCTGCTGTCTGAGGAAGAGGGGTGTATGGAACCAGCCTTACCTGATCCCAGGCAGGTACTTGGAGGTACGGCCTGGGAACGAGGAGGAGTCGCTACCGTTAGCCGCTAACACCTTTGCCAGGTGAAACAGCGTCTTTCCTGTTCGCAGCCCTCAGCTGAAACTGTAATGCCGACACTCAAATTAACAGCGAATTAACACTCTGCCTTTGCGTTGCCCCCCAGTTTTCCTCTGCTCTCTCTCCTTCCACTCACAGTCACAGAAATGCTAACGGGTAACGGGGAAGGTAGTCTTTTCTTTTTTTAAAAAAAAAAAAGCACAAGCGGCTCCTTTCGATGGCTTCTGCATCACAGCTGGTTTCATTCCAGAGACCGGTGATTGACATCTGCCCGTGAGAACGAGTTTTAATAAGCAGCAGGTCGTGGGGTGTTTTATAAGCTTGCTCCGATAAATTCTGAAATTACAGGCCCAAAAGACAAACTGCCAACAGAGGTTCGAAGAGGAAGTGGAGCTTTCTCTGAAGTATCGTGGACAAGGTTCCATTTTGTGTTGCTAAAAATAGCCTTCATCCTCTTCATTTTGGACATGCTTTGCCAAATAAGCCAGTAGGAAATAAACATTTAAGACAAAATGATCTCCCGGCCAATAGCCTACCAACGGCCAGGAGAATTGTGATCTTTACGCTGCCGGTCCTGAACGGAGTCCTTGGTGGTTATAATGTATTTTAAGGCCTCTCTCTGTGCCAGAGGAAGGAGGGTTACGCCCTGTTGCCTGGTTCACCAGGAGATGAGAGTTTATTGTGACAGATGGTACTCTCATTGGAGTTTACTGCTCTGCTGGGACTGGATAGGCAAGTGTGTGAATGTGTGTGTGTGTGTGTATGTGTGTGTGAGAGTGAGTGTGTCTTTGTGTGTGAGAATGTGTGTGTGTCCGTGTGTGTGTGTGTGTGTGTGCCTGCGTGTGTGTGTGTGTGTATGTGTGTGTATGTGTGCGTGTGCATGCGTGTGTGTGCGTGTGTGTGTGAGAGAGAGAGTGTGTGTGTATGTGTGAGAGAGAGTGTGTGTGTGTGCGTATGTGTGTGTGTGAGAGTGAGTGTGTCTGTGTGTGTGAGAGTGTGTGTGTGTCCGTGTGTGTGTGTGTGTGTGAGAGAGAGTGTGTGTGTGTGTGTGTGTGTGTGTGTGTGTGTCTGTGTGTGCGTGTGTGTGTGTGTGTGTATGTGTGTGTATGTGTGCGTGTGCATGCGTGTGTGTGCGTGTGTGTGTGAGAGAGAGAGTGTGTGTGTATGTGTGAGAGAGAGTGTGTGTATGTGTGTGCGTGTGTGAGAGCATGTGTGTGTGTCTCACACATGCTTGCACATGTGGTGTAGGTAGAGTCACATACGTGCTACAGCTACATCCAACATGAAATGCATGTAATTAAAACACATTTTGACGCTCATCAGTTGTATAAATTTGACTTTGGAGTGTGATACACAGGGTACAGTAACATTGCTGATGTAGACAGTGCTCACATCCCAAACTCACCAGAACCCTCCACACCCCCGCACCCCCAAATTCATCCGTGCAGTGCTTCCCGTTTTGGCCTCCCCCAAATATGCTATAGGGTCCTCGGCCTTGGGTTCTTGGGTTCCCTAACCCTAACCCTTCCCCTTCCCCTTCCCCCACCCCCACCCCCAAATTAATTTGTGCAGTGCTTCCCGTTTTGGCCTCCCCCAGATATGCAAAAGGCTCCTCGGCCTTGGGTTCTTGGGTTTCCCTAACCCTAACCCTATCCCTAACCCTCATTGAGAGATGGGTGGAGGAAGAGTTTGGGCTAACCCCCCCCAACCCCCCCCCCCTCCCCCCCCACGCTCCCACAGCCTCACCCAAGGCCACATTAAACTGGGCCATAATGAGAAAAATGTGTGTGCCCTGCCGTTCAGCCCAAGCCCTTCTGAAGGAAGAAAAGGGAGGAGGAAAAGAGGAGAGAAGAGGAGGAGGGAGGGAGGGAGGGAGGGAATCTCTCCCACAGGCCGGGATCCTGTCCAGCAAACTGTGTGTGTGCATGTGTGTGTGTGTCTGTTTTTTTTTTTTTTAACTGGCAAGAAAACCTTCAAACAGCCAGGAGCTCGAGCAGCACTTGGAAAAGAGCAGTGGCGGCATCCTCGTGTCTCTCCTACATTGTTTCCCATAATTCCATCTCTCGTTCCATCTCTTTTTTTCTTTTTTTGGCCGTACGGATTTTCTACCCCAAGTCCGCTCGCTGTTCTCTGTACGAGGGAAGCCTTCCAGATCTGTTGCCGCGGCGGTGAACTGTAAGTACCGATTGCTTTCTTTTCTGAATTTATTTATTTGCAACGTTTGGGTTACAGCGTGGCAGAGAGAGAGAAAAAGTAACACGGCTAGTAATTCTTCAGCTATAAAAAGATTTAGTAAAGCCGATCTGTCTCACCACCTTAGCGTTTAATTGTCAATAATTTCATTATAAGGTATTGTGCCACTACCTGAGTGTGCTAACACTGTCTGTGCTCGGGCTGAGCGTTGATTCACTCAAGGTTGACTTCCAAGCGCCTTATAGGGGAATAGGCTGCTTCACGTTGGCACGCACGGCACTGGGATGAGCTGTGAAACAGTTCTTCCAAACTTTGCTGGGAGATGCGCTGAGCGCCATGGGCCATCTCAGCCTTTTAAAGCTTCTGCAAGTAATCTCAGAATAATCATGAACTCGGAAAGATGATAAAAAGCTATTTATAGCGGATACACGCTATTATTATTATTATTATTATTATTATTATTATTATTGTTGTTAATAATAATAATAATAATAATAATAATAATAATAATAATGATAATAATAATAATAATAATAATAATAATAACAATAATAATAATAATGTTTTTATGTTATTATGTTATTATTTATTATTTTTTATTCTACTCAAGGAAAACTTGTGAGCGTGTGACACAATACACTTCAGGTTATGAGGCTCAGGTACAAAACTTCTGAAACTATAAGAAACACAGGGGTTTAAATCTCCTCCTTTGTGTTAATACTGCATAAAGAAAGCAATGAATCGTGGCTGGCTTAAAGTGCACGCTTTGGTGAATGGATGATGGCAGCAGAGCTACTTTTTTTTTTGTAGCTTCATGTTTAGAGAGGATGTTTCAGAGATGCTCTTTACATATGGAGAATGTTCACGTTGAGTGGAGGGTGGGGGGTCGAGGGGACCGGGGGGGGGGGGGGGGCTCCGCCAGATGTCTATTTCCAGGATATAATTGAGGCCTGTTAATACTGTGGTGAAATACAACACATGGGCCTGCTAGCTCTGTGACTGCAGACATGCAGCACATGTCCGCCTCTTTGACCATAGAGACCACACAAGGCCACTGATGGGTTAATTACATCCTCTTTGTTGAAAAAGGGGTCTCTAATCTAGTCCGTGGAAATGTATACTGTAAATGTAATTTACAGCAAGAAAAAAAAAAAAAACAGAAAAATTTGGTGTGATAACTGGTTAATTTTCTAAAAATAATTACCATGATTACTTGTGGAAGATTGCTCCATATAATAGGAATCATGTAAACCAGGAAAGGCCAACTTCGTGAGATCAACAAAATGTGCATGAGTGCACCTTTTAAGGAGAACGTTACTAGGACATCATTTTGCAATACGCAGTGAATGTACTTGAGGAATTTATAGTTTCATCAGAAAATTCTAGTCACGTTAATACTGCCCTAATACCTTATTATATTACATATTAGCTTGATTTTGTGAGTCACTGTTATACATTCACTTTAGTTTTCTGTACAAACCTAAGCCATTTAAGTGCCCTTTCCCTACTTTTTGACATATTTTAGGGGATATTTATGTTTGCCTGAACATATCTTCACCAGCGGAAATGTAACGTGATTTAGACTGATCCATTAAGAAATTACATTATCCAGCTCGGTAGGAAATCAAATAAAGCAACCAGGAACCGACGGGCCCCTGACTGGATGAGGCTCACACCTCCCTGTCAGATCAGGGATTATATTAACTCTGACGAGGGAGCTGTCTACAGAACATTTGACAGAGTTACAGCCACGTGTATGTGCGCACGCAGACTTTTTTCCGACATCAGATTCTGGCTGGCACCCCGTGTTTGTCTTGAGGATATAAATGAGAGGCCCGTAGGCGAGCTCAGTAAAAATGGCTCCTCCTGCCCATCTGCGTAGTTTGTGGTTCAGCTGGCTGCTGTAACGTAAATATAGACTAAGACTAGGAGCCACTGATCTCCTAGGCCCTACGGCTCCCTGCAGAATCTATGGTTTCTGCCTTATTGGTGTGGTGATGGACTGAATTCACCAGTACAACTTAAAGACCCAGCCCAGCTGCACTTTTATTCTGCTTTTTACTGCCCTTTTAATATGAATATAATGCAGAAAAACATTTTAAATGGTTTGAGCATAGGTGGTTTAAACGTAAAACTTTTGTAAAAAAAAGGGAAATGGCATAATTTTTTAGAACTAATTTCA
This sequence comes from Anguilla pacifica, assembly GCA_039654925.1. Classification (NCBI taxonomy): domain Eukaryota; kingdom Metazoa; phylum Chordata; class Actinopteri; order Anguilliformes; family Anguillidae; genus Anguilla; species Anguilla pacifica. The sequence goes on from CM077293.1 coordinate 3,998,703, forward strand.
GTTGCGATCAAAACTGATTTTAAACAACTTTATCAGTGTGCCCCTTCCCTAAAAATATGTGAACTGTGCAAGACCTAATAGGTCAAAACAGTCACATTTATTAAGTTTAAGCCTTTAAGGCTAACCCAAATGTTATCTTTTGTCTGCGACTGTTCAGGGCCAACAGCCTTTCCAAAGTCTTATTAAACGTAAACAGTTTGAGAGAATAGCCAATCGCGTCTGCCGTGAGCGGTGACATAGCCTCTACCGTACTCCACCAGTAGGCCGGGGCGAATCCAGACGTGGTCACGTGAGCGTAGTTCCGTTTCTGAATGCGGGTTTTGTGAGAGTAGAACTGTGAACAGTGTTGCCAAAGAAAATCTCACCAGAGGTCACTATAGGCTCTCTCTGAAGTGTCGCAAAAAGTCGCTAGACTGCGTGATGACGTCCAGTGGTGTCACTAGGGTTGGTGTCACCCAGTGCCGGCGGGGGGCGGGGGGGTTCTCATTCTCGTTGCTCGACAACGAGAATGGAGGTTGCCAAAGTTGTGAGAAGTCGCCAAAATTTCGCTAGAAGTCGCTAGATAAGATTGTTAGTTGCCGGGAAGGTCAAAAAAACGCTAAATCTAGCGACAAAGTCGCTAAATTGGCAACGCTACTGTGAACTGGCGAAGAGGCGCTGGACGAAACAGGAAGCGTCGCGAACGGGAAGCGTTGTCTCGCGCTGCCTTCCTTCCTTCCTTCCTTCCGCGCGCAGAGAGGCCCCATTCTTCAGTGCAGCGAGTCGTGCAGAACAACCACCTGCAACAAAATGGGGGGGGGGGGGGGGGGGGCAGGGTTTCCGAAAGGCATCAGTCACTAGAGAGGCGCATCTGTTTGAGGAGGAACACCCGGTGTGCTCAAGATGGCCGCCGCATTTAACAGCCCGAACAATTCGACATCAGGCTGCTGGCGTAAACACAGAAGCAGCTGGAGATGGATGTCGAAATTAGAGGCGTGCATTGCGCCAGTCATTGTATTTATTTATGGAAGAAGTACACAGGGCCTGAAAAGTTACTGTATGCGCAGCCACAAGCTAAATGTGCTTCCAGTTACGCCATCTTGAACGCCAATCGTGCTGCCATCACAATGCACGGACCCATAGTTCAAAATAACCACCATTCTTTCACAATTTCAGGAAACATCCCTGGTTTACAGTTTAAGTGGAACTAAAGCATAACATTGAAACTAGAGAATTTTAGGGAACTGACAGCACCCCCCACCCCCCTCCCCCCTCCCCTTGTTCTTCTTTGTCCATCACAGGTTTCCAGAGGAACCATGACGATGTCCGCGGTTCTTCGTCTGGCCTGCGTGTCGGCGTTCCTGCTGTGGAGCCGCGGTTGCCAGGCAACGCCATTCCCCTTGAACATAACCGCGGAGGGCAGCGGCGACGGCGAGCCGGAGCTCCTGTTCCCCACGGCCTACGCCACCCGCCTGCCCGGCCCCGCCCCCGCGTCGCCCACCCCCCGGGTCACCACCGCCGTCCGCATCAAGAACTTCATCCTCAACGAGGTGGTGGACTTCCTGCGGGACAACCTGCTCCTCATCATCGTGGTGTCCTCCTTGCTCATCGTCATCATCTTCATCGTCTGCTGCGCCTCCGTCATGAGCCACAAGCGCAAGCTCAAGGCCTACTACCCCGCCTCCTTCCCCGCCAAGAAGTACGTGGACCAGAAGGACAAGAAAGGCGGCTCCAGGACCTTCAGCGAGGTGCCGGGGAAGGGCCACGACTGCCAGAAGGCCGAGCCGGTGGACTCCAACGGGCGGCAGCAAGCCGACACCACCGCCGTGAACAAGAACCTGCGGACGCCCTCCAAGGCGCTGGTGGGGGAGAGAGGGAAGGACCCCAAACCGAAAGTGTCCGAGTCTCAGAAGGCTCCGCAGGAGAAGCCCAAGGCGGACGAGCCGGCCTCGAAGCCCGAGAAAGAGGAGGAGAAGAGGAAGGATGCCAAGGAAAGCCCCGCCCCGAGCCAGCCCTTGGTTTGCACTTGCCACCTGCGGAATACCAACCCTCCCAAGGAGGACAAAGACAAGGACAAGTGAAGTTCCTGCCCAAACAGGAAGTGAGTTCGCCATTGGCAGAGATTCTGGAAGTTTTTTTGCTCCTGCTGTGTAAAACTAAATAGGGAGGGAAACAGCTGTGTTTCAAACACAGCTGGCATGCTTCCTTATTGCTCACAGTTGAATTATTTTGTTGAACTGTGTACCTTATCATAATAATGTAATTACCAAGAGAAGCTTTAAAAACATAAACCAAAAAACTAAAACACAAAAAAAACAGAACTACAGTGTTACTCCTTTTCTCATCTCATTTAGTCTTTTCTTCCTTCTTTGATAGCAAACACAAAATATTTCCACAGAACACGTAATATGTTATGAGTGATTTGTTTATATAAAGAGATCATCTGCTTCTCTGCACGATTGGGGCATAAGAACAATACAAGTAGCAAGTAAGTACTGTAGGTGTCGTTACTGTAGACGTATGCTGTAGAATTTTGGCAATGACAATCAAAATTTATATAACCAAAGAGTATTTTTTTCACTCCTCTCGGCTGAAGTTAATAGCTGTTTAAACAGATATTATCAGCCCGTAGTAGCTACACAGATCAGGAGCAGTCATTTTCTTAATCAGCATTAATACGACAGTATTAAGTATTGTCTTAACAGTATTGACAGTATGCCGTACAGTGTTGTTTAAGGATTTTGTGTTAAAAAGTGTTTTACTATGTAGCAAAAAATTTTCAAAACATTTTGGAAGGATAGCTGAATGTCTTGCAAGGTGACACTTCACAAGAAGACCGAAGATATTTTTTCGCCTTTTTTTTTGGTGCCCGAGATAGATTTCTCACACTTTGCTTATGCTTATACATTGAGCTTGGTTATTTTTTTAACACCATTATATCTTATTTTGGGTAATGCAATTGTCTTGTGCATGTGGTGGTAATTCAGTGTGTTCGATTAGAATTAGTGTTTTGACATGCCAGGTTCTGACGATGCCGTCATAACCCCTTCTTATCTAAACATAGGACCACACTGCCTTCCACTCTTCAAATATTTTCACTTTTGCTCACTGTGATGTTCATGTTATTTTTATGATCAAACCAAGGTTGTGTTTTTTTTTTTTTTTTTTTTTTTTTTACCAGACATGCAGGGAAAGCCATCTTTATTGATATAGTCTGCGTTTGATGTTCAAGTATTTAAGTATCACCACTGATCTCTTTGCAGGGGAGACATGTTTTTTTTTTTTTCATTTTGCCTGTTCTCTTGTATGAAATTTAAATAAATTTCTGTTTTCTTATTCCCATCCGTAAGGTTTATTTCGGCCCAGTTAATGTTCCATGTTCAATCAGGACACAAGCAACAGATTCCACAAGAGAATATGGCCACGCCCATCAATTTACAGCTGAAACCTTATTTACGATAAATCCGTTCTTCACCAACTGTCCATTGCAAATTTTTTCATTTTTTTCTGGCTGCATCTCATTAAAAATAATCTGTAAATACATTTTTACAAGCAATCTGATTTAAAATAATGACACATAAAAGACATTCCCTTGTCTGGCTTGATCAATGAAGGAAAAACCAATTAGGTTGCTTTAAACAGTTAATTTAATTTAATATTTGTTGCTATTATGTTGACAAAATTCTTTCTTCTTTTTTTCACATGCACAGGCACACACATACGCACACACACGCACAATACACACACAACCTTAATATCTACATATTATGACTTTCCATGAAAAGTTGGGTAACAGCCCAGCAGTAATACAGCCACTTTCAGACAGTTCTTCTCTCTCTCTCCGGACATCTTATTCTTTTTTTTGTATAAGGCAGACATTGGCTTAAAGGAGCAGGATTTTGTTTTTACTGGTAATCTCTTCCAGAGTCCTGAACATGCATCTTATTTCCTGAATGAAAATATATACTGTAACTTTCCCAAATGTCAGTACATGGGAGCAATAAAGTAGGCTAACTTTTAGTCAAGTTTTAGCGGCAAAGACCCTCAAGGGGCACATTATAAACAGGCCTGTCTGTACTTTCCTAGAAGGCAATGTATAAATCACAACTGTTAATTTAGGCGCTCTGTTAATACCTTTCAGTAATTGCGGTAAAACATACACTCTGTGTTTTGCGGACTGGATTGACTAGAAGTAGTAAGTGCCAGTGAAAAGGCGTTACGGCCGCGCACTGTATACATATTTGATTTCTGCATTCCGAAGCCGAACGCGTGATTCATGATGTTCCTTTCCACGCCTCGTTGGCTTTGTCACTTAAAAACACGCGCGGGTTCTTTTCAACCACCGGCTGCCTTTTCTCTTTCAGCTGAGGCTCGCGAGAAAGGGTGGCAGATTTCTTTTTGCTCGGTTTTGGCTTTTTCATTGGCACCAGTGTGCAATGAAATAGCGTTTTAAACCCATGGGAACAGACGGAGCTACGGACAGAATCGCGGAGTGACTTCGGGAACACCCCAAAACCGTTCTAAACCAGGGAGCCCTACTCTTCGACGCTTCACTGACCTCAGCTTTACAAAAATAACAAAGGGTGACATCCATATGTTTAAAACATGAAAGGCACAACTGGGCCCAAATTAGAAGATTGCTATAACGATAAAGAACATTGGCAAGCGCAGCCATAATCTTTAAAATTACAGCGCGAGCAAAAATAAACTGCCGGGTGTGGATCGTGAGGCAAACTAAACATGGACCCACTCTGGGGTTGTCTATTCTTGATTTTTTTCCTCTTGAGTAAAATAACAAATCATTGCTAAGAAAAGGTAAAATAGATGTTAAAAAGATGCTGCTTTAAAGGTTGTAGAATTGAAATCATGCCCCGTAGGCTAACTAGTAACTAATATTCTATGTGCTTTATATAACTTTACAAAACAAACCCAGTAATGTGAACACATACGCACAAACAAAAGTGGACATTAATTCAGTTTAGACATATTTCTAAAACCAACTGGCATGCAACAACAAAATCAAAACAAAAATTCCTAAAGCTAGACAAAAGGGTTACCTTCCAAAGGGCATAAGTGTTAAATAGGAATGCCAGAGAAAATTATTTCAGCAAATTTTGCTATTTTCCCTTTCACCATGTGGAGAAGTGAACAGTGAAAGTAACCTGTTGATTAAATGGAGGAAGCGAAGACTGCATTTTGTTCCTCATGGCAAAGGTTATCAAGGTCGTGGGGACTTTATCACACCACACCACCTTGTCAAGATTTCCTTCCACTGCTTTTTCGTTCTGTAGCAAAACAACCTGGGTAGGGTGGGGGTTTGGCATGCTGAATATTACACACACACAAGCGTGCGCACACACACACATACACATTCACACACACATGTTCGTATTGCTATACTTGTGAGGACTTCCCATTGACTTACATTCATTCCGTAACCTCTAACCCTAACCCTAACCACTACATGCCAAACCTTAACCCTAACCTTAACCTAATTGTAACCCTAACCTTAACCCTAAGTCCTAACCCTAAAACAGCCTCTTGAACTTGTGGGGACCAGCAAAAGGTCCCCACCTCACGTAATTTTCCTCATATTTCTATCCGTGTGGGGACATTTGTTTCTCACAAAGATAGTAATACATGCCCACACACACACACACACACACACTCACGTGCAGGAAGGACTACTGCTCTCAACAAACTGTCACAAACTTGTCATTCTCTGTGAGTTCCACCATAAACGGGAAAGGTTTACCTGAAATCCTACCACCATCAGCACCTAGAATGCTCTGCATTTTGGATTTACATTTTAGGCATTTATCAGATTCTTATCAAGAGCAATTTACACCGTTTACATTCTTTATGAATACTTTTTTTTTCATACAGCTGTGTATGTATTGAAGCAATCCAGGTTTAGTAGCTCACTCAAGTGTATAATTGCAGGGCCGCATCTGGGATCAAACCCACCTCCTCGGTTACACACCCTAGTATAATTTGATCACAATTTCTTTTATGATCTGTCCACCAACACCACATGCACCATGCAAAACGATCTTCCTACTCCCTTCCTTGCCATGGCATATCTTTAATTATGGCTTAGTTGCTCTTAATTAGTGAACATTATCATGTCATCAACTGGGTAAATGTGATACATTAGAGTGTAGACCACGGACCTTTTTGCCAGCTGAATATCAAATGCAATATGGACAGAACTGACTACAGATGTCCTTGCCAAAACTGTTACTGGAGTCACAGAAACCGGTTAGCTGTCCAATAAGTAATGGTCGATGGTCTCCACCGAGCTACGTTACGGATAGAACCCGGACTGAACGGTTACTCCAGATACTACACTACAGACTCCAGCCGCTCGCGTCACCGTACGCTTCGCGCGCGTGCCGAAACAGCGCTCCTGTTTATAGCGGTACAGGAGACCAGCCATTACAGCCTGTCATCGGAGGGTTGTCATCGGAGAGGCACGGTTCCTTCGTGATAAAAGAGAAGCCGCTTCAGAAGGCTGGGCACAAAAAAAAAAAAAACAGGATGGCAACGCGGGGAAACGTCTTACCCAGGGGTAGCTACCGGTGCCAACGTACCAGACACCGCCGATAAAGCCTGCGCTGTTAATAATCTTGGCGGGCTTCGCAGGATTTGATCAATATTTCAGTAGCTAATTAGAAGACTGAAATTTGACATGCTCACAGTTGAATACCTCCCCTGATTTTCTTTTTGAGGATTTCTATAGCGCACAAATCTCGTGCTTTCTGCGGCCGCTTTCCATTTTGACAGTTGTATTTGTATGTGGTCAGTGGTAGTGGAATCGCCTCACCATTATAAAAGTTACATTGGAAATGAATCATAATATTTCCCCAGAACGTATTTTGTATCAAAATAAGTTCAGGACTTTCACAGTCTGTTACTTTTGCAGCTTAGTCACTCAGCGTTGCCAGGCGTTTACTCCCCCACCCCCCGTTGTTGCAGTTCCTCTTATTTGTGAATTTAGTATTCTGTTTTTTTTTTTTTTTTTAAAGAAAAGAATATTTCTCAAACACCCAGCTTCCAACGTGGATGATTTGCCCCATTTCAGTGTGGTTGCGACATTATGACACTCTTATTCTTCATCGTGTATGAATGCACACCATTTAAACTGCTATTGTCAATTTTATTTTCAATTCCACACCACTCAGCCATAATGTGGTTGCATGTAATTTAAATATATTAATGTCATAAAATATTAAGGAAATGATTTCACTTGGATTCCCTCCTGCAAATCAATAGTGACATTATTTATGAACAACACTGACATCTTGTGGACAAGGGGAGAACTGTATGAAGGACACAGCCTTACCTGAATTGTGAACAGCTCATGAAAAGCAGTGAGTAGAACTACCTCTAGCAAAAACAAGTGAATTAAAAGGTCGAGTCTGTGGATATTTACGTGTAGTCCAACGGCAGAAGGCTGGATGTTTCATCAGGTCACTACAGTTCTCCAATTTTAGGAGCATTTGCTCCTGAAAATTGATGTGTACTAACTGGAAAAAAAAACAAAAAAACAATTTAGGAGTACATCGAATACTAATTGGGATGCATTGGTGTACTCCTAATTTTTTTCTTCTTTTAGTTAGGAGCACATGGGGCCCTAGGATAAAATATGAGCATAGAGCCCTGTTGATGCAATTCAAACCAGACACCAGACATCAAACATGGAAAGTGAAAAGCCAGCACTGGCAGGTTGGCAAGGGAAACGTGAGCCCTGGACAGTGCCGTGCTTCGGGGTCACGTTTCCCGCTCTTTTGTTGAAGAGGTGCTAAATAATTCTGGAATGTACTACCCAACCGCCTGTCCCCTCTCCTCCCATCTGGAGAGGAAGAGAGAGAGAGAGAGAGAGAGAGAGAGAGGGAGAGAGAGAGAACTGTACAGCCACCTTGGAAACTCAGTTCGCAAAGGCTTTGGACACTCATACCTCTTTCTCCGGATGTATTTAGCCCAATGGCTAACCTTTGACCCCCCCGAAGCACCTTTAGCAATAGCCGTTCTTCAGCGATGCAAATAAAGACAGCTACCGGGACCGCTGTTGTCCTCAGGCACAGCGTGGTCGATGTCTTCGGGACGCCCCTTTTTTAAACGCGAGAGTGCACCTGAGGGCGCTCAATTAATTTAGATGGTGAAGAAGATACAACAACGAAAATAAGAGTAACGGAACACCTGAAGGTGCCATTAATGTTTGATGGCCGAGTGCGGGGAAGACGCAAAGGCGGGGCGGTTTCTAGAAAGCGCATCGCAGGAGCGCGGCGGGTCGGGTAAGGGGTTCGACCTCGCGAGCGCACGTCCCGTCCCACGCTGGGGAGAAGAGGTGCCGGACCGCGGGCAGAGGGCGATGGTATGTACCCCGTTTTACCTGTGCCTGGGCATGAAGCGTTTGGTATTCTTTTCACTTCTGGCATCCTTTGATGGAAACCTTTGAGGGAGATGTTGAAAGCTGATTAGGCCTGTATGTCCTGAGCTATTTTTAGGGACTTTCATATTTACTGTATATATAAACGTTTGTGTCAGTCAGTCCAAAGGCATGCTGTAGGCTAATTGGAGACTCTTAAGTTGCCCATAGGTATGAGTGTATGAGTGAACGGTGTGTGTGCCCTGCGATAGATTGCCGTTTGTCACCCACCAGTGGGTCCCCATCCTCAGTCTGAGCACTCCAATCAAAACTGTAAGAACTGAATGTTGTTTTGCAGAGTTTTTTTTTTTTTTGAACGAGGAAGAACATGCAGACTCAGCTGAGCTGTTTCCCTCATTTCCCTATTCCGTGACTCATGGCTGTTGCCATATGGGGAACTGGTGTCTCAGGTTGCTATGTGCTCTCTCTACCCCCCTCCCCCTCCCACCCTCACTCCCTCCCTCCCGCCCTCCCCTTCCCTCCCCTCGCCCCCTCCCTCCCTCTCGCCCTCCCCCCGCCCTCCCCTCACCCCCCCACAGTGAGTCATGGTCCGGTGCTTATGTGGTCTCCTGCTGGTCATCGGCGTGGCCTTCTCCGATTGCCCCTCAGGGTGCTGCTGCCCCCGCCCCGGCGGGGGTCTGGTTCTCTGCGAGGCCCTGGGCCTCAGGAGCGTGCCCCGCTCGGTGCCGCTCGGCACGGCCGTGCTCTCCATGGCCCGGAACCGTCTGTGCGACGTGGACCACCTGCTCCAGCCCTTCTCCGGCCTCCAGGAGCTCAGCCTGAGCCACAACCAGCTGGCCCGCTTCCCCAAGGGCCTGCCCCCGAGCCTGGAGGCCCTGCAGCTGCAGGAGAACCGCCTCACCTACCTCACCGCGGGGGCGCTGAGGCGGCTGGGCAACCTGACCCGGCTGGACCTGGAGGACAACCGCATCCGGGTCATCCAGCCCGGCGCCTTCCAGGGGCTGGCCAAGCTGCGGGTGCTCAGCCTGCGGGGAAACCGGCTGCGGAGCCTCCCCCCGTCGCTGCCCCCCTCCCTGGCCCACCTGGACCTGTCGGCCAACTGCATCGCCGCCCTGGACCCGCCCTCGCTGGCCGGCCTGGTCGACCTGCAGGTGCTGAAGGTCGGCGGCAACTGCCTGCGGTCGGTCCCCGAGCGGGCCTTCGACGGCATGCGGCGGCTGCGGGCGGTGGAGCTGGAGGACAACCTGTGGGCGTGCGAGTGCCACCTGCTCTACCTGTACCGCTGGCTGCTGGACGGCAGGCTGCGGCTGGCCGCCCGCCTGGTGTGTTCCGCCCCCCGCCACCTGGCCCGCCGCCCGCTCCTCACCCTGCCCGTCACCGCCATCTGCCCCAACGCGCTCAGGCCCAACGCCACCGTCGCCCCCGACACCGACGGGGCGTCGGCCACCGTCCCAAACGCCGAGGCGAGGGTTCAGCTTCCCGCTGTGCGAGCCTCACCCGCCATGTCTGGAGACTCCGGTCCCTCACCCGCTACCCCCGCTGGAGTAGATCCGGACAGGGAATCTGTGCCGGGGGAGGACGGCACCTTTCACGCGCGACTCCTGCAAACGCGCTACGCCCTGGAGGAACTGAGCTACGAGGACTGTCTGTCTTTGAACTCTACCCTGGCCCCTGTGGCTCCACCCCCCACACAGGGACCCCAGGAGGGCCCCGGTTGCTCGGACGACCCCGGGAGCCCCCGCCCTCCCGAGAGCTACACCACCCCCGAGATCTCCAGCCCCGTCCTGCCCACCAACAAGGCCGGCGCCCTGCCTGCGACGGCCCTCCCGGGGCCCACCGGTGTGTGGGGCCCCACCCCGGTCACGGCCCTTCTGGCCCTCCTGTGCGTGCTGGTGGCTCTGCTGCTGATTGCAGTGCTGGTGCTGCTGAAGAAACTCCTACACAGGAACCAGAGAGTGGCTCCTCTTCAGCTCTCATAGACACGACTGCATGCTCTAACCACAGGACAGCAGAATAAAACAACGAAGCCACTGGTTTGCCTCAAAAATGCAAGACAGGACTCATTTTTGGAGAGAGAGATTTTAATTTATTTTATTTTATGCATTTTCAAGGATTTGTTAGGACGTCACAAATACATTGATTATATCATCAACATCTAGCTCTGTGAAGGCAATACAGTTTCATCAATGCGGCAATGCTGTTTCCGTTCAGCTAGGATGAATGCTATTTGTACCTCAACTGTAAATCTGCAAAACTAGCTTAACACACTCTTTTTTTTCCCCTCCTATACATGAGTGTATCACATCCAGATAGCCAGCCCCCCAAAACTGAAATGCCAAAATAAAAATTTACAATGCAAATAAACAAGATTTACAATTTTTGACAACTGGCTGCTTTTATCTGCCACTTGAACAACTTGAGCAACATGAACAACCCACGAACCAATGCACCCCGCACGCATTGGCTTAATTAGGCACCGCCCCGCACAACCACCTGAATATTCATAAAACAAACTCCCAAAGAGACAGAACTTGAATTTTTATTGAGTAAAAACAAACAAACAAACAAACAAACAAACCCAGAAGAAGAGAGTCACCCTGGCTGTATTAGCGGAGAGCGATAAGGCTTTTTTAACTTAACAACACGTTCCCCAGAGAAGCTACTTTAACATTGTGCGTTCAACGTGACCTCCTGTCGAGAGGAGGAGGGGGGAGGAGCCTGCCGGGCGGTGTTGTTGGCGGTACTGTATGTTGGCCCTGGTGAAGGCTGCGCTACTTAGGAAGATGGAGGAATGGGACATGGCAGACTCGGGCCGCTGGGTCAGGAGCCCCTTTAGTTGCTGGCCTTGGCCGTCTCCTTGTCCTGCTGCTTCAGCCGGTAATCCGCCAGGGCGGCTTTTATGGCGTCTTCTGCCAGCACTGCAGGGAAGGAGACGCGGCAGTAAGGAAACTATGAACGTGGCATAGCATAGCATAACATAACATAGCATAGCATAGCACAGCATGACATGACATAGCATAACGTAGCGTAGCACAGTATAGCATAGCATAACACAACATGACGTAACATAGTGTAACGTAGCATAACTTAGCATAGCCTGACATGACATAAACTGACATCACATAATGTGACGCATTTGCCTTCCACCGCTGTTTCCCGTTACTAAATCACAGACACAGACCCAGGCAAATAATAAAAACAAAATGACGTTACGTACTGGAGCAGTGAAGTTTAACAGGTGGAAGGCATAGTTCTTTGGCGATTTCAGTGTTTTTAATTTTCTGCGCTTCATCAATCTGGAAAGAGAGCAAACAATAACAGGTTTGATCAGAGCACTGCAGCGCAGACCATCCCCTTCCGTGATGCGACATCTAGTGGTAACATGTCAGTACCACACCCCTTTCAGAAAATCAGACAGACGCTTGAAACCCCAAACAAACACCCTTCCTGAACAGGTAAGAATACCAAAACAACATGTTGTAAAATATAAATTCATGATGAACAATAACAGCTTGAAACGTGACCACTAACCGATTTGCCCTTGACCCACTCCGTTGCCAGGGAGCTGGAGGCGATGGCTGAGCCGCAGCCGAAGGTCTTGAACCTCGCGTCCACGATCTTCCCCTGCTCGTCGACTTCGATCTGCCGAACGGCCAAAAGCGTCACCGAACGCGAGATCTTAGCGCCTTTCAATCCTTCACATTTCTCTGCTTTACTGTGGACCCCAAAACTCCGGAGAACAGTGGAAACCCAAAACAACGCACAGGCAAACAGATAATAGATAAATAAAAACTCGGGGGGGGAGGAGGAGGTTGGCTAACGTACCTGCAGCTTCATCACGTCCCCGCAGGCTGGCGCCCCCACCAGGCCCGTTCCCACGTTCTTGGACGTTTTGTCCAGAGAGCCCACATTCCTGGGGTTCTCATAGTGGTCAACCACCTTAAATCAACAGATTAGAGGGTTTAAGAGGATACATAAATTTCCGAGAGGTTGTTCTCACAATAATGTGACGTTAGCACGTTGCCTGTTTTCCTGTAGAAGAATCAGCTACAGACTGCCAGTCCTGGAGTTGTTCAGGAATCTATTTTACACCCAATGCAAACACGGTATTCTGATACACGGTAAACTCAATCCAGATGCTCGTACTCGATGCTTAAGTCCTTGAGGCGCTGATGTCAGTGCGCAACAGCAGAATCTCCAATGTAATCGTTGTACATAAAGCACAGACACAACGTATATTCCTTCAAGATATGACTCATAATCTTAGAACCAGTTGAGCTTTTGACCGGTTATAAAAAGTGAAATAGTCATGTTTTCCCGTTTCGTAAAGGCTAGGTAATTCTGCCAAATGAACGACTAATGATTAGTAGTAAATCATTAACTGCACTACGGGGACTGCAGCAACTCTAACGTTACCCTCACAAATGCACGTGCGTATGTACTGAACACCTTGGCAGTTCTTTTAAAAGCGAGGTGGATTAAGCTTAAAGGGTCTTTTCATCTTAGGTAAACAGGCAACCAGCTGGTCAGTGCTGAACACAAACTCAATTCCACAACATCCTGCCAAGTGCGCAATAAGAATGCTTTATAAATAATGTGTTAATACGTCATGCTTTTATTTAGATTTTGGTTCATTTTTCATTCAGTTACCCGGCACATCCTGAATATAAACATGTTGTGTATGGTCACAATTGAACGCAGAGCATGTACTAACTGTGAGTGGTACTGATGGAATACGACGCAACGAAGATTCAAATGAACAATGTATTATTGCTCAGGCGAAGTTACAGCTGATAATGTTGCGTATGCAGGCGCCAGTAAGCTAACTAGCGTATTGGCTAACTGCCGCGCTGTTACGAAATCAGGGGGCGCACAACCAGCTAGCCATGCCATGATCATCGTCAATGTCACGTTGTTTTTCAGAACAGCCAAGCTAATAAACCTGAAATGATACGTTTGTACACTGCTAGCTTTATGTCCAAAAGCGTTTCAAGCATTAATTTTTACAGTCTAAGTTAGCAGAGTCTAGCCTTTTCGTTGTAAACTAGTAAGGTCAGACAGCTAAATAGCCATTTTAGTAACGAAATGGGAAGCAGAAATGGCGAAGTTATACAAGACAAGCTAGCCACAGGGAAACGTCGAATCATATGATATGGAGTTTTGTTCTTTTGGCTACAGTTAGCTTATCTATAGGACATGTAATGTTAAGTTAGCTATTTCGTCAACGTTTAGGGTACTTTAAGTATTAACCTGAGTGTTACCAGGCAACCCTTAGTTTTGGAATCTAAGCTAAAAAAAGTGTGTGCGTATCAATTTGACGTTATATCTTTAATGTCAAACTAAAGTCACGGACGCACTCTTGACTTAGCAGTGGCACAACTGCTCGGTCTGTGCAGTGAAACTGATATCAAACCCGGTATCAAAACAAATCATCTTATGTCTAGCTAGCTAATGTTAGCGTGTTAGCTGCTGTAGCATTCTAAATAGACGAATGCTCTTCGCAGTGTTGGCTAGCACCTTACCTTTTTGTGATATGGACACGTGAACTTTATTTCGGGCGCAGACAGCCTTCTGCCGAAGAAAATCAGAGGAGAAACACAACGTTTGACAGCTACCACCGCCATGTTTGCAGCAAACGAGGATAGTTAACAGTAACGTAGCTAGCTAGTGTAAGGCCAGAGAAGCAAATAACCATAGAAGTTAACCCCGCCCCAACCACGGAGGCGGGGCTCGCAGTGATACATCATATCCACACATAACAAGCATGCAGCAGAAAAGCACGAGACCTTAACTCCGTCATTTCGTATTCACATTTCAATTTCTGTAAAGTAAGGGTTTAAACGTGACCAAAAACTCAACAATATTACACATACCGCCGATGTCAGCTATTAATCATTGTGGAATGCTTGAACATGTGTTGTAAGAGCAGACAGTAGTTGTAACATCATCTATTATAATATCACTTTCATATTGCGTCTTTAAAAAAGTATTTTTAAAAGAAGAGGTATTTGTTAGCATGTGGACCATATCAAAAGCAGTGGCCAGTATGTTTACATTAAAAAGTTTTATAGGACCACCTGATGTGCGTGCAGAATACACAATTTAGTGACTGGCCCTTTTGAAACTAATTGAATACAATGGAAAGATATAGCGCACTACACTTCACAAACACAAACACACACACGCACACACACGCACACACACACACACATTTTATTTTTATATTTAGCTCTGTCTTATCTTGTCTTATCTGTTTACTTTTTAGACATTGTTTTTGTGATTAATTACACATTGATACATTATAAGAAATCGTTTTTTTTGGGGGGGGGGGGTCATTATTTGTTCAAGTCAATTGTGTTAAAATGACGAACACAATTCAATTGTGTGAAAATTTCTGGAATATTAGAATTTGGCACTGCATTTGGATTTTGTGAGAGAAATTCAGTTGATTGGATGATCGGTGTCATTTCTCTGTAGCACCGCCTATTTTATTTTAGCTTTCTGGAATTTAATTATTTACTATTTTTGCTCCGTCGCCTAAATAGGTAGCTACTAGCACAGATACGCAGGATAGGTAACAGCTCACCATAATGGTATTAAGTTAATGAGATGGAACAAAATATACATGCCAGAAAGTGCTTTGACACAAAAAAATGTCGAATAATAAGCACTCCAGCAGTAAGGTACTGTGTCATTAAACGTATTTCTGAGCACCTTACAAACATGGCGTCAAGTGGGATGGTCTTGTTACCACGTGATATATTACAAGCTCTGTTGCGTATCAATGGCTTTAAAAACGCCTGAAAGATCATTTAAACCCCTTTACAATAAAACGAATTATAGCAGTTCAATATATACAAATTTAGCCTAATTAAAGATGACAAATATATTCAACATGAATTTTCGTCCATTTTTGTATTGCATTTTGTCCTTCAAGGTCTTTGACATCAGGCTTCTTCTTTGAACAACCCTTCGCTGTTACCAGGCAGATCGAGTCCCAACATGGCGGCAAAGGGGAACGAAGAGGAGACGCAGTTGCAAGAGATGGAGGAGGAGGCGGCGGCAACCGGGGTCGAAAGAGAAATGGAATCAGATGAGGAAGAGGGAATGGGAGTCGAGGATTCTGATGAAGAAGAAGATGATTCGTCTGATGATGAAAAAGAGAACGAAGCCGAAATCCAACGTTTGGAAGAGCAGGTATGAGTAATGAATGAATGAGGTGCGATGTGTGCCACTCGCTAGCTGCTAGCCCATCATCGGGTGCTTAGCGAATTAAACTCCCCTTCACTAATTGTTATTGATGAAGCAGCGATGATCTATTCTACGCTTGGATATTTGTGGCTTTTTTCTGGACGTTATGTCTGTAATATTTAGCGCACCTTCTTCGTTAGGTTCTCGCAAGTTCCTGCTAGTTAGTATTTGCTCTGCTTTAAACTGGGATTTAAATTTAATGGCTAGTTAGCTATGCGCTATATTGCTAGCTAATTAGCTAGCTAGCCACTTAGCCTCAACCAACGCCTTGCATGCGGACTAGTTGGTCGTTTAGCTACGGGTTCATGTGTGTTGATTTGTATGAGTTGAGAAGTGGGTGTACATGCGTACACGACTTCTTTATAAGTTTCCAGTTACTTGGCTGACTCGCTAACGCTAGCAGAGCGCAGTTCAAGCTCCATGCGCGCGTCTGTTCGGCGGGATTGGGATAGTCATGATGGTGCACACAGATTCGGCACCCCCATACAACGTTTCTGAACAAATGGCGTGGGCGTGATTACATCAACATCGGCTAACGTTAACTACCTAATCACATTCGCTAGATGGCTGAATTGGTTTTCATTTTAGTAAGTGAGCTAGCTTTCTATTAAACCCAACAACGCTGAATTCAACTCGTAGGCTACACTAACGTTATATAGCTAACTAACTAGCCAGTTTATGATATTTGTTAATTAGCTACGCTAGTAACACTGTCTTATTTCACAGCTAAAAAAAATCCCACACAATTTATGTCGTACACGTGGAATCCTCTACAGGTCGTTGAGATCGTCCGCCTCTGTGCTCTCTGATTTACAGCTGTCCATCAATGCATTTGACTACAACTGCCATGTGGATCTCATCAAGTTACTGCGACAGGAAGGAGAGCTGCTTCGGCTGCGCAGGGCGAGACAGAAGATGAGCGAGCTCTTCCCACTCACGGAAGGTTAGCGCCTGGCTACCTTATTGGTGTGACCGTCACAGCTCTTGGCATACAGGTCCAACTAGGCAAAATACGAACAACGGTTGTGTCATTTGCTGTTATAGCCTGCCGTATGCCTCCATTAACTGTTGAGGTGTGTTTTACTGTGGGGAAAAGAAGAGCTTGAGTTTTGACGACCCTCTGTGTTGCTGTCAAGAGAGTGGGTACGGATAATGTCCTTGACATTTGTTATGAATGTGCGGACAACTTGACCTCGTCTCTCCTCTGCAGAGATTTGGCTGGACTGGTTGAAAGACGAGATTCGCATGACTGAGGAGGAGCCCAACCGTGAGAAAGTGAACGAGCTCTTTGAGAAAGCCGTGAAAGATTATATATGTGAGCGTGGCCCTCCATTGCTTTTAATATTTTTTTTTGGGGGGGGGGGGGGGGTGGGGGTGGGGGGTGGACTGTAGGTGTTAATTTACAGCGATATAATATTCTAAACTGCTGGCTCCTGGACCTAGGCCCAGAAATCTGGTTGGAGTATGCCCAGTACTCCATCGGGGGCATGGGGGTGCCCGGGGGCATCGAAAGGGTGCGGACGATCTTCGAGAGAGCCCTGACCGCAGTCGGCCTGCACATGACCAAGGGGACGGCCGTGTGGGAGGCGTACAGGGAGTTTGAGAACGCCATCATGAGCACCATGCAGGTGAGGTCACCTGGAGTAGCGCATTGCTGTGGGTTTCTCTGCTCTGCAGAGAGGCAGGAGAAAGTCTTTGTCTGCGGTATGTCTTTGGTAGATTAATAAAATGGTTGGTTTTCTTCAGTAAGAACCTAAAATAATTGTGTACTGAGTGTGTACATAGCGAATTGTTATGTGTAAGTCTCTCTTGATCTGCATCTGTTAAATGCCTGTAATGTAATGTAATGAGCTTACAGTGGAGGGGGGGTCTGCTGTTGGTTACATGACATGCTTGGAAAAGTCCTGAATGTATCTTGTTTCTACTAAGCATTTGGAAACCTAGTGCAGAATGCGTGTCCTGCTTTTGGGTAGCGCGCTGTTGGAATTGGGGCCAGTACTGGCGCATTTGCAGCGAATCTGTGGGCTGGTAGTAAAGCTGGGCTCTGTGAGACTGCACACCTGGGGCCTCGGCAATATCCCGTCACAGCTGCTGCTGATTCTGCCTTTCTCTTTTTTTTTTTTTCCCCCTCTTCAGTTATTGTGGGTTTTTGTGTGAAACTGGCAACCCCTCTCTCCGCTCTCTCTCTCCACAGCCTCCTCCAGGAAGCATCGCCACCCGCGAGCAGCAGGAGCTGCTGAACGCTCAGCTCGAGCGCATCCACACACTGTTCCGCCGCCAGCTGGCTGTGCCCCTGATGGGTAAGGCGGCCTGCTGCCTGTGTGTGTGTGTGTGTGTGTGTCTGTGTGTCTGCCTGCCTGCCTGCCTGTCTGTCTCTGCCTGCCTGTCTGTGTGTCTGTGTGTGTGTCTGTCTGTGTGTGTGTCTCTGCCTGCCTGTCTGTCTGTCTCTGCCTGCCTGTCTGCCTGTCTGCCTGTCTGCCTGTCTGTCTGCCTGTCTGTGTGTGTGTCTGTGTGTGTGTCTGTGTGTGTGTGTGTCTCTGCCTGCCTGCCTGCCTGCCTGCCTGTCTGTCTGTCTGTCTGCCTGTCTGCCTGTCTGCCTGTCTGCCTGTCTGCCTGTCTGTCTGCCTGTCTGCCTGTCTGCCTGTCTGCCTGTCTGCCTGTCTGTCTGTCTGTCTGTCTTTGCATAGCTGCCTGTCTGTGTGTGTTTTTGAAGTAGCATTACGCTCTCTCCTGTCCTGTGTGGCTTGGGGACTCGTCCTGTGAGACCCGTCCTGTGAGACCCGCCCTGTGGGACCCGCCCTGTGGGACCCGCCCTGTGGGACCCGTCCCTGTGGGACCCGCCCTGTGGGACCCGCCCTGTGGGACCCGCCCTGTGGGACCCGCCCTGTGGGACCCGTCCCTGTGAAAGGCTTTTCTCCTCTTGGTCTCAGAAGGAGCGCAGCGGAGCGGAGAGCCCGCAGGCCTGCTCGTTGTGCCGAAAGATCGCTCTTTCTCCGCTGCTCCTGGCTCGTTAGGACTGGGGAGCCAGAAGCGGTTTGAGGCTCGTTGAGCGTCCGGCCTGGCGGCGGGCGGGCTCTGGCCGGGCTCAGAACGAGGTCCCTGGCCGGGTCCGTCCGTGGCTCAGAGCGCGGGACAGATGGGCAGGCACCGCGTGCGGGCATCCTGAGCCAGCTTACCGTCCACCTGAGGCCCGCCTGCCGCTGCCAAACCTGCCCCCCCCGCCCCCCCCTCCGTCTGTGGCACCCGCTCCCGAAACAAACCTCCCGCATCTCCTCTTTGTCCTTCCGGTTCCCCTAATCTGGCTCTGCTATCCCCCCCCCCCCCCCAAAAAAAAGTCTCTCTCTCGCGATTGCAAATCCCACTTTTGGACATGAGGGAGCAATGGGACCTGGTGGCGAAACGATGGCGGTTTGGGGGGGAGGGAAATGGGATTATTCAAGTGTGGTGTGTGTGTGTGTCTGTGTGCCTGCAGATATGGAGGCTACATTTGCGGAGTACGAGGAGTGGTCGGATAAGGAGATCCCGGAGTCCGTCTCGACGCAGTACAAGAAGGCCCTGCAGCACATGGAGAAGAGCAAGCCGTTCGAGGAGGCTCTGGTGGGTACCTCAGCGTTTAATCTCCTCAGACGCCGCGGCTGAGAGGCGATAACGGCACGCGGGGGAGAGACCGCGTCTGGGCAAACGCAGATTTCTGAAAAGGCTGCTGAGCTTGTGGTGTTCTGAGATTCCCTCGTCTAAGGCTGGACTGTCCGGCCATCCCGTTGAACTGCTCAACATTAAGGCTTCAGATATGGCAACACGGCACCTTTCAAAACGCCCTCGGCTCACGGTCCTCCGTATTATCGAGTTTTTGGAAACCAGTTTTAAGGTTTAGTCCCGGAATGCCCAACCGTGTTCCTGGAGATCTACTATCCTTTACCATAGGTTTTTGTTTCAACCCTACTTCAGCAAATATTTATTTTAGCTTTTTGTATTGTTGAAATGTTTGCAAAAGGCTGCACTTTGATATTTAGTGATGACTATTTGCTGCAGCCTCTCTGTATACTTTATGGATTAATTTATTTTGCCCTTTTTATTTGTACTTTTTTGTTTAGATCATTTGAAGTCAATGGCACAGTGCTGCACTATCAATCTGTACAAGTAAATACAAACTGTCCTTCTGTCTGCCAGCATTGGTGCACATATTAGTGTGCAAATACGCTGATGTGTAGTGTCTGCAGTCGCCTTACCACTTTTCAGTGTATGCAAGCACAAGTCCCCTTTTGCAAGTGTGATCTCATGCCCTCTGACTAAGTGTGGTCAGTCACGCTACGCCTGGTTATTTTCTAGCTGGTCGCCGAGCCCCCCAAACTGGCCGAGTACCAGGCGTACATCGACTACGAGCAGCAGGAGGGCGACCCGGCGCGGATCCAGATCATCTTCGAGCGGGCGCTAGCCGAGAACTGCCTGGTGCCCGACATGTGGGCAAAATACACCAAGTATCTGGTGAGAAACCGTCCTGCCCGCCCGCCCGCCCACCTGCCCGCCCGCCCGCCCGCCCGTCCGCCCGTCCGCCCGCCTGCCCGCCTCCACACACTGGAGCCCTCAGGGTCTGGGGGGGAAAAAAAAAGAAAACTTTTCGCCTTTCAGTTCATGTAATTTATTCATGGGTTTTTAAATCGTTTTAATTGGAAGGTAATGGGATTCAAATTTTGACCACTGGAACTGGGGGGGGTGGGGGGGTTGGCTTGGGACGGAGGTAGGGGGGTTGGTGGGGGGGGTGGTGGTATAGGGGGGTACGGGGTGGAATGACCACATGGTGGCACCGGAGAATGTGGCGAAGGCTCGGCATCGGGCAAAATTCCACGGGAAAAACCTTTAATTGAATTGGACAGACGCCACGATTTTAAAATGTAATCCGGGGCGTCCGGCGGCTGAGGACCGCTGCAGTAATTGTTGTCTTCGCGGGTCTGAATAATTAACTCAACCTGAATGGACCTGGCTTGTTTTTTTTTTTTTGGGCTTGGCCCAAACTGCAGGTGCATCTGGTTGAGATTGGATCTGAAGGCCCAGCCGGGCCCAGGGGGCAGTGTCTTTCCCCGAGCTCTGCTCAGCCGCCATTCTGTAGTACTGGCCGTGGAACATAAAAGTGTGTGATTTAACTGAAATAAGCTGAGCATTGCTTGCTTTTCAGAGATAACGCTATTCCAAAAGTGTGTTTTCGTTGAATTGCCAAATAAATTGCGCAGTTATTGAATTTAATTGGAGGATTTGGCTTAAAAATGCATAAAAATAAATATAGAACACAGCCAACATCATCAGAAGTTTTTTTTTTTTTTTAATTTTATTTTTAACCTTCAGAACTAGTCACTTTGGAGGCACTTCCCGTTCTGGACCATACCAGGTTCAGGACCGTACCGGGTTCTTGACCGTACCAGGTTCTGGACCTTACCAGGTTCTCCTTCCCTGTATCAGGACCGCCAGCTCTGTGCTCGTTAGGAACTCTTCCGGTTCTGGACCATACGAGGTTCTGGACCTTACCAGGTTCTCTCTCCCTGTATCAGGACCGGCAGCTGAAGATCCGGGACCTGGTTCTGTCCTCTCACGACCGTGCGGTGCGAAACTGCCCCTGGACGATGGGCCTGTGGAAGAACTACCTGCTGGCCCTGGAGAGGCACGGGGCGGAGCACCAGACCGTGTCAGGTAGCATATGCGCTGGCGACAGAATGCCTGGCTGAGGAAATGGGAGCCAAAATGGCGTCTTGTGCACATGCACTGGTGTTGCATGGTGTGTGTGTGTGTAGGCAAAGATGTGGCTGGGAAACGGGAGCCAAAATGGCGTCTTGTGCTCATGCACCGGTGTGATATAGTGTATGTGTGCAGGCAAAGATATGGCTGGGAAACGGGAGCCAAAATGGCATGGCCTGGCATATTCTCAGTGTTTAGTATTTGTTGATACAATCTAGGTTTTTAAAAAAAAATTTTTGTTCCTTATTTTGCAATTAAGTGTTTAATGGCGGCACCTTGTGCTGTACATGAGCACATGTGCTCAGTGGCTTATTCCCCCAAGCCCCGGTGGCGGTTGTGATGCTAGTCATTTAGACACCTCTGCGGTGGCGAACGAGGCGGCCTGCATCGCCAGCGTTAAAGACGAGCACGTCAACACGTCATGCGAAAGGCCCCTTCCTCAGCTTCAGCCAAATACTCCCTCCCTGCGGGGAAATTTGCACGATGTTCGTAAACGGAGGGGTAGATGGACATCGTGTTGCTGTAAGCTCTCAGTACAATATTTTTAATTCAACAGCCTTTTTAATGATTATGTAATCATGTATGGTTGTTTAAATGTGTTAAAATTTGAAGGAAAAAATGGCCCCTTACTGAGATGTTGGGGGGGTGATCACAAGCTGGCTGTTTGCTTGATTCGCTTTAATACTGGATTTTTGGACTTAAATATGGACTGGATATTTGGGTTGTTGAAGGTGTATCGGTTTTGGTTGATTGTGCTGGAAGTATAATCATTTCAAGCACTTTTAGCGCTGCTTCTAGCTCCTGAGTTATTTTTCTGCAGTCACTGCTTTTGTAAATCTGCTTGGTGGAATTAGCTGATTTGCATAAAAGCTTCTTGCTTAATGAAAGCAACGTTGTGAATTAAATGGCTGCTTTTCCTGAAGGGGGGGGGGGGGGGACAATGCGTTCGCTTGCCCGAAGTAAACGATTCGTCTAGTCTGTTTGTGCAACTGTTCAGTGAACATCCTGGGGTCCATCCTGCCGCTGTCTTGCAGATGGTATTTATTTATATATTTTCTCAATTATATTTTTATTAGGATTTCACGGGGGTTACAGAAAGGTCACTGCACGCCAGTTCGGTGTGTAGCAGCTGGAGTCAAACCCTACAGCACGTACAGAAACAGGGCAAAGCAAAGTGGGAGGAGTGAAAAATAAAAAATGGATGCATTAAGATTTTTACACAACATAGTGCATAAAGGTAGCAGTGATGGAAGGCTATGGCACCATTCCATGGCTGGCATTGCATGGTTCACCCTCAGATATAGCTGTGGAGGTGGAAAGATTTTGCGAAATTTCCTTGATTATTTTTTTTTTTCCCTTAACCAAGGCAAGAGTCTGTAGAACGGTTCTTCTTATGTGTACCCGAACTTATCGGGGGAGTGTTAAAATTGTGATGCATGCTTCGACCAAATAAAAAATTAAAAATCATGTTCGCATTTCTCTGGGGGGAGGGGGGGGTGGGGGGGGTGTGGTTAATAGCAGTCAGAGACGCTGTCAGTTGGAGGCTGGTGCTGAAACGCGTGTTCTCATTCCCAGAAATCTTCGAGAAGGCTCTGAACGCCGGGTTCATCCAGGCCACGGACTACGTGGACATCTGGCAGGCGTACCTGGACTACCTGCGCAGGCGCGTGGATTTCAGCAAAGGTGAGGGCTCACCTGGATCCCCTTCATCTTACTGGGGTCCCACTGTGAGAGTGAAAACCTCTCTTACAAGTTAAACCTGGACGTCACGGTGATGGTGTGTATAGTGTATGTATAAGGTGACATCACAAGCAGGCTAAATGCCTAATTATGTGAAATTATCAGTTGTATCTTAAAAAAAACAAAAACATTTGGATGTCTGTAGTCTCATGGGTGTAGTGTGCTTAAGTTGTTCATATTGTTTCACGATCCCTACGGATCCTCCCCGAGAATAATTTAAAATTACAAAATGAAACTTGTTGATGGTTTGCATAACACGTAGAAATAGGTGGCTGGAGCATTGTGAAGTGCAGCGTCTCTGAGGCATTGCAGTGTTGCTTGGTTTTTTGCGCCTATAACGAGGCACACTTTATGGTGCTCGTCTCAGAGACTCTGAATCATCGTTCTCTGATATTCTATGGTCATTTCCTGTCTGCCCTCGGGGAGTGGCTGTATGTGATTGTACGCACTGCAGTACACGTGTACACATTTGGACCCAAAAATGTGAACGTAAAGGCCTTGGCCAAAACGGTGTTTGCGGTTATAATTTGCTTTTATTGCCTCGTTTCTGGAACGGTTTTTTATCGCTCTGGTGCCGTATCCGAAGCAGCCATTTTGTATTTATGAGAACGCGGCCGTTCGAGCCCATCTGGCGACGGCCGCTTGAAAACGGGCCTTGGCCACCCGTCCGATGCGGCTGATGTCGCCCCCGGCAACCGCGAGCCAGAGCTTTACCGCTTCTGTCCCAGCGAATGAGTGCAAAGGAACGGGGGGGGGGGGGGGGGAGATGTGGAGTTAAAAAATTATTATTATTATTATTATTATTAACCTTTATTTACCCAGGGAAAATGTGAAGGCGCCCCACTTTTTTCGGGGTCTCCCACTGATCAGTGTCACTGTGAACCCCCCGCAGAGTCGAGCAGGGAGCTGGAGGAGCTGAGGGTCGCTTTCACGCGTGCGCTGGACTACATGAAGCAGGACGTGGAGGAGAGTGAGTCGCCATGCGCCCTTTCGTGCTGTCTGTTTCTGTCTGTTACACGTCTCTGTGGTGTCTGTCTGTCTGTCTGTCTGTCTGTCTGTCTGTCTGTCTGTCTGTCTGTCTGTCTGTCTGTCTGTCTGTCTGTCTGTCTGTGTGTGTGTGTGTGTGTGTGTGTGTCTGTTTCTGTGTCTGTCTGTGTCTGTAAAGGGACATCTTTACTGGTAGTTGCCGTGCCTGCCCTTTCATACTGTCTGTTTCTGTCTGTTGCTTGTCTGGAGTGAATATCAAAGGGTAGCAGAATGCTAAAATCATGTTGGTGAGTTGCTCTGTGCTGCTGTCTGTGTGTGCGTATGCGTGCGTATGCGTGCGTCTGCCTGCGCGTGTGTTTCCGTCCGTGCGTGTCTGTCTCTGTCTGTAAAGGGACGTCTTTATCGGTAGTAATGCTGTGGATGAGCTGAGGATGTGTTCGTGCCTTTCCAGGGTTCAGTGAGAGTGGGGACCCCTCGTGTACGATAATGCAGATCTGGGCCAGGGTGGAGGTAAGAGGGGACGTCCTCCTGGTTCGGGGTGTGGCCCAATGCAGAACTTGATTGTTTTTTTTTTTTTTTTTTTTTTTTTTTTTTTCCAGAAATGAATAATGAATGAGACTGGTGTATTTCCTTTACACTAACCGTGTCTTAAATTACCTTAATTAAAAAAAATTACCATGATAAATTTTATTTAAAAAAAAACACATTTATTTTAGTAACAAATGCCATTTTCAGGAAATGTTATCAGGTTGTGACTGAGGTCTGTTTACAACATAAACCTGATTGGCCTGGTTAGTGTCCCAGCATGCTTCACAGCTATGTTCGTAGCTATGAGATTAGTCTCTTCACGGTTGGCTCTATCTCTCACCAGGCGTTGCACTGCAAGAACATGCAGAAGGCCCGGGAATTGTGGGATAGCATCATGATGAAAGGGAACGCCAAATACGCCAACATGTGGCTGGAGTACTACAACCTCGAGAGGTACCTCTCCCCCTCCCCTCCCCTCCCCTCCCCTCCCCTCCCCTCCATAACAGCTCTGAAATAGGACTTCCCCTATAGGTCCTCTAATAACCCTGTCTAAAAGTCCGTGTGCTCGGTTTTGAACAGGGGGGAAATTCAAGGCTTGTAAAAGCGCTTGGGGTTTTTTTTCTTGCGCAGCAGTGCTTGGAAGTCTCCTGATTTACTGTCGGTTTGCGGCCTTTTCTTCTCCAAACTCGTTTCCTCGTCTGTGCCTCTCCCGTGCGAAACCCCGCCCCACCCCCCCCCCCCACCCCACCCCCCCGACGCGTGCGTTTAATCGTTAGCCGGATAATGTGCTGGCACGGTGCCGATTAGCCGCCGCCGTTTTTATGCCGCTGCTGCGGGAGAGCGCTGGCAGCCGCCCCCCCCCCCCCCCCCTCGTAAACTTTTACGGCTTATCGCCGCGGAAGCTGATTGGCTGGCTGGCGGGTCTGCGGGGGGTGCTAATGGCTTTGTCCCCCCCCCCCCCCCGCAGGTCGTACGGCGACTCTCTCCACTGCAGGAAGGCCCTGCACCGAGCCGTGCAGTGCACCGCCGACTACCCCGAGCACGTGTGCGAGGTGCTGCTCACCTTCGAGAGGGTCGAGGGTAGGTCTGCGCCCGTTTTTTCGGGGTCCTGTAACACAATAATTCCGCTCCTGCTGGATGTGAGCATTTGCTGAATGTAAATGGGGACAGCACCACCGTTCCTACTGTAGTTCTGCTTCTGTTCACGCACAGAGCAGCATTGTTAAAATAAATAAATAAATAAAATAAAAAACAGTCAGTATTAGTTTTCTTGGAACAGGCTTGTGACACCAAGGTTGTAGGTTCGATTCCCTGCTAGTGCCCTTATCCTTTTGCCATTGTACCATTGAGCAAAGGCACACATCTTGAAGTGCTTCACTATATATTGAGCTGCACATGGACTGTAAGCTATATGTGTAATGTGGATAAGTGTCCGTTAAATGCATTTAAATGGTGAAATTTGAAACCCCTCCTCTTCCTCAGGCTCTCTGGCGGACTGGGACACGGCAGTGCAGAAGACGGAGACCCGGCTGATGCGGGTCAACGAGCAGCGGGCCAAAGTGAGTCCATCTCACATTACATTACATTATAGGCATTAAGCAGACGCTCTCATCCAGAGCGACTTACATTGTGTCCAGTTATACTGCTGGATATATACCGGAGCAATGCTGGTTAAGTGCCTTGCTCAAGGGTGCAACGGAAGTGTCCTACCGGGCAATCGAACCTGCGACCTTTAGGTTACAAGACCGACTCCTTAGCCATTACACTACACTGCCGCCCCTCGCGGTGCATTGTGGTATAACGGCTGGGGGAACTGGGAGAGGTTGCAGGTTCAATTCCCAATTAGGACAGCGCTTGTAACCTTGCGGCAAAGGTACTTAACCTGCGCAACGTCAGCATACGTTCCGCTGTGTGAATGGATTCTGTGTGAAAGTGCGAGTCTCTGTAGAAGAGGGGGTCGGGTCGTGTGTGAAGTTCTGATCCCGGCACGGGTGCGGTCACCGTGCGTCCGCTCGCTCTCCGGGGATCGGCGTCCCCGAGAACGCGCGCTGACGGGCCACTCCTCCTCCTCGCAGGTGGCGGAGAAGGAGGCGCTGCTGGCTCGGCAGGAGGAGGAGAAGGCGGAGCAGCGGCGCAAAGCCAAGGCCGACAAGAAGGCCCAGAAGAAGAGCCAGAGGAAGGCCGGGGAGAAGAGGAAGGCCGAGGAAGACGAGGACGAAGAGGACGAATGGGGCGACGATTCCGGTAAGGGTCCTCCTTCACGGTTGTGCTCTCCTTTTTTTTTTTGTCTCAGCAGTTTACTGTGCTGTTGTGTTTTGGTCTTTTTCTTTCTCTCCTCCCAAAACCCAGAATGAATCCTCATAAATCTCCTCAGTAACGTTCTTGAGGTTCGCGTCGTGCTGTCATTCCGCGGAGATCTGCTCGTGTCGAAACGCCTCTCCTCTCTTAATTAATACCCTTCAGCGAAGCCGTTGAAAGGAGTATTGTGCTTTTCTGTTGTTTTCCCCCCAACCAAGCATCGCTCTCCCGCTCTCTCACTTGTTCAGTCCAGAGCCAGACAGTTATGCTTGGCTATTGATTCATCTTCAATAGAAGGCACCAACTGTGATGTTTGAAAGAGCTCTGGCGGTCTGGAAGCATAAAGCTTTGTTTAAATAATTCAGTACTGACAAAGGTGGCGTTGACGAGGCGGTTGACTCTGTGATTCCGTCCCGCTGGTGGAGATGAATCATGACCTCTTTCTCCTGCCTTCTGAATTTGCGACGCGCTTTCAGGAAAGATGTTGTTTTTTGACAGAGAAACATGTCAAAAGCTTTTGGTTTGAAAAGCTACAGAAACAGAATTTTATATAAGACCGGGAAAAAGCACTGCTTAAAATTTTGAGGCTTCCTTGGCTGATGCAGCTATGCACATGTTCAGATTTCAACCAGAAGCAAATGGATTTGTTATCATAGAGATGCACATCAAGAGCTTTTGCTCCCTTGGCAGCTGATTGCATGAGAATTTTCAGCAATAGGGCAAGATACTTTGTGGCACCTGGGAATTTTAGGGCCTAAAAGTTGACATTTATTTTAAACAAGACCAGGTTAAAACCTAGTATACGGCTGGACCTAACACACGTGATCCGGCCGACCAATGGCGTGACTTCGTCACTCACTCAGTCAGTCACAGACATTTGCGTTTGTAGGGCTGGCCCCGCTGTTGCGGTCCGGCCAATAATCAGGGAAAATGGCCGCCCTGACAGTTCTTCTTCTTCTTCTTCCTGCGATTTCAGAACAGCCCCCCAAGAAGCACCGGGGGGAGGGGGACCCCGGCTTCGGCGCCCTGGGGTCCGAGGAGCTCATGGAGACGGAGAGCGGTCTGTTCGGGCGCAAGGGCCCCCCGGGCCGGAAGGCGGACGGGGCGGGGCCCAAGAAGGGTCGTCTGGCGGCGGCGGCGGCGGCGGGGGCGCGGAAGGCCGCGGACACCGCCGCCACGGCGACGGACCGGCGCAACGACGGCAGCAGCGTCTTCGTCAGCAACCTGGCCTTCTCCATGGAGGACCCCGAGGCCAGGCTGCGGGAGCTCTTCCGGGCCTGCGGGCCCATCCAGCAGGTCCGGCCCGTCTACAGCAGCAAGGGCGCCTTCCGCGGCTACGGCTACGTGCAGTTCCAGGAGCTGGCCGCCGTGGCCGAGGCCCTCAAGCTGGACCGGCAGGAGGTGGACAGCAGGCCCATGTTCGTGTCCCCCTGCGTGGACAAAAACAAGAACCCCGACTTCAAGGTAACCGGGGGCGACCCATCCATCCATCCATCCATTAATGCGTCCGTCCATTGTCTGTACCTGCTTATCCTGGGTAGTCGGGGGAAACCAGTGAGGGCAATGAGAGTGTTTTGTCACTTTGAGAGTGTGTGCGGTTAGAGAGCGAAAACCTGACTTAAGAGTTTCCCGGATCGAAGCTGCATTAGGACTTGGGAGCGTGCATGCG
Source organism: Anguilla pacifica (assembly GCA_039654925.1). NCBI lineage: Eukaryota > Metazoa > Chordata > Actinopteri > Anguilliformes > Anguillidae > Anguilla > Anguilla pacifica. The sequence continues at coordinate 4,027,274 of CM077293.1, forward strand.
TACGTCTGTCTGTCTCTGGATCTGTTGTATCTGTGTGTTGAAATTTTGTTCTCCCCACCCCCCAATTCAATTCTCATGTTCTCCTGTCCTCCCTCTATAGGTGTTCAAATATAGCACAACCCTGGAGAAACACAAGATCTTCATCTCCGGGCTGCCGTACTCCTGCACCAAGGAGCAGCTGGAGGAGCTGTGCAAGGAGCACGGGACGGTCAAGGACATCCGGCTGGTCACCAACCGCTCGGGGAAGCCCAAGGTCAGCTCTGTTTTTAGTGCTAAAAATAACCCCCCCCCTCCCCCCCGGACCGTGACCGTACCTCGGGCTAAATGCTGCCCTGGATCAGTGAACCCGTGGGAGGTGTGGAGGGGGTACAAGAATCTGTCCGGACGGGGTGCCCACAGGTCCCGTAAAGTCTGAATATGTCTGGAATTCAATGTCCTTGGACTTTAGAATGGGTTGCTGGATTTTCTGCTTGTTTATACATTTTATGAGCATTGAATTTGACTAGCACTATATATTGTGGGTGACAACTTTTTTGTTCTGTCACATCAGTTTTCTGTTTGTCAAACCACTTCTTTTAAAATTAAGATTTAATAGATTTTAAGAGATTTAAAGTATCTTGAGCCTTATAAAAAACCATCACTAATAGATACAAATTGAGTCCATTATTTGTAATGTTAGCATGTTAGTGCTGATTCTTATAAAAATCAGCACTAATAGTTACAAATAAGTTGGTTATTTCCCTGAAATTGTTGAAGATTGTCCTTGAAACTCATGAAAGTGTGTTTTTGTTGTTGTTTTTTCTGACTGACTTTATTTAGTGGCAATTTGTCTTCTGCAGTAATAAACCGCCACACAAGGTAGTTGTAAAAATGCTTATGAATTCTGCATCAGAAACGCCACAGGGCCACAGGGACCGGTGTAATTGAAGTTGTGTATTTTTTACTGGAGTGCATTAGTAGATGAGTTGTGCATGATTATAAGTGAGTGGAGCTGCAGAAACACCGCAGGACTGAGCCGCCCCCCCCCCCCCATATGTGCCCCCCCCTCAGGGCCTGGCCTACGTGGAGTTCCAGGACGAGGCCCAGGCCTCCCTGGCCGTGCTGAAGATGGACGGGACGGTGCTCCAGGACCACACCCTGACTGTCGCCATCAGCAACCCGCCCCGTCGGAACGTGGCCGAGAGGCCCGACTCCGCCCGGGCCCTGGGGTCCACCCTGCCGGGCCAGCTCTACGGAGCGTGAGTACCCCTGCGCGCTCGGGCCCCCCTGGGGGCCTCCGGTCCGGCCCCCTCTGGGGGCCCCTGTGAATAACTCCTCTGCCTTACCTCTGCCTTTCCATCCACTCGTCACGCAGACAGTTTCGTATTCAAATAAGACCGTTTAAAAATCCTTTGTCGGGAAAGCCCTGGCAGCCGTGAACCGGTTTTATGTAGCTCTTTCTGGAAGAGCTTTGACTTTGTCGCACGTTTTGAAGGGTTGGGCGCAAACGTGGCTACTGTGGCTATCTGGAATGATGAAGTGGCAGTGCTGCTGGGTGCTTGGGGGCGGGCATATTTGGTTCACTCCTGCAGGTCTTTTGCTGTGGAAAAGACCCGTGTCACGCAGCTGTGGTTGTGCGGTGTCTCTAGTGAGTGAATGAATGAATTGATTTATTTGACAATTTAAAAATGAGGTTTCATAAGGCTGCATTGCAGACAGCAATCCTTTTAACATTACCAAGGATAGAAACACAAGAAAGCCAGCTGGCTATTCACCAGAGTCTAGTCATGCTATGTATTGGGACAGAGAGACTGGGGACTGGGGTTTGATTTATGTTTAATTCATCAGGGGCGAGGAAGCAGTGTGGGGAAGCTTTGCTGACCGGTGCAGGCTGCTGTCCCTCCAGGGACGTTTCCCAATTCTGCGCCTTGTCCTAATTATGCCTCTTTGTCCCGTTGTGTGTCCCGTCAGGAGAGGAAAGGGACGCACACAACTCTCGCTCCTCCCTCGGTCTCTGCATCGACAGGCCGGCATGGATTCCAAGGCGGAGAACGGAACCTTGCAGAACCAATCGGGCGGCTCGGGGGGCGGGGCTCCGGTCGCCGCCGGAGGGTCGGGATTGGACGCGCAGTCCAAGCCCCTCTCCAACGCGGACTTTGCCAGGCTGCTTCTCAAGAAATAGACTTTGCAGAGCGACAGGAATTAACTGCCTTTTTTTACGGAAGCCATTTTGTGTCCTTAAACAGAGGAGAGAAGGGGGGTGGCGGGGGGGGAAGACATTGTAATGTTGCTGTAAATATTTGGGGTGGGGGGAAATGAGACCCTGTTGTCAATTCTATAAGAGAAAAAGCCTTAATCAACCTTGGCTCCATTTCTTGTTTTGGTTTTACGAGTGTGAGAATTAGCCCTGTCTCTACTGAGCTGTGGGCCGGAGTAAAGTTTACCGATTTTAATAAAGCCCTCTTCATTGTTTTTCTTTTCTTTTTTTGTTGTTGGGAGAATGCATTTTATAAGTGACCCATGACTTATATATTTGTGTATATGTTTAAAAAAAAAAAAAAAGAAGCTCAAAGTAAGGTGTATGTTTTTTTTGTTTTTTTTTTGATGGGGAAGAAGGTGTTTAGTGGAGCCTTTTTTGTTTTTTTTTATTTCACTGATATGTAAAAATGCTACACCTGTGAATCATGTTTGCTATTGTTTTAAAACGTATATGCAAGAGCTTGAGTTTTATTAAAATGAAATGTTATTGTAAATACTATATACCGGGATACGAAAAAGGTTGTGTATGTTTCATTGCATTTAAGCGAAATAAGGTTCAAATTGTGTCAGCTAGTGTCGACACATTTGGAGTTGTGTGCATCGGGGTGACAACACAATAATTATTTGGAGCGCCTGCCTGTTCAAAGCAACCATACACGTTTATAAAAGTCTATTGTTACGCTTTACCAACGCTATCCGAACTGCAGTTGTACAAATAACTTATTTACAGTGACATGTAACCCAAGTTCATTCTTTGCCAAGAACTGTGCTTGCTCCTGTAGGTTTCACTTAGAGTTCCTCTGAGAAAATGTCCCGAGTTGACGTTCGGAAAAGCATGCGGCGATAAAAGGTTGGCGATCCTGTATTGCTTTTACCGTATTGCTGGTTTTGCTCATCGTTGGCGCTGTTGACAGGTGCAGTTGTGTGCGTGTATGTATGTCTCTTTATGGAAACCCAGTGTTCTGATTTTTTTAAAGACTGGTCTGGTGATGACCATCTCTCACATTGAGGGTGATTAAAAAAAGGAAAAGAAAAAAAAGAAAGAAAAAGAAAAAAAAAACGGGAATGGAAAAGGACCTTTGGCGTGTTCCCAGGGGACGATTAATACTGAGCGCGTTTGGCTAATCGTCAATCCCAGAATGCCTCTCTTCTGTCTTTCTTCTGGCTGTTCCTTTTAAAAAATCGTTCAGAACCAACATGTCCCAAGTTAACCCTGCCTTACTCTTGGTTCCTCTGAAATAGCCATAAATAGGATGAGTGATTATAGCTGTGAAAAACACTGTGAAATGGACACTTCTTGGAGGAGTTGATGGGGGAGGGGGAGGGGGGGGGACAAGGCAAGAGGCACGTATGTATTGCTTTTGATTTTAGAAACCTGGCATTGTAAAAACTCACCCGGTCCTCCACCATTATCGGAAACCGACCGTTTAAAAAAAACAAAAAAAAAAAAATCTATGCAGCTACATATATCGTGAGGAGAACCTTCCATGTTCTGTTCCGTCCCCCCCCCCCCCCCCCCCCCAGATTGTACAGAACCTATATTCACTATATAATGAAGACAAATGTATCGTATAAGCAAGATTCAAATTATGCTCTTAAAAGGGTTAGTGTCAGGATGTGTGCTCAGTAACAACTGAACGAACTGAGAACGTCTGGAGGTGCGTTTTGCATTTTTTGGGGTCTCTGTTCAGCCGATTTTTTTTTTCTTTCTTTTTTGCTTTGTGCAGATAACTTCATAGGAAAGTTAATTGGATGGGAATATAGATTAAGTCTGTATTTTAACCAATCGGAGGTATTTATTTTCTTGAATTGTCAGAATTAGTTTACTTTGCGGAGTTTACCTAGGTAGTTCAAAGGGCAAGTCTTCTGTACTAGTTTCCACCAGTGAGCCTTTTTAGTTTTGTTTTTGTTTTTGTTTTGAGAAATTTGTCAGGTGTTCAGTGTTCACATCCCCAGTGGTTGGCCATAGTTTTGTACCGCATTTGTATGTTTTAAAATGACAAAATTTGCAAAATCTAGTGACGTATATATTATATATCACCACAGTGGCCTATTCTAGTGAAGAGACTACAGATGTTTAAAAAAAAAAAAAAAAAAGTGGCTACCTGTATGTCCAATGTTCTGTATAAAAAGGTGGTGTTCAAATTGTATAGATTTTAAATAGTTTCTTTTCCGATGTTAAGATGTGGGTTCAGCTACTATCCGTTGATGTCAATGCTCTGAAGCTTACTGGAATTTTTTTCTTTTCATTTACCAAAACTTTTTCAGTGTGGCAACTTTTTTTGATCATAGATCTCTCTTTTTCCCTGTGTATTTTTTTTTAAAGTTCCTGCTTGTTCAAAGTTTTCCTTTGGTTGTTGATCTCAAATTGTATAGAAATTGTCATCCTCTTGTGATTATTTTTGTTTCTGGCCTAAAATGCTTAATTAAAAGCAGTTAAATATGCATGGTAGTGATATCTGTCATTGTTGACATTTCTCATTTCTGGAGGATAAGCCATCTCCAGGAACTAAGAACAGGAGTAGGAACTTCCCTTTCAGCAGTGTTTGGATGAACAAAATGTAAAAATATGAAAGTAGCCTGTTGGTGTAACTTTTACTCTTCATGAAATGTTGACGTCACGCCCATAAGAATATTCCATATATATATTTATTATTTTCGCAAATGGGCGCGTGGTCCTTTCTCATTCTGTGCATACTTTATGTAGGATCAGCACCCAATTTATTGGGTGGTATATATTATGTAGTATATTGCAAGTTGAGCACGTTTTCTTTTTCAGTATTTTTCAGTGTTGACTGTTGAGGCCTGGGCTGTGCGTAAGTAACTGGAACTGTGTTGTGGCCAGTGACACCTTGAACTTGGTCAGGGTTAAGATCACCATCCCCCCCCCCCCCACCCCCACCCCTGTCCCCCAATGATTATTTGGAATAATAATTAAAAAAAAAAAAAAAAAAAAGATACCAGGGACAACTGGAGTACATGGTAATAAAATAGTTTTATTTTGTACTAAAATAAATAAGCCGACCCCCCCCTTCTCCCCCCTTACTTTTTAAATATACATGAAAGTGCATGTCAGTGAGATCGCAGATCTTAAACAAATGAGGGAGGCACAACACTAGAAAATAAAAGCTTGTGTGGAGGCCTCTGAATATCAATGGAATCCCAGGACCAGTCAAAAAAAAAAAAATTCATCCATATCACACTAAGGTACCCTTAGAAGACCTGGTGGTGAACTCCCATATTCACACAAAATAATGTAAGTACTCAGTGTTACTCTTTGTAATTAGTAAATGGCAATAATCAGATGTTTGATGGAATGACCTGAATTTAAACTTAAGGCAAACGGTCTCCCTTGTATGAAAGGCTGAACATTGTGTGCCTTTCTTGTCTAGTATTTATAACAACTTTGTGAGTCGATTGTGATACATTTTGTCATAATTGTGTAAAATTTGACATGGAGGGGATAGCACCATTCAGAGATACCTTGAGACCCTTCATAAGGTGATTTCCTTTTTTTCCAGATTTTTTTCCCAGCTTTAGTAAGTCCAGTTTTAATAAGAGAATGACCTTTTATATAAAAAAAATTATAATTGCTTGATCCTTCGGGATTTTATTTGAAGCTATATGTGGAACACTCATTGTGAGAACAACCTCAATTAATTTCAGACGTTTCATAATCACGCAGAACAAAATGTCCTCACTCTCACGCTCCCTTTTATGTACGACAGGGCTGCCCAATCCTGTTCCTGGAGATCTACCATCCTGTTGGTCAGGGCTGCCCAACCCTGTTCCTGGAGATCTACCATCCTGTTGGTCAGGGCTGCCCAACCCTGTTCCTGGAGATCTACCATCCTGTTGGTCAGGGCTGCCCAACCCTGTTCCTGGAGATCTACCATCCTGTACGACAGGGCTGCCCAACCCTGTTCCTGGAGATCTACCATCCTGTACGACAGGGCTGCCCAACCCTGTTCATGGATATCAACCGTCCTGAAGGTTTTCATTTCAACCCTAATTTGGCAAACCTGATTCTACAAATTAGAAGCTTGACGAGATCTCTAGCTGTTGAATGAGGTGTTTTCTGTTAGGGTTGGAGTGAAAACCTTCAGGACAGTAGATTTCCAGGAACAGGACTGGGCACCCCCAATGTACGACTATCTCTTATGTAAAAACCACAGCAGGCAAAGACAGGCAGAGTTAAGCTAACTCTCCAAATCAGTTGATCAGATGTTCATGGGTCCCTGTTCCGGAAACCTATCTGTGAAATATCTCCCTATTTTCACACGATGCCACTCCAGTGCAGCGATATGGCAGATCAAATCCAAAGAGCTGCAACACGAAGAGGTGCAAATCTGTACCTGTGCACGTGCCTTTGTACCACACTTGGGAAACATTTTCAACTCTTTAAACACTGCTAATATTTCAAAATTCTCAGGAATTCAGCAGAATCGTAGGAAATTTTCATTGAAAACACGTTTACCGGTCAGAATGTACAACCCTCTGAAAATGTGTTGTTCTGGATGCATGCGAAACTGGCAGTATTTCAAAACAAGTTCTTTATTTGAGGCAGATGGAGGCGGACTGGAGCCTCAGTTGTGATTGGAGAAGGTCTTTAACTGAGGCAGGTGGAGGCTCACAGCCTCAGTTGTGAATGGAGAAGTTCTTTATTTGAGGCAGATGCGGTTTGGAGCCTCAGTTGTGGATGGGGAAGTTCTTTATCTGAGGCAAATGGGGTTTGGAGCCTCAGCTGTGGATGGGGGAAGTTCTTTAACTGAGGCAGGTGGAGGCTCGCAGCCTCAGTTGTGGATGGGGATGGTCTGCTGGCAGTCGGGGCAGGGCTGGTGGCTGGCCCCGGGCAGGCCCACCGCGTACTCCGTGGTGGCGATGAGCAGCGTGTCCAGCGTCATCTCGGTGCACTTGGCGATGAAGCGGATGAAGGGGCGCACGTCGCCCTCGTTGGCCGTGTCCAGGGCGGCGTAGTACTCGGCCCGCTGCTCCTTGCGGATGGTGATGGGCGGGTAGCGCGCCTTCATCAGGATCAGGTTCATCAGCAGCCGGGACGTCCTGCCGTTGCCGTCCACGAAGGGGTGCACGTACACCAGCTTGTAGTGGGCCAGGGCGGCGAACTCCACCGGGTGCAGGTTGAGCGCCTCCTCCGAATTGAGCCACTGCACCAGCTCCTGCATGTGGTGCTCCAGGTCCCGGGGGTGGGGCGGGATGTGGTGTCCCACGAACACCTGGTTGGTGCGCAGCCGACCGCCCTCCACGGGGTCCGTGTAGCCCAGGACGCGGCGGTGGATCTCCAGGATGTCGCCGATGGCGACGGAGCCCACGCGGGACAGCAGCGTGGTGTTGATGTACTTCATGGCGGCGTCCACGCCGATGACCTCGCTCTGCTCCTGCAGGCTCTTGCCCGGCACGGCGTAGCGCGTCTCGATGATGTGCCGGATCTCCGACAGGGTGAGCGTGTTGCCCTCGATGGCCACGGTGTGGTAGATGTGGTGGTAGTAGGTCTCCTCCATCACCCTCCGCAGGGCCGAGTTGCCCTTGGGGATGGACATCAGCCGGCGCACCTTGCTGTCGATGATGCCGAAGTGGCGCTGGTCGATCTCCTCCACCAGGGGGAGCGTGCGGTCCCGGCTGACCAGCGCCTTTTCGTTGCAGGGGGAGATGGCCAGGGCCTTGGTGTAGAGGTGGTCCGCCTGGATGACGTCCTTCTGCTCCTCCAGGATGGTCCCCAGCTCCGTCAGTGCCTCCACGTACTCGGGGTTCATGTTCAGCGCGTGCACCAGCAGCTTGTGAGCCTTCTCCCTCTTCCCCTGCTTCTTCATCTCAATAGCCTGCTGCAGGGCGGCTTTGGCCTCAAACTCCGACTCTGGAAAACAGACTGAATCAGCACTGCTTCATCCCAAACATCTAAAGATAAAATCACTTACTCAATTTTTTAAGAAACTTAAAACTCACAGTAACAACCATCAATACTTTTTTTTGAAACTTGTTGTGTAGTAAAGGAAGTTACACAAAAGTTACTGAGTTTTAGGAACATTAATAATTAATAATGTTTTGCCTAAGCGGCTCGTTGATTTCATCGTTAATTGGAAAGCTCACCCACACTGGCCTTGGGTCGGACGGGCAGAAGGTCGAAGGTCGTGTAGGGGATGGAGAGACTGGTGGACTGAACCGCGGAGCGCAGGACGTTCCCCCACAGCTGGCAGCGCAGGAGGGCCAGGCCCTTGAGCGAGGCGCAGCATTGCTCCTCCACCCCCGCCAACGGCAAAAGCAGCGCCAGCAGGGAGCCCAGCAGCAGACAGAGCAGCGGTCCCCAGCCGCAGAGGAGACGGCCGCTGACAAGCCGCCACGCCACCACCACCGCCATCAAGCGCAGCCTCCGCCTTTCTCCGGTGACATGCCAAACGCCGAGCCGAGACTGGCTCTGAAACAAAACTTAAGGAAGAACGGCAGTAAGAAAAAGACTGGGTGATGGGATCTGCGGATGCAATCAGGACACAGCACTCGTTAACGCGCAAAGGTTATCTGGCTTTCTACAACCCAAACGAAAGCATTAAGCTAAAATAACTGCGCTGATAGAGAATAACGATAATGGCAAATAGTCTAACTCGGTACGGAAGCCAGTGCTATCGTGTCTAAAGCAACGTTACCCAACCCTGTTGCGGGTAGGTGGTCTACTTCAGCTATTAGCCAGTTAGCTAATCTGACTCATTCCACCAAGCATGACAGTAATGTGGTAACCGTCACATGATTAAACTCATATAAACATTAATATGCATTTCGACTATTGAAAACCAACAACAAACAACACATCGCTGATCGCAATGTCAAACTAGACAGCTGGTAACGTTAGAGACATTTCCGCTTAGTCCAACGGCGGCTAACATAAATAGCAAGCTAACGTTAGTAAGCAAAGTAAGTGCTCACTCTTCGTATGACAAACTCGAAAGTATTATTCTTACCTGGGCAATATGTCCGCTTCGAGAGGACTTTAATTTGCTCGTTATTTTCTTTCACTTATCGTTGCTAACAACAACCGAGGTCTAATACACATCATCAACTTCAAAAGAGATACAAATCAGCCGTGTACTGTAATGATGTAATACAGTGACGTTCCCTTGCAATTAAGTGTGATTGGTCCGTTATATGCTGTACGTGCAATGTGATTGGTTCCGTCCCTGTCTTTACGTAACCACAGAGCAACGGACAAACCGGTTCGTAGTGTTCCGCTATTGGACGCCCTCCTGACTGCGTGTCTGTTAAATGCTGCAAACATGCTTCAGACCTGCTTCAGACATCCGCTAATCGACACAGTGTGGGCGTTTCCAGGTGAACATTTGTGTTCACTATGTCTGTAATACGGTGGAAAGCTCTGTAATTGCTCTCAACAGGCGCAAACGAAAAGCAACATTCTTTTATAGCTAGATATTCATTATCAGGAAGAAGCAAATGTGCTTGCCGTATCCATTTCAGACAGCATGCCCCCATTAGCTACCGTTAAATGTATTCTCACACACATGTACTGCTTGAAATAACAGTATATTAACACCAAATACACGGATTGAATGTAGTGCCGGAGAGAATCCTCTAAAGATGTACAAATGTCAAAAATTATTCGACTTGGCATATTTTCAGGCTGGAAAATAGCTTGGCATTTTTTAAAAGCATTATAATGTTGATCTGTATTTCCCCCCCTTAGTACTGTGCCACTAGAATGCAAGCTGCATTTGGTGGTGCTGTTAGAACAGACCAGATAGCCTATTTGTGAGCTTTTATCTTTCACCTGGTAAACCTAATTAATTAGCTTCCAATTTAGGCAAGCTTGGTGCACTGATTGTGGGGTCAGATTGGTGTTCCATGTGGGGAAAAAATGAAGGTTTAAAAAAACTTTTATCAAAGTGCACATCCCCATGTATATCAGGACACGTATTATATCATGACACATTGTGATATGTATTGTATTGTGACCCCCTGTGCTGGGATATTTATTGTGAGGCACCTCACAGTCCTCAGCCCGGTAGCAAACACACCATGGGACAGAAGACAGAGGGGGAGAGGTTGTGCATTCCACAGGTTGTAGAGCAATGTGGGTGTGGATGTGCATCTGGATATACCAGACGAAAGGAGAATAGAGAGGGAATAGTGGGGACAAGACGTAACAGTGTGCAACTGTGCTGATATATTGTAACAACTCCCTGTCCACTAGATGTCAGTAAAGATTCTATTAAGGCACTTGCGGGGTGTTGCAACAAGGTTATGTGCTTAGGAGAAAACAACTCGATTTATGCCACTTGAATCAGCTTCTAGTGGTGATCAGTGCATGTTCTTAAGGGACACACCTCTTTGTTGGGTGAAGTAGTGAATATTACAGCAACAAAATTTTTGTGAAGGCGAGAGCAAGTTGATTTCCCTGTATCTGTGGGGGGAGACTGTGCAAATTCGAGGGCACAGGTGTTTAGAGAGCTGGAGAGAACTAGCAGACCAGGGGCCGTACCGTAGTTCAGAGTGGCCGGAGAAGAGCCGTGGAAGAAGTTGAACTCATCAAGAAAAGAGCAGCCCTGCAGTGAAATAGAGGGCAATGGCATAAATGTTAGTGGGACGTGCTATAGTAACAGTGTGGCATTCAAATGAATAGACAGAGGAACTAGCCAGAGGTGGAGCAGCGCAATCCTGCCTTCACATCCAAAGGGGGGGCGGATAGGGGGCAAGGGGGGAGGGGGAGTGGGGGTTGGCGGGGGCGGTGAATGAATGGAAATGCAGTGTTAAGTGTAATCAGCGAGAGCCAGCAAGCGGACAGAGAGAGAGAGAGAGAGAGAGAGAGAGAGAGAGAGAGATGATTCATATGCTAAAATGTTATTAGCCTCCTGACTTGTACCTCCAGGGCCCTTAAGGTGAGTGCAAGGATGGTTCTTGGGGAATCTCGTACATCGTCTCCCCGGATACAGCGTCTGCACAGTGAATGTAAAGCGGTGTAGTGGAGTGACCCGGGTAGGATGGGGTGTGATGCGATGGGGGAGTTTCCCCGGCGATGTAGCTCCAAGGGGTGACTACAGGTACATTTACGTTACATCATTGGTTCTGGTGCAAAAGTGCCGACTGAGTTTGGGAGATAACAGGTGCTATGTGTAGAAAATTTTGGGACAAAAGGTTTGAGCATTAAAAAAAAAAAAAAAAAATTACCACTGAGATTTTTTGCCACAAAGATTATGACCACCTTAAGCAGATTTTTTTTTGCCCCACCAAGAGTACTGCCACCCATTTCTGTATCGCCCATCTGAAGGTAGCAGGCTATCACTGTGAGGGGGAAGTGTTCTAAAAAGGCAGGACTTGCTTGAAAAAGGGTAAATGAAATCAAGGAGTTAATTTTTTCTTTCCCCAGTTCATAAATGAATCCACGGGGAGCTGTGATCGATTAATACTCTCACCCACCCCCCCACCCCGTTATACCCAACTTTGAAAAATGCAATTAGAGAGTGTGGGAGCTGATATTCTCCCAGAGGAATAATGAAGCCGTATGACTTCCAAGGATTGACTCTGCACAAAATTAAAGTTTGCCTTGAGTCACTGCCTCAGGGAGCCATTGATTGTACTTATTTGTGATAGGCTAGGAAGGTGCACATTCCGTGTTGTGTTTTTAATGGGTTGGAGCAGCCAATTTTAATGAGGCAATCTATTCAAAAGTAATATTGGTTACGGAGAGATGGAAGGCATCATCACTGGTGTTATGTGAGTGCACGGTGTGTTTCTTTTGGAATACTTTCTGTTCTAGCTTACAGTGCGTGACCAAAAAAAAAAAAAAAAAGGAACCAAAACAACTGTGGCCTAATTATCTGTATTCGATTATGAATACTGCTGCAGACAAACTTCCACCCACTGCGTCGGATTGTGTATTATAATCAACTGATCCCGACATAGAAAACAACCAATGCACGGCCCGTGTTTCTAAAGCTATCCTTAGCAGTGGTTTAATGAATGAAAAAGATTTAATCACAAGACCCTTGGCCCTTGTAAATCCTGCACCTCGCCCATTTGATTCAACCGTGGCTTACAGTGGCGAGAGGTCGTTACAGTGCTCCGTTTACGCAGAAAGACACGAGCCAATCCAAATGCAAAACATATGGGGTGAGCATAAACATTTGAAAGCAGTTATATATGGGGGCAACATTGGCGTTTGCATACATGGGCGACACTTGCATATAAAGGACTAGTGCCGTTCTTTTGAAAAGTATTGGTTTTGGAACAAATTGAGTGCCTATGTTTGACCAAAAACAACAACAGAAAAAAAACACCTTGGAGTAGTTCCACTTATTACCACCAGGTGGCGGGTTGGTCTAGGCATCTGATTCTAGTGATCAGAATAGTGGTGCTCAGTTTAACGATTTTTAAAATTTTTTAAATTTATTTTTAGAACTAGCTGGATTGTTCCTACTATCATGGTACTGATATTATTATTGTCTTATACTACTATTAATAGTATTATTATACTATGAGAGTGTGACACATCTGTTGATGTTTTGTGGTTTTTATATTTTCATCAGTTTTTATTATTATAATTATGTTTATGATTATTATTGTTATTATTATAATTATTATTTTTATTATTGTTGTTGCTGTTATGATTTTTATTATGATTGGGGTCAAACATATGGTATATAAATTCAGCTTGACCTAAAGTTCTTCAGCCATGCATGTGAAATGCAAGATTTCAGTTTCACAAATAAATAGATCATACTATGAGTCACTTCCCAGACTTTACACTGGAATGAAAAATGAAAGTGCTTCTCCTGCATTCTGCTGTGAGTTTTCATATGGCTCACTGATCCTCGACTCTCAAGTCAGTCGGCTTAATCCTGATTGGCAGGTAATATGCATGTAACTACACTGCATATCCATAGTCGGGGTTCACAGTGAAACCACAAATGAACTAAATCCGAGATTTGACTGTGAAACTCGACTATGGCTCATAACCAGGGGTGCTATATGACGGGGTTGGGGTTGGGGTTGGGGGTGGGGGGGTGGGGGGGTGGGGGGGGTTAGAACGATTTCCAAGGTCTCTGACTGACAGCGGTCCTGAAAAATGGGCCCAAGTCGCCGGTGGCACACCTGCTTTCCCACATCACTGTACAAGCCCACGCACGCGCCAGGAAGTGTTAAAGAACACACGTAATGTTTTTCCAAAGAAAACGAAAAACAAAAAAACCTGAGCCCATATGGTGAAAGCGACAGCTGTCTCCGTCCCTCGCCTGCCTTTGGGCTGCCGTTGATTTATGGCGGGGTTATCTGTCCGAGCTCGCTTGGTGCTCTCTGGGCGACCAAGTGTATTTACAGAATCCCGCTCGCCCCCCGAGGTGGGCCGCAGGAAGGGGGAGTACAAGTCCCGGAGAGAACTTTAATCAAAATGTCGCAGATGATGAAGTGCTGTTGTGCACAAATGCCGTTAAACCAACAGCCTGTGGTAGAAAAAAAAACAAAACACACCGCCCTTATAGAAGCAAAATGGGTTGTGGACAGAAATGTCCAGCGCTCTGGAATCCACTCGCTAACCAGGCCGCTGTTTTTGTGCACATAAACGGCGATCTGTCTGGAGGCATCGGGCTGTATAACGGCAGCTCTCGCAGTCTCTGCAGGCGTCATAATCACAGATAAAAACCGAAAGCCGATCCTGCGCACAGTAAAAGAGCAACCCCCTCCATATGGCGCGCGTCAGAATAAAAAAATATTAATTATCATGCGGACCACGTGGTGCGCTTAATGAACGACGCAGCGCAGTGTACAGTATCTATCTAAACCGCGAGCGCGTCCTTATGTTTAAAAGAAATAAATACCAGCTTCCCGTATGCAGTTTACAGCACTGCCCGCTCAATAGGCTGTTACCCTGGTCAGTCTGCAATCGACTGGTTTATTGTGATAATTTATAACTCGCGGAGCCTTATAGGCAACGGAGAGGCTGACACCCTTACAGGGACCGGCATTTATTTAGTTCCCATTGATCCTGAGCTCTTCGCTAATAAGATTAAGTTTTCTCCAGCTTTTTGTCTCCTGGTCGATAAAGCCCTACTTTTCCAGCTCGTTGTAGATTCCCTAGGTTCTCAGTGACCGGTGACAACATAATATCGGGATGAATTAAGTAATTAACCATGACAGGGAACTTGAGGAACCCTTCCCCATAGTAAAAAAACAAAACAAAACAAAACAGAACAACTGAGGCATGCTATTCCATGAAGGCGTTATAAAGTATGTATGCATGCAAAACACATTCATGCTGAGAACACCAGCTTGGAGTTTACAAACAATATGAACACAAGGTTAAAACCTAAAGAAATAATAACAAAGGCCAAGTAAACTATGATTGTACCTGCATTTACAGGAAGTAGCCCAGGGTTTATAACTCTTACGTGTTAGGTGAGCATTTAGCTGATAAATTCATATTTTGGCTGAATAAAGCATTATTATCGCTCCAGGGTTTTTTTTTACTGCGAAGGTCAAAAAAACTTTGTGTTTTTTTCCAACATAAAACCGTTTGCGAAGTGAAGCTTCAAGAGCTCAGTGGTGCATTGATAGCCACACTGTTTTCCCTCAGGATGTGAGTGTAGATTTTCCTATAATCCCTTTCTGTTGGATATGAACGGGAAATCCAGTTTCTCAGGGGGGAGGGTGTCTGTGCGGCACTCTTAGTTTTCACAAACTGAAAAACGGTATTGTATTCATACATGTGTTTGTTTATTGTGTGCACGCGTGTGTGTGTATACTTGTATATGTGTGGGTGAGACTATGCAAATGCAAGGGAAAATATGTTCAGAGAGCAGGAGGGAACTAACAAACCAGGGGCCTTACTGTAGTTCATATCAGCCAGAGAAGAGCTGTGGAAGAAGTTGAGATCATCAACATTTGTATGTGAGTGCATGCATGCATGAGTGTGTGCGTGTATGTGTTTGTATGTCAGTGCATGCATGCATATGAGTGTGTTTGTATGTGAGTGCATGCATACATATGAGTGCGTTTGTGTGTGAGTGCATGCATACATGAGTGTGTGTGTATATGTGTTTGTATGTGAGTGCATGCATGCATATGCGTGTGTTTGTATGTGAGTGCATGCATACATATGAGTGTGTTTGTGTGTGAGTGCATGCATACATGCATGTGTAAGTGTGTGCATGTGTGTATGTGTTTGTATGTGAGTGCATGCTGTATATGCATGAGTATGTGCGTGTGTGTATGTGTTTGTATGTGAGTGCATGCTGTATATGCATGAGTATGTGCGTGTGTGTGTGTGTGTATGTGACATAATCAGCATTACTTATCATCTCCTTGGTTATTGTATAGCAGCCTCACATTCCTGTGTAGTAGCATTGTTTATTGTGTAGAAAAATATTTGTCTGTGGGTGGAGTATCCGTTTGAAATTCTGGAATCTGGAAGGGAAGTTATCAGGTAAACACCCATGCATTTATAGCACATGATGCTGTCTATCACACTGCTATTGTTATATAGTGCAAGATGTTATGAGACTGGACACTGAGTCACCTTCGTAAAAGTCATCTTCTGAAATCTTCGGGGAGTCCAAAGCATCGAATAGGCCGCTAGCTTGGAGATTTACTTTCATTCTTGTTGGCTTGAGACAAATTATGATGTATGGGGAAGATGTGAGGAGTGTAGAAGAGAGAATGCCTGTTTTTAATGGCCCGAATATGAAAAACCTGAGAGATCGGTGTTTCTCAAACTCAGTCCTGGGGGACCCCTGTGTATGCCGGTTTTCATTCCAACCTCAACTGCAGTCCCAGAATTTTAACAAGCTGTTAATTTTTCTTAATTAGGTGCTTTTCATGTTTTAGAGCTGGGGCCCCGAGTCTTATCCAGAAAGGGCCAGTGTGGGTGCACACACTTAGATTCTACTAATCAAGGTGCTTAGCAAAGACTCTAGTGGTTGAGAAAGTGAGTTGAGAGAGAGGAAATTAGGGAGAGAGAGAGGAAGAGAGAGAGAGAGAGAGAGAGAGCGCGACAGAGAGAGAGACAGGGAGAGAGATTTAATACCACATTTATTGTCACAATTCCACCACATACACGAGAGAGACGATCAAAATGTAATCAAAAGATTGTCTGGCAGGGAGAAACAAACAAATGTCAAAACACTACAACAGAGAACAGGAGAGGAAGAGAGATGGAGAGAGAGAGGAAGAAAAAGAGAGAGACTGAGAGAGAGAGAGAGAGAGAGAGAGAGATAAACCCACCACAGCAGCAGCTATGCTATACCTCAGTGAGCCAATCAGTGTGAGCCAGAAGCCCACAGACTTTGCATGCAGTGTCAGCCCTGCGGCAGGCTAAAGCACTAAAGGTGGATTTAGAGAGCCATTAAAAAACAGGAGCCTCGTTAAATCCAGCAGACCGACCGCCCAGCTCCGTGCCTACACGTTGGGCCCCGCCCCTATGGGACAAGGCACCAATCAATGCTCTCCACCTGGGTGAGTGACAGAAAGGATCGCTGACTGCGGGGGGGGGTGGGGGGGGGTTTGATTGCACAGCAAAAATGTAATCTACTGTGTGCCTCCCCCCCCCCCCAAAAAAAAAAGCAGAAGTAGGCCCCTTCTTTGGGTGGATTTGTTGCACCACATGCACTTATGCCCCGAAACTAGGCTTGACAAACATGCATGTTTTTTCACCTCTTGCTCAAAATATCTGCAGAGAGCTCAGTTTAAGGCTTCATTCATTCTTCAGTGCAGCTGGGGCCTATTCAACTGGCGGCTTGCGGGCCAATGCCGGTTGCCATGGATTTATTCTCTCCCTTTTCATCATAGAGAGGAGAAAAAGACATAATACTACTACTACTACTACCACTACTACCAATAATAATAATAATAATAATAATAATAATAATAATAATAATAATAATAATATATTTTATTTATATTACCTTTCAAGCATAGAGCACAAAGTACATTCTAATAAGCAATGATTTAACATACGGTATCTTACATATAGCCAGTGTACTGGCTACTATTTTTTTTTTTTTTTTACACACGTGCAATACGTCTTATTCATACATCACTTTTATATGTACTATGTCTGGCCTGTGTGCAGCATTGCTATAAGGAATGTGCTCTTCTTCATCTTCTTCTTCTTCTTCTTCTTCAGCTGCTATTTGGAGATCAGTGGAATTTGGAGATTTGGAGTGAGCGGAACGAAGGCGGCGCCTGGGACAGTCGCCCGCTTGTTCTGCGCCATGCGTGGGGACAGCCTGCGGCGCGCGGTCTCTCATTGGGTCACGCGGGCGACCGCGAGCATGCGAAAACAACACGAGCGACGCGCCCCGGTCACAGCAACCGCGTCACAGAAAGTGCGTTTTGCCTCCTCTGGCCGGATGGCTGAATGAGTCGTGCGGGGGCGTGCCTGTAGAGCCGGAGGGCCGGAGGCGGGAGGTGGGGGATTTCACGACGCATGATTACCGAGTTAGCTGGAAAACTGCGCGGACTAAGAACCGCAACAGCTGTTTTTTTTTTTTTACTTCAGTCCGTGTTCCAGATTTGGGAGGGTTCCGGGTTTTACTCGGTGCCGTCATCCAGCCAACTCGGCAATCCAGCTTCGTGAAACAGGGCCCAGGGGCGTCAAGCTCCAGTCCTGGAGGGCTGCACTGTCTGCTGGTTATCGATGCGTTATCACCACAGGTGATTAATTTCAGTCACTGATTGGCTATAGAATCCAGACACACAAGAGCAGAATTTTGCCCCAAAATCCCAGAAATGGACACTGCCCTCCAGGAATGGGGTTTCCCCCTCTAGCTCCATGCGCTGCGCTTTATTACGTGCAGTTAAAAAAAAAAAAGGGAAGAAAGAAAGAAGTTCAAGACAGAATAAACATGACATAGGCATTGCCTGGTTGTTCACGTACGGGCTGTCGAGGAACAGGAAGTTCTCCCGGGGTCTGCTAATAAGCCATTTTGCTGGCGTAGTCTGCCCACGTTCTCACACTTCTGTAGATTATCTGTCAGCCGAGGGGCTGAAGGATGATATTATATTTCCCATGAAGCCTCGCTATTTTGCGCGCTGAGTAGCCCATTAGACGAGGGGATTTGTCAGCTGCCGGGCACCGGAGTGAGTGCATGCTGGGAGGAGATTTATTGGCCAATCGAAAAGGGCGAGGCGGCACACTCTCCTAATTAACCGCGGCATCTGTTTCTCTCCCGCCGCTGACTCCCGTCCAGAGGCCGTTCGGAACCTCGCGGCTTTTTTGGGCGGGTGCTCGGCCCGCGGAGGCGGAACGGACCGGATCCAGGGCGCTGTCAGCAGCGTGCCCGAGCGAGAGTTCGGCAAGCCCTGGTTCTGGAGAGCGGCCGCAAGTCCTTTCTGTCCTTGTATTGAAAACCAGCAACCGGTTCAGACCCCAAATCACCAGGCGAAGGCAAGGTGTTTAATTAACATAAAATTACAGCACAATTAGCTGGCAGGATAAAGAGAGAAGTGGTTGAACATTCAGCCAGGACACCAGGGAACCCCCAGAATCTTTTGCAACAAATGCCATGGGAACTTTAATGACCATAGTAAGTCAGAACCTCGATTCAACCTCAAATGACAGGCAACATCTCCTACGGCCCAGTGTCCCCATCCCTGGAATGGCATATTGGCTTTCAACTTGGTCCACAGTGACGATAAGTCCTCCCATCGCCATTTTTAGCAGCAACTCCCTAATGTCCGTACAGACATTAGGAAGAATTTTTTTCACGCAGAGTAGTCCGTGTGTGGAATAGCCTGCCAGGTCACGTAGTAGGGGCAGAAACTTTTTCTAGGGATTTCCAAGACCAGGATTAATACGGTGTTAGATATTGTCTAGTCTGTAGGTAATCAGAGCACTAATTTACTCAGTAAAATGTGGAGCATTGTTGGGCTGAATGGCCTGTTCTGCTCATTATGTTATGTTGTTATCTTTTGTTAACCTAATGTCCCCTGGTCTTCAGTCCAGGTACTAACCGAGGCCACCCCTCCTTAGCTCCAGGTATCAGGCAGGAGAGAGCCACCGGGTGGCATGCCCGCCAGTGCACGTGGCACATAGTTACAGCCCTGACCTGCCGTTTGTGCACGTTAACGGTCTGTGACTGATGAACTTGCCATATGTGGAGTTAATGGGCAAATTAATGGGCAAATTGTCTTCTTATCTCCTGTGAAATACACATTTTAGCGGTGATAATGACTTTTTTTTGGGACGCAGTAAATAACGGACGTGCCTCTATTCAGTCGGATTAACCGTCCTGTGAAAGTGAAAATGGTATTTTTCCGGGATATCGGTGGCTATGGAAGCTATGGTGATGAGCTTGGACAAAAAAAAAAAGGAAAAAAAATATGCAGATGTAGAGATTATTGAGCTGAATGAGCAAAATCTGTCAGGAACTATTGATGTTGAAAAAAAAATGCTTCTGCTGGCTATAATGGGCATGACTTATGAGCTGAGGTGACAAAAGGTACCCCTCTCTCCCTCACAAGCACATGCACACACACACAAACAAACGTGCGCACACATGCACGCACACAAACGCACACACATACACACACACATATGCACACACACGTGAGCATATACACACACACACACACACACACACACGCATATACACACACATATGCACACACACGCGTGCATATACACATACACACACACACACCACACCCACAATGACTAATATCAGCATAATTGGACAATGCTGTTGAGCGATGCATGTGGATAAATCATGATAAGAAAGAATAATCAGGACCCAGCCAAAAGCATATCAGCAAGCCCAGTCTGAATGTCTTGAATTCCAAAAAAGAAAGAAAGAAAAACAACACAAAACATTTTTTTTGTACTGTGAGCCGTATTAATTTCTATTACCCCTGCATTATGGGTAATTTCATTGCTTTTACAGATGGTGATTGCAGTAATTCACTAAAGGGATTGTGTGCCATGGCCTGCTGACAAAATGACTTCGTCCAAATTACATTTTAATTGAGGGATAACAGCTCCTGCTAATGATTCAAGAAATATGAATGTCTTTTCTGCTGCTGGTTTTTTTTCTCATTTTTTTATCGCTCCCAAACACAGTAACCTTCTCCATCCATTCCCCCCCCCCCCCCCGCAAGGTATGGATGAGTTTCGGATCTATAATACTAATCAAACCATTAGTTCAAACCGAATAAAAAGAATACTGTTTGTGTTAGGTGGCCAGTGGTGTTTTATGGAGACGCTACGCAGTTTATCTTGAACTATTTCAGCCCGTTGTATTTTTTCTGGGCCCTTGCTGTTAAATTGGCAATTTCTCGCTGGTATCGATCCGGCGCAAAGTCAAATTCTCCCACGGATTTTTTTTTTTTTTTTTCCCAGTTTTTGCTCTCCAGCACCTCTAAAAGCCTTGTTAACCACTGAGGTCCACAGCAAATTTTCTAAAGGAAAGATGGATCAGACATTCGTATGATGGAAAAATGGCCAAAGCACCGTAAGCTTAGCTTTCCAAAGCCTAGTGGAGCCCCCTCATGCCAGCCTGCTTGCATTGCATTATTCACATAACGCCACGGTCCCCGTAAAGTATCTTTGGAAAGATTAAAAAACAAACAAATGTGGTGCGTTTTTGTGTGCTGAGAACACATGGTTGTAAGCATAGCGATAAACCAAAAAAAAAAAAATTTACTTTGTTCTCGTCACCGAGGACTTGCCGGCATCGACAGTTCCACACCGACGGTAACAACATTCAGGGTCCTGAAGGGGTGACCGAAGACAGATCTGTTGCTGTTGGCTGCTCGTGGCGGATTCACGCATAATAATATCTCGAGGGGATCAGGGTCGCTCTGTTTGTGCGTTTCTTCAAGGTTATCTCCGGACGGCCCTCGAAAAAGCAGGGAGGGTCGATCCTCCCGTTCATATCCGCACGCCCGTCATTCTTTGCCCTTGAAATTACGAACCGAGTTTATTGGCCGGTAGCACAGTAAGGCATCGCGGATTACCCCTGCTTGGGAAGTTTCAATTTCTTTTCGTGTGACAAAGGCAGACAGTTATTACAGAGCTGTTGTGGTGTGTGTGACAGGGGAAGGGAAATGTCAAGTGCGTGACAGCGCTCTGGTAATAATCAGAACAGGAAGGCCAGTGGAATGTTTCAACAGAATGCCTCGTTAACGTGTCATCGGAACATAGCCGTATAACAGCGGCTCTCTACTCTATCCACCCCCACAGCGCGATGCATACTGCTCAATGCCTGAACGGCCGAGGGAGGTGGGTCTGTCGCAAAAAGCGGTTGGGTTTGCCCACATCCTGAAAGAAAACAAGGGCTGTTAATTAAATTGTAATTCCTCCCTTCATCAAAGTACAGTATGTTGGGGGGTTTATGGTGTGTGGATGCAATTAGAAGGCAAGCGTCCTTTTCGATTGGCAGAGGAAGCGTCACCAGGGAAACAGGGCGTGGGGCCAGTAAGGGGTGGTGGGAAATGAGGGGGGGTGAACCTTGCTTCTTCATCACCTCCATTGCTCCTCCTCACCTGACCGACGAAGGACCTCGTGATATCTTAATTACTGGGGTGGGGAATGATGCATGATGGGTACTGCTGGTCTCAAAAACAATGGGGTGGTGGGGGTGAGCTGGTGAGGTGGACAGCTGTCCAAACGCACATATTTACAGCCGAGGAAATTTGCGCTCCATTAAGCGCAATGGCCCCCACGCGACGCTGCAGGTGCGTGCGTCCGCCATCGATTTTCGCCTGGGCGAGCGTGAACGCCGTGTAATGAATAACTTTCTAAAGTTCCCGTTCCCACCCCTCCCCCCTCCCCCCCACAGCAGTTTGTCGGTGAGTAATAATGTTATTCCTCTTCGCCTTCCGGCTGGTTCTACGTTAACCCGTTCCAGGAATAACCACTGGCCTCTCGAACCATTTTCAGCATCTCTGAGGACCTTAATTTAGCCGCCCCTGCTCTTCCTCTTTCAGCGCTTGCCAGCACGAAATATAGCTGAATTAATCAGACTCAGCCTCCTTTCAGTTCTCTAAAATCACACTTAAAAAAAAAAAAAAAAAAAAAAAATTATAATAAGGTATCTTATTAATTCCTCTTTATTTTTTTTTTGGGAAGTCGTAAAATGACTCAACACATTTCCCGTGAGATGATCTGAGCACTTCGCCTCTAGCCGCGCGGAAGTCAAAAGAATAAAAGCAACACCGTCGTTCTGTCTGGCAGCGTTCATAAAGACCGGGTCCTCTGTAATGGGGGCTTGTTTTTCCAGTCAGGCAATGCAGCGTGTACCCAAATGTCCTCATGATTGAGGCGAAGGACCCTGGGCTCTGTAAGCTGAGGGGGAAAATTGAAAAAGGGGAGCTGAGGGGAATTAGATATTAGAATTATGAATGAATGAACGTGAACCGTCCACTTGGGTGGAATTTTCCAGAAATTAATTAATTATCCTTTACGGTAAAGAGCCTGTGCATATGCACGTGAAATTATTTTTGGTTTTGGTGCTTTTCACACTAACACACTAAGTGTTGACGTAATTCCCTAGTTTCGGACCGTTGGAGAGAGTTCAAAGACCAGGAAGCACGGTAAATAAAAAATAAATGACGTGCCTGAATTTTTGGAGCTCAAAATATGAAAATGGAATGGGGGTGGAGATTGTATCGGATTTTCTCTCTGTTCATTTGCCTCAAACAAAATGGCATTTTCCTAATAATGACCTTGTACATGTGTGTTTGCCAATGTTTACCTGGACAGAGGCAAGGAATTATTATAGCTGTCATAGATGACATTTTTGCATGAGGGATGTATTTCCAATTAATGTGAATTAAACAAATGGCCCTAAATCCATATATATATATGTGGCATATACAAGTCAGTAAATTATGTTTTCAAAATGCAGAATACTACTCATATTATTACTAATGCTCAGAAGTCAGTTCACAGGGTAGGTGGTGAAGTTTCAAAATTAGTTACTGTGGTATTTCTGCAGTTCTTCACTCACACTGGCTCAACAGTGGCAGTTTGCAAAGAGCTCAGAATGTGACATGTTAAAAAAAACTGCACACAGCTCCACTCCACTCCACTAAGAAAAGCTGATGCCCTTTGACAGGGTCACTGGACTTTCCCCCGTGTCCTTTATTTTTTAGTATATTTTAAAATGTCTTTGACGAAAACAGAGCACTGCATGGCCAAACTGTTCGAGGTCAAAAATTTATTGAGATCAAACTGCTGGACCCCCCTGTCCCATGTCAAAAACTTAAACTTGCTCGGGGCTCCTGCAAAACCCCCCGCTCCCGAGATCCAGCATCCTCTTCAGAGACTCCTTCAGCTGGATCTGCTTCAGGCAACATCTGCTCAGCACAGAAGCCCCCTGTGCCTCCAGCTGGATCTGCTTCAGGCAACATCTGCTCAGCACAGACGCCCCCTGTGCCTCCTCTGGAGCCAGGGGCACGTCTCTTCTTGTTTTGGCATTTAACAACTCATCATGCTGGGGAGGTGAATGGGGAGGGGGGCAGTGGTTGGGGATGGGGGGGGGGGGAGGGGGGTGAAAGACCAGAAAGGGTCTTTCTTCCTGAAGTTTATCGAATCTGCTACCATGGATCTGTAAGCCCGTACTGTCTTGCTTGCCTATCCTCGGATGGTGAGGATGAGTGGGGTAGTTGAGCGAAGATCACATGAAAGATTCAGGAAAAAGTCCCTCTAAGCATACGCTGTCGATATAATGAAGAGGAACCATTGTGTGAAACAAAAAAAAATGCTGAAGCTCGCAACACCCGAAGGCGACGGATCAATCTGTGGAGCCCCTCTCCTGTCAGACCCCGGTATGGAGGTGGAGGAGAGGCCCTGGGAACGGGCCCCTGTCAGGGAGAGTGGCAGCCTGTCGCCCCGCATTGTGGGTGTTTAATTTCCCCCCAAAAAGGTCAACCCTTCCACCGGGAGTCTCAGAAGGGGGGGGGGGGGGGGAGGCTTTCTCTCTCTCTTTCTCTCTCTCTCTCTCGATGTGACGCTTTCTCAAAATGCCACCAGAATGTAGAGAGCGATAAAAGACGAGCAGGCCTGAAGGGGAACAGCGGGTCCCCGGGCCCGAGCCTTTTTTCGTTTTCCCGCAAGAGTCTCTGTCTTTCATTTAAAAACAGAATTGGGTGTTATTAATTCACTTTTCTCTCTCGCCCATCCTTCTCTTTTCTTCTTATTCTTCTTCTTCTTCTTCTCAGCCTCCGGGGATATATTTTGCATGGCGGGCAGCTGGTCTGAGTGGATTAAAGCTGGAAGGGTATATTTCTGCAGTGTATCAAAGCTGTGTGGGAGGACCACAGGCAGCTCTCAGGTCCCGTCCAACTGGAGTCAGAGTTTACCCTAAGAGCAAATCCATAACCGCTTTCTCACTTTATTTTATTTTTTATTTTATTTTTTACAAAAACCTGTAGAAGGCACATTGATCAACGATCAACAATATTTTAGTAGCTTGCGATTCTCGATAAAACAAGCACCTGTAAACACTTCATGAAACTTGAAATATCGAATAGTTTTTATTCCAGTTCCTTTAGCATTTGTGTTCAGGTGGACACCATGGGATAACACCTCAAACTGCCTCTGGAACACTGACTGAGAAGTTGGCTGTCGATTGGATTCTTAACCTTGTTGTTTTTATTTTATTTTTTTCACAGGTCTCCAGGGTGTTTGACCCATGGATTGCCATGGTCAGAACTGACTGTGTTACTACATGACCATTAAAGAGAGATGGGTTCGAAGATTGTTTTCAAATTATTAATATTGGGTTCGAATTGTATTGCAGTGCATTTTCAAGGAAATACCAAGTATCGTCCTGCCAGAAGTTGTTCACTTGGACACCCGCCCTTTCATTTGAAAGGCATTTGTTCTGTTTCTGTTATTTCAGTTATCTTACCACCCAAGGCAAAACGGTATATTTCAGAAACACATTAATAAGATAATAAGAATTTGCTTTTAGGCTTTCTTTTATGCCTTATCTC
Source organism: Anguilla pacifica (assembly GCA_039654925.1). Lineage (NCBI taxonomy): Eukaryota > Metazoa > Chordata > Actinopteri > Anguilliformes > Anguillidae > Anguilla > Anguilla pacifica. The sequence goes on from CM077293.1 coordinate 4,052,459, forward strand.
ATAAAAATTGAGGTTTTAATCATTCAGCTTCAGACACCTTTCTCATTACCGACTGGCGACTGGCAAACCGGCTGAAAGTTGTAAATGAAAAAGTAACGTGATGTACAGACTATTTAAGAAACTCTGGCTGGTGCCTGTCAATCATCTGTGGTGTCAGGAAGACTCACATACGCTTCTGTATGCTTGGCTGTATATTTATTGCTGAATGTCCAAAAAAAAAAAAAGAGAAAAACCCGACAATATTGACACCATTCTGTCTCGGCAGAGCAGAGCTTATGTATTTCACAGAATCGCCGACACTGCAGCATGACTGCTCTGAGCCAGCAGAAATTCCCCGATGGGGGCATATGCACATTGGTGATTCATGCAGCTCCGGGTTCACGGATGAATGCTTTGCAGAACTGGCTCTGGCCCCACTGATAAGGCGGTGATGTGATTTTTTTTTCACATACTCTCTCTCTCCCTCTCCTTGGGCTTGGACCTGACCCAGTGCTATTCCAGGATGGCTTTAGCCCGACACACAAGGTCAGTCTTCCACTCTCTGAAATATAACTTGTATCAACTGCTGCCTGCAGACGTTGTTTTAATCTCGCAGTCGCATTGTGTTTATTGCACCTGTAGTTCACCTTGCCCCTGCTAATGGCCAAGTGTGGGCTTGGTTAGTAATTGGATGGGAGACCTCCTGGGAAAGCTAGGTTGCTGTAGGAAGTGATGTTGGTGGGCCAGCAGGGGGCACTCTCCCCTCTCGTCAAATAAACCCCAATGTCCCAGTGCAGTGATGGGGACACTGTGCTGTAGGAGATGCCATCTTTCAGATGCGATGTTAAACTGAGGTCCCGACTCACTGTGGTAATCAAAGACCCCATGACACTCGTCGAAAGACCCAACCTGACTCTTTCAACCTGCCACCTAATCATCCACTGATTTAATCGGTTAAAAATTGTTGACTCCTTCAGCTAATATGTGGTGAGCGTTCCTGTTCAAAAATGGCTGCCGTGCATCACCCAGGCGGGTGCTACACATTGGCTGTGGGTGAGGTGAGTGCCCCCCCCCCCCATTACTGTAAAGCAATTGGAGCATCTGTAAAAGAGCTGTATAAATGCAATGTTTAGTTCATCCATTCATTCATTCATTCATTCAGTTATACCCAGGTTGAGGGCTGCTCCCATATATGTAACATGTCAGACTGTGCTGTGAGTGCCAGTTCTGTCCACACAATGACACAAGATAGTTTTTCTTTAAGCCACAGCAGTGGGAATTCCGTCGGTTGTCTGTTTACGGCTGCATCCGGGTGTGTCCTTTAAGGATCCAGTGATGAGGAAAAATGATCATCCCCAGTCCATAAGATGGGGTCTTATGGACTGGGGGTGATCATTTTATCAATATTCCCTCTCTTTCCACTCGTCCGTTTCTGCCCTCTTAGCGCGAGCCTCTGGCTCTGTGCGTCAGCAACCGACCGTCTTTTAAAAAAATGTTTTCCAGTTGCTGAGTTTGGCCGTCATGCATTCATAAGGGCGCGTAGGTGCCTTGCCAAGATCGCGGCCCTTTCAGATTCCATCTGCTCTGTTTTCTTTCCAGGAGAAATTCCACAGATTTCTCAGACAGTCAATTGCGTTTCCGAGACTCCAAATGCCTGTTGTCGTGTGTCTTTGCCCCTTCTATGTCACGTCGAATTAATGTGTTCTCTTGTCTTTCTTCGCACTTTTGAAACCGCGCAGCTTCATTCTAAACATTTTTTGCGCATTCCACACTGGATTTTGCTAACACTTTTTCAACTGCTAAATAAATATAAAAACAAACAAACAAATAAATAAATAAATTCACTGTGGAAAGAAGTGAAGCCTGTCCTATTTTTGCTCTCTGTAAGTTCCTTTTTTTTTGGCTTGAAATTCATAAGGCCTCTTTGACAAAACTTGTATGTCTCTTTTCGTGGGTTCCACTTTTAAGCTTTAAAGGTACAGTACACCGATGTTAAAACAATTTAAAATGAAATTCAGATTAATGGGTGATATTTTTGGCTTGGACTGTGACACGTGACTTGCTGTTCTTTACCAGCAGTTGCGATAACTAAAAAATGAAACCTGCTCAGTGGTGGAATTTTAATTTTGGCAACGGATCAGTGCTGGTGGGCTGTGGATTAGATTCCCGGGTTCGAATTAGATCGGATCCCGTGGCTGCAAATGTAACAGCTGTGGCGTCTGTGATTTTCCTCGACACGGGAGGTTAGCGATTTCAGATAATCTGGACGAACAGGCGGCGGCAGTGGCGAGGTTGTCCGACAATGTTGACATCTGATTAATAAGCGTGGGCCATATGGTGTGCACTGTGTATGCTGCCCATCTGGCTGCAGAGCTTTTCTGCTCTACCAGCGCAGCAAGGGCTTGGGGGGGGGGGGGGCGGACCGGGAATGGGGGGTGGGTTTAGCCGGGACCCCACCCCAGGCATTTCTACATTCATACCTGCACAGACTCGGAATTATTTGCCTGTGCATGTGTGTTGTGGTTGTATTTGTGTTTCTGTGCTTCTGTCTGCATGTGTACGTGTTTGTGTGTGTCTGTCCATGTGTGTTGTGTGTGTGTGTGTGTGTGTGTGTGTGTGAGGTTGTGGTGGGGGCAGGGGAGGGGGTCTAAGCCAGTACCCAGGGGTGTGCAACATTTTACCGGAATGCTTCAGTGCAGCCATTTTCGTGCAATCTGCTGCTGCGATCCAGAGCACGTGAAGAGGCACAAAGCATGAAGCAAAAAGCAGAAATATTTCTCCATGCCTCAGACTGCGGTTCCTGCGTGCGACATTACCTCCCTCTGCAACTCTTTAGAGAGTCAGTGAGAAAAGTCTTGTTTGGTTCAAGGGGAGGTCACACCGTTCTTTACACGACAAAAGAGACACGTGAAAAGCTCAGATACTTGTTTCTCTTCAGTACAATACACACGACTCTATATTTCATCCCTTTACTTTTTAATTTCTCCATCATGCATTCGCTCGAATGCATCGCTCAATTGCTTTAATTCTTCCAACCCTCTTCTATACAAGCATCCCCCTAATAAAAAAAAAAGGAAATTGGCTTTTCAACTATGGTTTTATTTGTGTGGTAGAATGGGACCTGATCACTTACAGAAACAAAATACACTGAGAATGCACAGAAATTAAATATACTATAAAGAAAAAAAAACAATATCTGCAATAAAACGCAGCATATTATATTTTTGTATGGAAAACCCTCTGGCAAGATCACATGAGGTTAATCTCGTAGGGAACTGTAATGTCAACTTTTGCACCCTAAACTTAGGACGAGTAACTTTCCATTAATAGAGAGACTTCTGATTGGAGGCCACAGGCCACTTTGTTGCTAGGACGCAGCTGTAATTGACTACTGGCACTCCCTCGATGATTATTATGGGATAGCAGAAGCGCTGTGATCATCACATAAACCTTCTGGTAACAGTATAGGATTATTGCCACTCAGCCTGATGAAAAGGTCACCTCATATTTTATTATTGTTTTGATTCCTCAATCTAGGAGTCCCTGCCCGCTCGTGTTTCACGCTGCTCCGAGCAGCCAGAGGAACACAGACAGATAGCAGACAGGAAATCTTCTGTCTTCATCTGCTCTGGTAATGATCACACGAAGCACATATCCGTCCTTATTAATTTCAGGCACCAGAGTGTTGCTGTTGGAGGGATTCGGGGGGAACAGATGCTTTTAATCGCAGCACGGATTCCGAAATTATCTCTTGTCCCCGGATGGCTGCGGTAGACATACAGCGCGTGCGTTTTTAACAGAAAGCAATTTGCAAATCACGAACGCCGCATGGCGCCTCGTTTGAAAGCTGTCATCGTGGACGGACTACATTATAAATAAATAAAAAAAAAAATAAATAACGGTCGTAATTCTTTTGGAGTTTTATTCATGCCTTGGATAGATTAAAGATAGGGAGGCTGCATGCTTGGTTGACCATGATGCTGAATTCGTTTGGCCCTGTCAAGCGGAAACTGATTAGCATCCCGCCGTGCCTCCGCAATTTGCACCTACTTGGCAGATAAGCCGCTTGTGTCTCGTCGAATTTACGGTTCTTTCCTGAGGTCGTTAACCTGCTTGAAACTGTTTATTTAAAAAAAAAAAAAATTATTATTTTTTTTATTCATCAGTCTCTTACATCATCTGCTCACATTCCGGAATGAGGACGTGTCTTCCAGGTGAAAAACTGAATGGTGAAAACGGGGAATCGCACCATCCGGCCCAGTCTAACTGTCCGTCACCTGCGCAACAGTTATGGTGTGAGAAACCGCCGATGATCTCGCGCGCATTTTCTTTCAGGGGAAAGCTTCTGCGTTTATGTGGGAGGGTGTCACCATCTTAGAGGGCGTCACGTTCTGCTTGATGTACAAAATACAAAATAAATAAATAAATAAATAAATAAATAAATAAATAAATAAATAAATAAATAAATAAAAAATCCTGGGCTCTGAGACCCCCATTGCGCTCGCCCCTGTAAAAAATAAAAGTGCCTACTGTAGGCTAGTGTATGCAGCAGCTGCAGGTTTCAAAACTGCAAGAGCTTCTGATGATATCATATTAGTTCACATCAAGCCTGCCTCGTGTACTTCTCAAAAATGAGAAATATTCCCATTCCTGAGAGAGTGAGTGGAGTGCAGACTTGTGTCTCTTTCTTTGTGCTTTATTCCGTTTATTATGTTCCCAAACATCAACCGTCCTTTAAATATCTCTCTGCGTATATTATTATTATTATTATTATTATTATTATTATTATTATTATTATTATTATTATTATTATTATTATTATTATTATTTTGCTTCGTAGTTTTCCAGCCATTTCCTTTGACTTTGTCAGAAAATGGAAGGAACACAAAAACGAACAAAAAAGGAACAGAAAAAACGGAAGGAACAGATGGAGTTTAAACGAACTCTCTGTCAAGCACGCGAACTCTTCATATTGGAAGAATACTGAAGTGAAATATATGCGATGGATATTTTTTCCCCCTTTAGTGACATTTCACAAAAGCCTGCAGTAGGTTATATAACACTATCGTGACTCATGCAGTGATATAGCATAGCAACCAATGCTACGCTGTTCTAATAAGATGATAAATTATTCTATTATTATTACATTACAATTTGTCCTAACATATGACATAAGACATACGTGATAAATAACATTTATTACTGTGAATGTGAAGCCAGCATTATACATTTTGTCATAAACTGAAAAAAAAATGGTTCTGTCAGTCTTATTACAGTGTTATGTACGCTGTATATGCTTTTAAACCATTGGGCCATAGCAGTGACAAATGAATGATTCTAGTGTTTTGTCAGATTTTCTGCATATATTTGGCAAATATGATTCGACTCTGAATCATGTTTGTTCAAGGGCAAGTACTCTATTACCGAAACTGTATTACCTTTGTATGTGACCAGAAGACGGTTTCACTTTTCAATGCATCAACAAAATATATGAACATATACTTCACCGAGAATCAAGATTTATTGTAAAGCCTGACAAAACAGATTAGTTACCCCTCAACGGACACCTTGCCTGAATGTTGGCAGCACAGAAAGACACTCTTGTGCCTCCACTTGGCGCTCAAGGAGTTAGTCTAGACCACACCCTGGCACTGTGACATCACAGTGAGCTGAGACCACCCCCTGGCACTGTGACATCACAGTGAGCTGAGACCACACCCCGGTACTGTGACATCACAGTGAGCTGAGACCACCCCCTGGCATTGTGACATCACAGTGAGCTGGTGTCCACACCCTGGCACTGTGGCATCACAGTTGGTGGCACTATGTTAAGCCAGGTCAGGCTGGCACAGCTGAATGAGTGGAGCATGGGGACATGCTGGGAGAGGGAACAGACAGCAGTGTTCTGGCCTTCGAGAGATAATCCACAGGCATAGAAAACAAGCGGGCTCTGGCCAAGAGAGCACGAGGGAGACTGGCTCCACTGCTGCCATCTATCAGACCATTCCGGGGTCCAACGGCTCAGCAAAATAAATGCGATCACCCCACAGGGGCTTTGGAGAGAGCTGCCACACGGTCCTCTGGTTGCCAGTTTTCAGTTGTTATTCCTCCTAATCCTTCATAATACCACCTCCAGGAAGTGCTGACCTCAGTGTATCAGGGGTGCTGTCAAACCAACAAAAGGGATCTGACCGTGGGGACACAATACAGAGGCAACCTCTCATGTTGAGCATCAGGTGTGAAGGGAATGGAAAAAGAGTTTTTTCTCTATCTGTAAGGGTCATTACACACACACACACAAGTATAACACACACACACGCACGCATACACGCACGCACGTACACACACAAGCACACACGAACATACACACAAGTATAACACACACGCACGCACACCGCACACACACACACACACACACGAACACACACACAAGTATAACACGCACGCACGCACGCACGCACGTACGCACATACACACGCATGCACACGCGCACACACAGATTCACACACAGACACACACATACAGATTCACACACACTCACACATGCACACACACACGCGCGCACACACACACACACATGCTCTGATGTTGCAGAGAACAGCTCACTGGAGAGTGGAGAGTTTACATTCTCTGCATCCTGTTTACAGCACTGTAGTTGTGGCAGTGTTTCCCGTCATTCAGAGAAAAAGGCAGAGGGGGCTGCTAATGTTAAGATCAAACACAGAGCCGCGCTGGCCCATCTGTGATTGTGGCTGCCAGGCATCGTGCCCACCCCCGGATTCTCCTGTGACACGGGCGCAGACCCACCGCGGGGTGCGAGGACATCGCCACGCCAGGGGAGCTTCAAAAAATAAACAGGAACAGAACGGTCAGTTTGTTTTTTTTAAATTTATTTTTTAAGCGCTATTACTTCATTTCCCAGCAGTCTTAGGGACTGTCATTTGCTGCAAAAAAAATTAAAATTGATTTTTTAAAAACTTGGCAAAACCTTACTGAAAGAGCGTTAAAGAAGAGGCGACAAACCGCTTGCAACAGAACGATTTAAGCAGTTTTTTATTTAGCTGTTATGTTTCCTGCACATGCGATGAAAAAAATGGAGGCCATGATGTCTCATGGTGAGAACTGAATTGGACATCGATCCACAGCAGCTAACAGAGCTTAGCGATGTTCCTCTTTGTATTTATTTATTTATTTATTTATTTATTTATTTATTGCCACGGTTTTACAGTACACTATCGACCCTCTCATTTGAGCCTGCCTCAGCTTTTTAAAACGAGCCACACTTGTTTTGCCGCCCCGGCTGCCCCCCCCCCCCCCACCCCCCCCAGGTGTCTCTGCTCATTCCCATCATGCACTGCACCGAGCCCCCATTCCTGCAGCACGGTCCTCTGAGGCAGCGGATGCCGCAGGCACGTCATTGGGCAGCGACTTCACAAATGTCAAATGCAAATGCAAATGCAAAATGCAAATCCAAATGTAAGAAAAAAATAAAATCAAATTTAAAAAAAATCAACCAAGTGAAAAAGCAGCCCTGGAGTATCTCACAGTGACAAGAATGCGTACCGACACACACTCACGGACTGTCCAATTAACAATGCATTTCAAACACTGCATTTTGAGATCAGCCAAAATCTTTTTTACAGTGAGTCTGTCAAATATTCGAGAAAGATATTACAGTTACGGTTCTGCGTGGAATTATTTAAGCACTCTCTGCTGAGTAGCATTAAAGGAATTAAATCCCTCCCCAGAAGGAACTCAAGGCGTAAGCCCAGTTTACACGCATATCCGATACAGTTGGCAAATTGGATTTCAGTACATCCGATATTTGCGGTCGTCTGTCAGCGTATGTTTAATAACGTGCTGTAATATCCTGTGCCATGTGTTCAGCGCTGCCAGTGGCTTTCCTCCTGCTTGGTGAGCTCAGCGTTCCGTCCCCGAACCTGACGACGTCCTCTATGAACGGCTGTCTAGCAACTTGTGTGCATTACAGACATTGCATTACAGGCATTTGGCAGACGCTCTTATCCAGAGCGACGTACAACAAAGTGTATAACCATAACCAGGAACAAGTATGACGAAAACCCTAGAGAGAAGTACCGGTCCAAGTGCAGGGAACAATCGCATAGATCAACTTGGACCCTGAAGGTTAAACTGATTAACACTAACACAACGAGAACGGCAACAACTACTGCTTGTATATATATTTTTTTCTCCACTGCGTTAAGACACCTAAGTTAATGCACCTAAGTCACCTACGAAACAGCTGCCTAGTTACAACCCTAAGCTTACAGTCATTTACAGGGGGGTAGGGAGGGATGGGGAGAGGTGCAGCCTGAAGGGGTGAGTCTTCAGTCGTCGTTTGAAATGGGTCAGTGTCTCAGCTGTTCTGACCTCCACGGGGAGGTCATTCCACCATCGTGGGGCCAGAACAGACAGGAAACGTGTTCTGTGTGCGTGTGCTTATTATGGGGTGTTATTTGGCAGTCCACTGTTTGGAGAGGATGCAGGACGCCGCAAACACTTCCGCTCGATTCGATTGAACGAATGTGGATTCCAACTCAGCCTGACTATAGAGTGCGATTCAGATTTGATTTGATCTGTAGACATTTCTTTGTCTTATTTATTTTTATTTATTTCTAGCCTAGACCACAATCACAGCAGGCGTTACATACCAGAACTGTCATAAAGCAGCTATGGGGGAAAAAAAAAAGACCAGTGTAAATGCGGCCATACAGAAGCACTGAATGAACGGACAAATAACTGTGAGTAACTGTCGCTGTCATGCGGTGTCAAGGACGCGGAAGGGAGGCTGGCAGCGGCGTTCACAGTCACATGACGCTGAAGGGCCCCGCTGGCGGCTTCAGGTAACTAGGCGGTAATTGAATAATGGCGCGCGAGTTAATTTCTGCCCGGCGATCGAGTTTTCTCAACGCGCGCGCGGAAGAGGACGCCGTCAGACGAGCTGAACGCCGACTCGTTGGCGAGCAGAGGTCAGACACAGCCAGCGAGAATGAAAGTGCGCTGGAGGAAGTGACCTGTCCTTTTTTTTTTGGCGTATTGCTCCATCTCGTTTCCCTCCCTCCCTCCCAGTCTGACTAACGCTCAGCGGGTTTTTTTTATAGTTTTCTAACGGGGCCTTTCCAGGATTCCACGCCATCCGGAGGTGGAACAGGATGAGTCGTCCAGCAGCTTCCTCGAATTGGCTGGTTTATGAATGCAAATGAAAGCAGACGTATATTACACAAGTTTTTTTATGCATCGAAGAAAGGGCTTATAATGATAACAATCAAACAGAAAAATCAATTAATTTTAATATATGTACAGTACAGGCCAATAGTATTAGGCCATCTGTAGTTTTTTTTTTTTAATTCAAAAACCTTAGGTAGTGAAGAATTCGGTTAATATAGGAGAAAGGCGATGCACGTCCTTTTAGATAAGCAGATAGTTGCCGCTTCACTGTAGTCAGGGGAACTAGTTTCTGTCTAGAGTTATTCCTGTAATTGTGGTGCAAATTTTGCAATGGGTTTCTTTTTATAGACACCCCACAGGATACTTGCCTACTGCCTCTTGATCTTTCTGGTCTTCTCTTGTTAACATTGCTGCCCACCAGCTGGACCCTACTGAATGCACACTGAACCCTACATCTGAAAATCTTAAGCTTCTTTGCAATTTCTTGCAGGCAATAACCTTCTTAACCACAAAATGTTTTCTTGGCTCCACACATCTTGGAGGCTATTTTGAGGTTAGAGAAAAGATTTTTTAAAGTAAAATACTCATATTTTTGTGTTATTCATTATATAAATTGAAAAAGAAAGTTTATACTTTGGTTTGTTATTCAATAAATGCATATATTGACTGGATTATTCCTTACCTAACGTTTAAAAAAACCCACCTAATATGTGGCCTAATACGTTTGGCCTGTAATGTACTCACATATATATATATATATATACACACTTCCATAAAGTATATACACTGCCATATTTTTATACCACATATTGTTTGCTGCAAACAAACAGTGTTCACAAAGGTAGAGTAGGAAACAAAGGAGCATTGTTCTTTTCAGAGTAATGGAAAACCTCAGTGAGTGCCTGTGGTCCATTTAAGTGGGCTTTGGCTTCCTTTCACAAAGTATGGCCTCCAGAGGTCTTCTCTATCGAACGAGCCAGACAGGACCACTCCTGCTATCACGCACTCACTGTGGAAAATACTCTTTTCCAGAAACGGCCTGGCGCGTACCCGGGAGTTTAATAACAAAAAGACATTTATATGGAACATAAATTTGTATTATTGGACTGCGGTTATGAAGTTTGGATCTTTAATCTGGCATGGCTATTAAACATTGATCATTTGAAACAACATTGACCGACATTAAATTAATACATAAAATCAGTAAAATAATGCAGCAAATAACATTCAAGTGCATCCATATGTGATTAGGGTATATTTTTAAACAGCTCAGCTTGGGTATAAACACATGGCAAAGTGATAAAATATATAAGCAAACAAGCCTTAAGTATTCAGAATGTTTTTTCAGTGAAGTACACTTTTCATGGTTGAAGGTCCAGTAGGTTCTATTGGCCACTGACTAAATTTGGCACTGAGTGGCCACTTGGTGGCACAGAAACTGGCATTATGAAAACTGGAATTTGCATTTTGCGATTTTGTTTTTGAACAATTAGAGCACAGAACTCGAAGTGCATGGACTGACACCAAGCTCCGTATACAGGAAATTGGGGAAAAAAAGAAAAAAAAGAAGAAAAAAAAACATCGCTGAATCACGTAGATCTTGGAACGGAATTTCCGCGGTCCATCCCGTCCATAAAACCACACGGACAGCAGGCCACCCTGGGGACCGCTGCGTACAGGCCCATTATGTGTGGTCTTCCATATCTGATGCGCTGCCTGGTTTGCTGTAAGGACGGGCGGCCGATCGATGCGGTGGAGGCGCGCTTGATGCGTCTTCGCGGGGGCTGTGAACCTAATTACACGGACCCCCCCGAAGTGGCTTTCATTGGGCCGTTAGGCCGGGGGGGGGGGGGGATGATGGACAGGGAGACGGCACGCGGGGAGGGGAAAGGAGCTGAGAAAACGTTCATCTACTCGGGGGAGAGAGAGAGAGAGAGACAGAGAGAGAGAAAGAAGCTCTGATCCTTTCCCCAGTGATTATATTCACCGAGGACGCCTGCGGGGAAAACGACGGGCTGCTTAATTCTGGGGCTTAAAAGCCCGCGAGACCCGTTCGGAGGGAAAGGAGACAGGTGGGATCACGGGGGGGCCTGAGGGACGAGCTTTGAGGCGTTAGGGGCCACCTGAAACGCCCGAATATCCCGGGGGGGAGGGGGGGGCACACAGCACGCCTCAGCCTCAGACGAATGACCTTATGAAAAGCAAAGCTGTGTCTGAGCAGGGGTCCAAGGCGACACGGGGGGGGGCGAAGGCAATTTCAACACGTTTATTAAAAGCAAAAAGACAATGAAAATGGATCTCAGATGGATCTGAGCACGCTAACCGTCTGAAGGCCAGCCCAAATTACTTCAAGAATTCAAACAGGCCTGCGTTGCACGAACAGCAGACAAATAAATGATAAACTATGATTTTATGATGTCAAAGCGATAAGACGTTGTGGGAGAGCTATGAAGGTTTCCTGTGTCGCCAGCGACTCAATCGTATTGTGATATCAACCAATCGTATTGTTTTAATATGCAAAGCGAAGTTTTTTAATTGGTTCATGCAAATGAGAGACATGCATAGTGTGATATGTGCTTCATGAACCCACTAGTGGTGTTAAGCATTTGTTTATTTCACAAAGCTCTCTTTCATTCTCCAGACCAATTGTACAAAATATTTTTTCCGGTTGTGCTTCTTGTGCTGCTATTGGGAAGAAATAGCAACAGTGATAATAGTAAACACATTTATCTGGTGCTCATCCATCTGTAAACCAATAGGGTGCAATTTTGACGGGCACATTTATCAAAATCTACCCACGTACAGCGCAGACAAGCAAACCATGGGGGAAAATATCGCTTCGCCATCATCTTCACAGTCTACCGCCATTAAAGCACTTAGCAAGATGGGCCTTAAAATAAAGACCTTGAACTGACGAGAGTCCTGTGTGTTCCTAGTATTACAGTCAAGACATACATAACAGGGTTTCCATCTTCGTGGTGTGTACATGTGTGTATACATGCATGTTTGCGTGTCTTTGTGTGCGTGCATGCATGTGTGTATGTGTGTGTGGGTGTGTGTGCATGGGTTTGCATCTGTACGGGAGTGTGCGTGTGTATGTCTGTGTGTTTGCGTTTCTACGTGTATGTGTGCGTCTGTGTGTGTGTGCGTGTGCGTGTGTGTGTGTGTGCGTATGTCTGTGTGTGTGCATGCATTTGCGTTTCTACGTGTGTGTACATGTGTGTGTGCATGCATGCGTGCGTGTCTGTGTGCGTGTGTGTGCATTCACACCCCTGGCATTCCACCAACTGGGCGATTCTCTCATTGTGTTATATGGCTGCTGCTCAATTATTTAAGTGGCGCCCTTTCCTGACTCGGACATTTTGGATTTACATACAGGATATTAGCTTGCATTCCGTTAAAGAAAAACAAAATAAAACAAAACAAACAAAATAAAACAAAAATATGCCTCCACTTGACAAATTCACTTCACTGAGAAGTGAATAATTCCTGTTCAGGAACTATTGAGGTGCAGCATTACATATATAATATTCATCAGTGAAATGGTCATGTGACTGGTGCTTGGTGCTTGGTGCTGACCTCCACATCACCGCAATGTAATTTCCTGGCGTAAGCACTTTCACATAAAATTTTTTTTTTTTTTTAAAAACCGTGAGAGAAGGATAAGAAATTTGTCATTTTAATTGAGGGCAATGTTCACTGCAGATGTACTCCATTTGCATTCATAATGTTGTGGTTGGCAGGTTGGCAGGGGGCAGGGGTGGGGGGTGGGTTGGGGGAAGGGGTGGGGGGGGGGGGGGCATTGCTTTTAGTGGGACAAACCTGCTTCCGTTATACAGAGAAAACGGAAAATTGTCAATAATTGCAGAAGATGGGGGCTCTACAGACAGCGACGAAGCTATTAATTTGTGCCGCTATTCAGCAAAAGCAAGGCCTCATGAATGGCTTTTAGGACAGAAATAATTTCCGATGTTGAACTGCGTGAACTTAACCCGTTAAATTTTCTCTGCGGGGTGCACGGGCGACAAAATATTGCGTCGTGTGAATAATAAATATCATATGAAAATAAAAGCAGACGTGTCGAATGGGCGTTAATTGTATTTGCATAAAAGTCCGCCCAGACACTTCTTGTCAGACGATTTCAGGGCGAGTGCATCTTCAGGTTATTGTTTTGATTGGTGTGTAGCCACGGGCTTTCAGACTGGGGGTAGGGGGCAGATGATGCCTCCAGGGGTTTTGGGACCCATGGGGACCTCATCCCCGCCCTTTTTTGAGGGCCTCTGTCAGTCAAGGCCCTTTGGAATCCCCCCCCCCCCCCATAAGGCACTTCTGGTGGAGGCTACAAGAGTAGCCTTTGACAGAACTGGTTCATAAATGTATTCTTTCATTTCCTTCATTCTCAAAGTTACACGTTCAATGTTTTGTTTACAGTTCCGGTTGCCTTCCCTTCCCATGGTGCACCTGGGGAACTCATACGCACTAACAAGCCCGCCACTTTCTGACTATCTCATGTGTGTGGGTCGGCAGTGCCCCACCACTGCTCCATCCAGCAGGATGATCGTGGACCTTTCATGGTAAATGGACTGCATTTATACAGCGCTTTTATCCAAAGCGCTTTACAGTTGATGCCTCTCATTCACCCGTTCACACACACACACTCACACACCAACGGCGAAAGGCTGCCCTGCAAGGTACCAATCAGCACGATGGGACAAGGTGTCTTGCTCAGGGACACTTCGACACGCCCAGGGCGGGGGATCGAACCGGCAACCCCCACGACTGCCAGACAACCGCTCTTACCTCCTGAGCTATGTCGCCCCCTATCGAGGAGTTTTCAGGCCCTGGATTAGCAGCTAACAAGCCCGAAAGACCTAATTGGAAAAATACACTGGAAAATAAAGTTTGCGGAAAGCTGTTTGTCATGTCTGTGCCCTTTCATGTTTGCAGGTTTGTGGCATTTAATTAACGGAGGCAATCAGAGAGGACTGAGGGCTCAGACGCTTTGAAGTGAAAATAAATTACCTCATCATCTCTGAAAGACATGCAAAAACCCACCAGGGAGGCAACTGCTGAGGTCAGCCACAGCACATCTACAGTACAGATTAATGCACGAGAAGGAAGAACGGTCATTCTTTGACGGTAATCTGAAATACAGCAACGATATCCAACGGTATCCTGCTGTGCTGCAGCATCATTGCATTGAGTCATTGAGTGATTCAGCACAAACATGGACCCACAGTAACATTACTACATAACATAACATAACATTACCCCCCCCACCCCCCCAGATAGGTGGTACCCTAGGCAACCGCCCCTGTCGCCTATGCCTAGAATCGGCCCTGCTCATGAGATCTTGGATCGTGAAGAAAGAGAAGCAATAAATTTCACCAGCATTTGACAGGCAAAGAAGCGCACCAGGTTCAAATATCAGAAAATATGGAATAAAATCTTTTGGCTTCCTCATCCTATTTACATAAAACCTTTTCCACTCTCTCTGCTGGGACTGGCCTTTAAACTGACAACGCTCACATTTTAAAGTGACCTTCTCACCTACCACACTGAATCTCAATGGAAATCAATGAGGATTATGAACGCTGCTCAAGCTGTAACAAATATTTATATCATGTAATAATTGTATCATGTTCTCGGTCCATCATTATCACGATTGCAAAAGCAGACGCAGCACTTGGGATTAATTGAAGTATTAGTACAGGGAAATGACATTAGACTGCAAATGAGTCTCCTTTTTTCAGCACTATAATTATAGCTTGGTCTTTCGCACAGTGAACATCACTTACCTAATTTCTGAGCATTTCGACCGGGATAAGCAAGTTAAACAGCAGCAGAGATTGAACCCTTTTTTTTCTGGGGGGAAAGGTTTGCCTCCTGTTTAATACCGACTTACGACTCAGAATGTAAAAATCATGTTCCGCTCGCCGATGAAGCCGGACGGCATTTCGTCGCGATGACACTGATGAGGAACGTTGGCCCGCTCGTGCCCATCACTGCCGCTAACGGAGCCCAGAGCAATGCTACAAAATGCTACAAAAACAGCATTGTTAGCCCGCGAGGCTAACCGCAGACAGTAGAAAACGCATTGGGAATGAGCAACTGGCGGCCGCACGGCCTCCCGCCATTTCGCTAAACCTTAATCAAGTAGGAGGAGCGGCCAAAGCTTCGGCTGAAATGCTTCTGAACAATTTAAGCACTTAAACTCAGTCTAATTGAGGGGGGGGGGAGGGAGCTCAGCGCAGATTGTTTTACACAGCGCTGCCAGAATGGTCACAAAAGAGCCAAACCTGCTTTAAACCATTATTATTGTTATTTTTTTTAAAAAAAGAGCTTTACTTAGGCGGCTAAATAATGTTGCAAATAATGTTATTCTATTTTAAGATTTTCCATATATAAATAAAGGTCTGCGTTCTTTTCCAGTGAAGGGGATTTGGATCTTTGCAGTGAAATTGTTCCTGTCTCGTTACAATGGAACTCATGGCGTCATAGCATCGTTGCAGTACCGCAGCTCTTAGGCTATCGAAATCGCTCTCGTCAAGAAGGTAAAATAAACCGACAAGTTGATTATCTATCGTTTCATAATTATTCCGTCCTCATGTGTGTGCGTGTTGAGGACAAAATAAGCAGCGTTTCCGAGATGCCGTCAGCAATAAAAGCTGAGCTGGTCTTTCCCCCGCTATTATTTTAAACTGAACTATCGGATTAGCCTGACAGTTCAATTAGACATTACTCCAAAATGCCTTCATTACCTCTAGATGTATGCAGATTGGATAGGGAAAGCAAACAATGATTTTCACATCTGATTGAATCACGCTTTTGCTTGTTCCCTCTGTACGGGAGGACAGTTTCATCCAGATGGGTCACTGTGACCATGCAGGGTTATAGCTTCCAAACACTCACAGAAAAAAACAAAAACGCAAACCACCACCTAACCCTAACCCTAATTAACCTCTGAATCAGCTCTCAAATCATACCACACAGTAAAATGTACAGTGTTCATTTAACTCAGTGTTAACTGAACACTTAACAAATATCTCTATACAAATAAAATTCACATTAATTGAATTTTAATTTAATTAAAGTTACTAAAAATAACATCTACAGTATAAAATGTTAATGATTGTTCTGATTTGAAAATCACACAACTGAATCCATGGTTAGAAAAAGTATGTGGATCTGATCTGGACTGAATGATAAAAAGTTTCTCAAAGGGTCCACTATAAGCATTCCTCAACTCAACTGGAAATAGAGATACCTGGGGATTTTCCAAGACCAGGCTTGATACAGCGTTAGATAATATCCAGTCTGTCGGTAATCAGAGCACTAGTTCAGTCAGGAAAACGTTGAGAATTGTTGGGCTGAACGGCCTGTTCTCGTCATTAAGTTATGTTAGGTTATCTGTTCCTTTAACTCACTGCTGCGTTGGGCACCCCCGATAAATCACGAGCAGGAGAAGGGGGGGAGTCCATGGACAGGATGGTCCCACGCACGGCCAGAGGCTTTCAAAGGCCCTGGTGTTGTTGGGGCTGCCCTGAATAAACGGTTCTTGTTTATCATTTTATCATGGAAATACAGGGCACCGCTGGAAAAAGAGATTTTGATCTCAGTGGGTTCACTGAACTTAACTGAACTCGACTGAACAACCTCCAAAAAAAACCCCCACTGTCTGGAGGTCATTATGCAGTGCCTGGCAAAGCGCCCAGCCACAGCCCACGTATTGGCCCAGAGCATGCTCCGCATTTGAGCAGCTGCAATCAAAACAGTCTAGAGTAGTGCTGTGCGTGTGTCTGAACATCGGCTGCAATCACACAGTGTCAGTACCTCAAAAAAAGGGTTTGACGGGCCTTGGCTCGGTTGAAGTCATTCAATAGGAAGTCAGCGGCCAGTCACAGTTGATTATTACGTAAAACTGCACCAAAGTTACAGGCTGCACTGTTAACACACGGCGCTGCTGGTCTCTCCAATGAGAGAGAGCAGCAGCACCACGCTCTTTCCCGTTGGAAAAACCAAAACCTTTACTGGCATTCCCAATCTCAGCTACAGATTCATTTTCTTTCCAAATACAATGTGATAGACTGGGGGGAAGGGACAGATACTTTTTTTGTTTGCACAGAAGGTTGAATGACTCAGAAGTCACCCAGAGTCTTTGCAAGTCACCTCCTGTCTGCGTGTCTACGAGAGGAGGAATCATGGGAAGGACTCTGGCAAAGTTAAAGATTTTTTTTTTTTACTGGAACAGCTAGATTAAAGATCAACCTCCTGAATACAACCCTGAAAACAAAAAATAAAGCTGAAGGCTGATTCAAATAGCTCACGCCAAATATTATTTTGAAAATAAAACGACTTGGACAATTCAGTACAGAACCGATTACTGCATTTATTGTACGCAATTTTGTATTTCCTCCCTGCTATTCTGTCGGGCCTGCGTGTCTTTGATTTTTTTTTTTTTACGGTTATAGATAATGCAGAACATTAAAAATATAGTGAATCTCTCTATCTAGACCAGTGGTCTCCAACCCTGGTCCTGGAGAGCTACAGGGTCTGCTGTTTTTCATAGTGACTCTGCACTTCATGAATCAATTAGAGCAGTTGATTACACAGCTAACTCAACTCAGCTGGTGTCTTGGATCTCAACTGGGTGCTGATTTTAAGGTGAAAACAAAAACCAGCAGACCCTGTAAGCTCTCCAGGACCAGGGTTGGAGACCACTCATCTGGACTCATCATTCACAACACTCAGGTTTGACTAGAGCGTCTCCGTAGCATTTGCAAGCGTAACTAAAGCAGGCTGCTCACAGAGTGTGTGACACAGTCGCGGCTGCCCGGAGATTCAGCGTGTTCCCTTGGCAACGCATAGAGCATTCGGCATTGGCCCACGACCCCCCAGTAATGAACAGCGGATTGTCTTTTGGATAAGAACAAAGAAGTATATTCATAGCGGCTTTTGAAAGTGTGCCAGCTTCTGTTGGCCTGCACGGCATGATATATTTAATAAAAAACTTACTTTCGTGGTCATGGTCTTGGGGATGCGGGTTGGGGTGGCAGGGAGGTGGGGGCTTGAGGGTTGCCATAATGTGGGGGGGGGGGGGGGGGGGGTGGAAAAAGGGCAAAATAATCAAGGTGGGCTTAGTGGATGAGTGAAAACCGGAGCGATCTTGATTCGAGAAAGCAGAAGTTAACTAGATGCTTTTCCTATCCTGCAACATCGGAAAAGGAGGTCAGGCCAGGACGTCGTCAACGGCATGATTTCCACCTCAGGGGAGCACTGCTGCAACGTCTCAACCTCCCCAACCCTCACCCTCCACCCCCTACCCGCATCCCTGCGACCTCATGCCACCCCACTTCCCATCCCACCACTCCCAGTCCGAGAAATGAACAGGCGATTGTCTTTTGGATACGCACAAGGAAGTATATTTATAGCGGCTTTTGAAAGTGTGCCAGGTTCTGTCGGCCTGCACAGCATGATGTATTTTTTTTTAAAACTTACTTTCATGGTCATGGTCTTCCACCTCAGGGGAGCATTGCTTCCAACGTCTCCCGGCACCGTTTATCCGTTGCAATCCGACGAACTTTCACTTTTAATCCGACAAACCTTCACTTCGTAAACTTCTGAGAAGCACCCTCGCACCCGTGGTTTCGCATTTGTCATATTCATCATCATCATCATCATCACGAGGGAGGAAGTGCGGAAGCGTTTTTTTTTTTTGCAAGGTAACGGGTCCCCCGGTCCGCACCGCGCGCGTGTGACACAAACGAAAAAACCGATTTGTCCCGATGCAGCGAGCCACTCTGGAACCCCCCCCCGCCGGCTCCTGATGGATCGCCTCTCGGTTCAGAAGCTTTTCGTTGCCCCCCCCCAAAAAACTGCGTCTCGGACGTACACCGGTGCACCGTTTAAAAAAAAAAGAAAAACATTTGTTTCACTCAGCGACTCTCGGTTTGGTGACGTGGTCATTTCCCCAGGCGGCGCTAACCTTGGCCCGCGTCTAATATTCTCTCTGCACCGAAGGAGGCGGCTTCTTGGCAAAGCGCACAGAACAAATAGAGTCCGCGCGCCGCTGCTGACATTCGTAATCCTCACATCTGTCATGCTTTATGTAATTAATCCATATTGGATGCCAGTGGAATGTAAACACTCACTGTAATTGCAACAAACTCTCGATTAAATAATGCTGGAAAAAAAAAATTGTACTGGCTAATTTACGTTCCTCCAATATGCGTTTTCCTCTCTCAAACTGCCGTGTGTGCACGTATCCCTGTTTAACTTGCTTCGCTTTGTTTTAATTGCTGCCATAATAATGGTTTTTTATTGCTCAAAAATTAAACCAACACGTGACCCACAATGGTAGCAAAGTGGTGGTCAGCTCACCAGAAAGCAATTTAGCCACAAATATTTTCCTTTCGACGTGTTTGTCTGTCTAATCTCTTGCCTTTTTTTTTTTTTTTTTTTTTTTTTTTTTTTTACACGTGGTCCCAGTTCAATATCGAGTTCATATTGATCAACAACTTTCCATAATTGATCCTTTTATTGAACACTCAAACAATTCTCCCAATGGAGCGGGAAAAAACTCCTCCAGGACTAATCCCGGTGTTAATAACACCTGCACAACACCTCCTCTGAAAAGCAAGAGAAAGGGAGGGGAAAGGTAGAACCACTTCATTATGTAATGCTGAAAAACCGACAAGATTTGATGGAACAAAATGGCTGACCCCATACAACATGTTTTCGTTGCTACAGTTTCTTCAGGCAGTGAATCCGTTTTTATAGACCTTCAACTTACATTGTAATGCGAGCCCAGTTCGGTAAAAAAAAAAAAAAAAAAAAGAAAAAACTCACTTTTTTGTTTGGCTACTCTCACTCCACGGTCACTGCGGTAGTATTCATTATTTCCACTCATGAAAACTGAAATAACCTTCCTGCTCTTGAAATAAATAAAAAAATGGGTTCATATTTATGAGGCTTTAAAAAAAAAAACGAAAAAAAAAAAACTCCTGAGCTGTTTGAGTAATCCAGTCGCTTTTACGGTCCTCCGAGGTTACATTTCACAATGGAGGGGGAGGTTTGCTGTTGGATTCTGTTGAGCGGGGGTGGGAGGGGGGGGTGGCATTGTTGGTGGCGGCTGTTCAGCCGGGGGGGGGGGGTCGCTTGGTAAAATCCTTCTTACATTACATTGTTATGAAATGTTCTGTTGCCGTTGTTACGAAAATACCGTTATTTACCTTATATAAACATTGGATCGTGTGCCCCCCCCCCCCCCCCCGTGGTCGTGTGGCCCCCCTAGCGGGTGTGGCCCTGATTCACACGGCCGTTAAACCTTCCGGAAACATTTAAAAACCTCAGTGCCTCCGACGTTCCAAGAATAAGGCGCCATTAAAGACTGATTATTGCATAAAACATCATCATTAAGGGAAAATGATGCCCCGGCAGCAGCTGTCCACCTGTTAAATAATCCCAGTTTATTTATCTTCACCACTTGAAAAGAGAGAGGATTCAGAATCCAGCGTCACCATGACAAAGGATAAACAAATAAATCATTAATCATTTAATAGCCCCATGCCTTTTTAGATGCCAAAGTCACATCTCCCATTACCGTAGTGTACTAAATATTGTTACTACATCCTTATTATGTGCTTATTACACATATATTACACATTTTGCCAGAACAAATCAAAATGAATGCTTAACTCTAATTGCAGAAAAGTTTTAAATTCAGTGCTTTCTCTCAATTCAACGGCATTGAAGCGAATACTATATATTGTTTATATTAATACGCATTGCACCCATAAAGAGAAGACACTGAAACCTGAAGTCAGTTGCTTGCAAGATTCAGCAAATAACAGAGCAGGCCAAGGCCAAGTAATCTCTATTAGATGCTAAGGGAAGTTTCTTCTACCTACATCTACGCGATCAGGTAGTAAAATGCCAAAGTGCAAAATGATATTCACAGCTAATGGTACGAGAGAACTACTGCTCTTCCGCGCTGTATCACAGAGCCGCTACTGCAGAATGCTGGATTTGACACGGAGACCACAGTGAGCGACCACAGATGTTCTCACATCCTCGGCCATTTTGAGTCAGTCCTCCTGCTCTCTCCTGTTCAAATGTTTGCCGTTATGTCCACTCGGCCGTTTGGTGTTGGCGGTTAAATCTATTTTAATGGAAGGATGCGACTGGGTAAATGTCAGGTTTTCTGAGTCATGTTCGGAGAGAGAGCGGATGTTACGGAACTCTCTGAATTCACATACGTTGCAAGCCATCGCAGCTCTGCTGCCCCAGGATTGGCCAAAAGGGAGCATTAACATTCGATTGGCCAAAAGGGACCTGAACATTATAGTGCATTGCATTGTGGGTAGCCCAGTGATAATTCTCTCAGAAGGCACACACTAGTATTGAGAGTGTATAGAGAACAGGGGTCCCAAAGGATTGGTTCAACCATTGGGGGCAATGTGAAAATTTGTTTAAATGTTTAACTTGCTTAAACAATGTGTATTCCAAATAGGAGTTGCATCCTGTCAGAATGAAGTATTCCTTTCTTTTTTATGTGGTGATAGAAAAATAAACTCGTTGTATTAAACTTTCAGAAACAGCAGGCTCTTTTCAAATTTCCTAATACTCATTTAAAAAAAAAAAAAATTCCATAGCACATTACAGTAATTATGCTAGCTAAGAGGCATCCAGAAAATTAAACATCCTCAAATACGTCTTCACAGATAAAAACAGCGATAATTAATCTTGCACCACTCGCGCATTGCTTACAATTTCTGACACGTTTCCTTTCAGAGTGCCCCAAGGGCCTCATGAATGGAACGGTCTGTTTGCGCTCACTTTCAATCCCTCTTTGACAGAGTCCAAGGCAGAGTGTGATTACAGGCCACCAATCGGTGATCTCCAGCTTTTTATCAGCGACTCTCTCATCCACAGCCGGAGGGAAGGGTTGGGGGGGGGGGGGGTTATTCGTAATGCTGCAGCATTAACAGTGCAGAGAGAAAAACACTTTCCCAGGAACGACTTCCAGAGAAAAACTGAAAAATTGAATTAGGGGCTGTAAACATTTCCAAAGAATCCCACCCGCTTATTCCACAGACGATTTTGGCTGTGGACAACAGCATGAGCTGTGTCGAAAAGCCCAATCCACCGCACCAGTATGTTTTATGATATACGTCGTGCACGCCCAAAAGCATATATTTTTTTAAAGGTCTGTTTAACCCCCGCAAGTCAACAGAAGAAGAAGAAAAGAGAGTCAGTTATGAAATATACAATTTGGTCATAACCTTGCATTGTATGTAAAGGAAGATAGGATGGAAAATTCTGGCAACGAAGAACAACAGTATGCAATAGTCAAAAGGCAAACAAACACAAATGAAAAATGGGGGGGGGGGGCATTCATATTTAATGCTCTTTTCAGCTTGTGGAGCGCTGGGAGAAAGCTCAGCTGTGTCTTTTCCCAAAACCAAGCTTAAAGAATTGCCCTGTGCCACAACAAGCTTCAGGATACCTTCAGAGAACAGGACCGGGGGGTGCAGGAAATTTGGGACGGGCACGATATATCGCGTGTGGGCTTGTGTGTCTGTCCCAATCTGATAAGGTTCAGCAGCGCAGAACTGACAAACCACACACCCCGCCCCCCATCCTTCCCCTCCCACACAGACAAACTTTCGACTGAGGACGACCTTCTTCCTCACCCTCAGTAACCCAACCTTTCAGCGCCAAGCGTCCGCTGGCGTTAATAATTCATGCCCGGTACCTCATTAGGAAACTTAATCTGCCTCGAGCGGTTCGTTTGGCTGGAGTCTGGAGTCTAGAGTTGTGGGTGACACAGATTAGCAAAGTGACTTTGCTGCTGTCACACTGCAGAACTTCAAACTGGGTCACTCAGCATTGTCAGGCGGTGGTGGGGTGGGGGAGGAGAGGTACTGAAATATTTACACACATCTCAAATGTTAGGGAATAACATTTACTGCAGAACTTGGCCATAAGTCTGTGCTTTTTTTCCCCCCTTCTTCTTCTGCGTACTGTTATGTATAATACATCTTGAAAAAAAAACATCAATGAATTGGCAGGCTGTATAATCATCCATCTCAGATGAATATTCTAAGCTTTAGGCTCTGAGACAGTTTTCTCCATATATTTCTCTGTGGGGTTTAATGTACACTGCCTATCTTCAAGCGGTAATGACAGTGCTATCTATGCAACTATAAAAGATAGATAAGAAAAGATATACAGCAGTAGAAGTCTGGTCTTCCATCTGGTTTCATGATCTGACATCTCAACAGATTTTGTGCAACTCCAGAAGCTCTTTCTTCTTACTGGTTATACTGCCAGCTTAAGCCTTGGAATGCATCGCAGACAGATTGATAACCCCCCCCCCCCCCCCGCTAACCCTCCCCATGTCCCAGCACAGCAGACAGCAGCCGCGGTCCTCGCTCGCCCGCCCGCCCGCTCGCTCGCTCTTCATGGGCCCGGCCTCGCGAAACAATACCTGTCGCCTTGCGTGCAATCGCTCGTTCGTACAGCAATGCCAGCAGCACAGGCTCCTACCTGTTCTGCGTAGCGAACGCTCCACTGTCTTTTCACAGTAAGGTCCCACCGGGTTTCTCTCTCTGTGAATTCTCCATTACGCAACGGTTCGTCTTTTGTGTTTACATACACCAGGTTTCTTATGTTTCTTGTGTTCGTTCTTACGTTTTTTTTTTTGTTTGTTGTTGCTTTTGTTTTATACTGCGTCTTTCATTTCACGAATATTGCTAGCGCAGTCTTAATCTGAATGTGTCATGTGTCCTTTCACACATATGCGTGCGTAAAAAGATAAAATAAAACAAAAAACGCTTGGTCCGGGTTCTGGGATCATTCAAGGTGACATTGTTCCAAGAAGCAATAAAGTTTGTACGAGGGAAACTAATATCGTGGGAGTGTGTTGCTGAGGACAGTTTACTGGTTACACCCAGATTAACTTTTGAGTAAATATGTAGATATCTGTGTATATCTGTTGTATATACAGCAACTCTGCTGAGCACTTAAAAACTGGAACGTTTCTAAAAAAAAAAAAACTCCACACTGTTTTCTGCAACGATACAGAATAATAAACATATCTCATGTATTTTTCTCACTTTGGATGTATGGCTTTTTGTGCACATTCCATAAAACATGCTCCCATTTCAAACGTTTCAGTGAAGTCATGTGGTCCATTCCTGAGTTTAGAGGGAAACGGTGGTTCATAGTTCCAATTCAGCTAGGTCAGTTCAGGAAACGAGCTGCAATGTTCCATGAGGATTTTTCAGTGTGTGACTTGAAATCATCTCCTCAGAAAAATGAGCATCCCCAGGCATTAGCTAAGAGCAGGCGCACAGATTCTCCTCTGTACCACATGACTCGGCTGAAGTAATCACATTTACAGCAGATGTTATAGAACAGGTCAGCACGGTGCCTCTGGATCAATGCCAATGAACAGTAAATCATATGTAACATCGACACATCAGTCTGGTCAACTGTCTGCTGTCAGCTGATTTTTTTACAAAGAAAACATCTGCAGAGTGCCAGCATTGCACTAATTCACATGAATGAGCTGCCATCTTTTCAAAAAGCTGCCCAGCAGGATTGTCCCCGTAATATCCACATTTATACAGCAATGTTCACATTTTTGCTATTTAGCAGACACTCTTATCCAGAGTGATTTACACAGCCTATATTCTTTAAAATGCACTGCTTGGTATTTACCAATGAAATCATTCAGGTTGTGTGCCTTACTCAAGGTTACAACAGCAGTGTTTCAGCTGGGAATCAAACCTGCAACCAAGTTATAAACCCAGGTCCCTATTACTTTATTCTACTGCTGCCTATCTGTTCTTTTAACTGTTACAGAGGCACACATAGGCCCCATAAGCTCTGCTATGGGTTGACATAACACTGCAATCTTGTGCTGTATGCTGTATTGGCTGTAAGATTCCATAATCCTTCCACTTTCTAGCTCCAAATTACATAATATTGAACCATGACACTGTTATATTATATATTATATATTATATTATATATATATATATATATATATATATATGCTCAAGGGTACAACAGACCAACTCGTTACCCAATATAGACTGCCGCCCCTGTTGCAGGTATCATATGATCATTATTAGAAGTTTTAGAATATAGATATAGAATTAAACAAAGACTGTACAAAAACTATACAAAACTGCTTTCAGTGGCCAAGAGGAACTTACTGTATTTACTAAACTTACCTGCTTTCCTTTTGTACCTGTTCTACCTGTTTTTTTTTGTCGCTTTGGGTCTGCCGTCTTTTAATCCTTAAATTACTCCCTCAATGAAACTGTGTAACCATTAGCATTCCAGTTAGCACCAGGGACACGGTACGAGTCGCTGTGTCAGGACGTGTTTGGACAACAGAGAACTAGGACTGCCATAGGAGGTGACATAGCTCAGGAGGTAAGACCGATTGTCTAGCAGTCGGAGGGTTGCCGGTTCAAACCCCGCCCTGGGCATGTCGAAGTGTCCTTGAGCAAGACACCTAACCCCTAACTGCTCTGGCGAATGAGAGGCATCAATTGTAAAGCGCTATATAAAGGCAGTCCATTTACCATTACATAATGTTTTTTAAAATGGAATGGTAAATTAAATTAAGTGTAAGCACTGAACTGTTTTAACTGTCTCAATGGTCTCTCGCTCGTCCCTACCACAGAGCTTCTCCACCCTAGCTCCCCGGTGGTGGAACGAACGCCTCATGTCAATGCCTCCACTAATCACAAACACCAGGCCTGGACACCCAAATAACGAATAGGTGAGGTTAAGCCCTCGAAGTGGTGAGGAAAAAGCTCCACCGATGTGAATTCCCACTCTACCACTGCTTTACACCAGGCCGGCCGGTGGAGGATGGGCTTCCCCTCTATAGCCGGGTTCCTCTCGTGGGAATGTAGAGTGGGTATGTAGCGAAATGCAACACGGGATCTCTCACGGCGAATAAAACGGGTTAAGCAGGTTACAGCTGAGATAATAGCTAACTGCCGAAATGAAATCCAAGAATTTAGGCATGACTGCCCTGACATGTTTACAATCATTGCAATATTGGCTGATGCCATCCTGACCAATCAGACTAACATAAATCTAAATATTATCAGTTTCAAGATTTTATATAAAGTAAAGCAGGTTAAGTGCCTTGCTCAAGGGTACAATGGCAGTGGCCACCCTGGGAATCGAACCTGTGACCTTTAGGTTACAAGACCAGCTGCCTACCTGCTATACTATACTGCCACCCCACGTATGATATACTGTGGAGTATATGCAGTTGTTAACGCAGATGCCTTGTTAATCAGTCTAATATGAGAGGTTATTCCTGCTGGACCTAGTACTGTAGGCTCTAGGATTCTGTTGTTTTATCGTTTGAGGATTTGGTGGAAGATCCCTGGTGTAGAAGTACCCTCTCCCCTGAAAGGCTACTCTGTTGTCATGATGACTTTCTACTACTGCAGGGCTTGAATGATACAATGTGTTGCCAGGGCTGTCCTTGTCCTTATCTGTCAGGGTTCTGTGTCTTCCCCGTTATCCCTGGTTGGGCCGCCAGATGGCGGCACCTCTGCTTTGTGTCCTGTTGTGTCCTGTCCTTTGTGTCCTAGATGAATCATCTGATCTCCCTGGGAATATGATTTTTTACAGGTTCCCAGTCATTTTCAAAATGTGAATGGCGTGTGTTTCACAAATGGTGTAATGGTTAAGGTTGGCATGATTAAGATTACGTTTTGGAGCTAGATAATAGAATGGATAAAGAATTAGTGCAAAGGTTAGCTGTTGATTTTAGATAACTTAGATCATAGCCTTGTATATTTTCACATTTTTCAAATGTGCAGAAGAAAATTACCAAAATTTCAGGCAAGAGTCACAACACCAGCTGTCCAAAAGTTGGGAGAAAGCCAATGTAAACAGGTTAGTATTAACACAAGATTTAAGGGGGGGGGAGGGGGGGGGGAATTCCAGACCACAGGTGCCACAAGGCTGAACGAACGGTGACCCAGAGAGAGAGAGAGAGAGAGAGAGAGAGAGAGAGAGAGGGGGAGAGAGAGAGAGAGAGAGAGAGAGGGAGAGAGAGAGAGAGAGAGAGAGAGAGAGAGATAACAAGGAGGCTGGAGTGAGCTAAAATGAGTGAGGTGAAATGAGGACGCTGATCCATTGAGTGCTTTCTAGGTGAGTAAGTGCTTTGTAGGTGAGTAAGTGCTTTCTAGGTGAGTAAGTGCTTTGTAGGTGAGTAAGAGTGATTTCAATGTCATTCGTTACTCCACCAGGAGCTATTGAAGAGTGTGAAGGGGAGTAGGAGCTTTGCGTTCCTATTACCTGGTGCAGGTGGGTACCCGTGTGGCCGAATTCTGAACATACTGTAGGCGATCAAGGGAAGTGGATGGAAGGCCAGACAGACTACCGTAATTCCATTCTAAGCGGGTGAACACAAATGCATGGACTGGGGTTTCTGCAACAGTATTTGCTAAAGAAAGGAGGTCTGGGTCTGGAGATAATTTTGTGATATTCCCCACCCCCGCCCCCCAACACCATTTCCTGTTTCTTTCCCTCGGGGTGAAAGGAGGCGTAATACATCTGTTCAGGAACTCAGTCGAAACAGGGAACGCTACAGTGTTATTCTACGTTCCAAGTTTTGTTCAAAAATTTATGCTCAAGTGGATTTCTGTCTTGCTTTGCTATTCGTTTGGTTTTCTTGCTGTTTATCTGAAGGTAGGTCTCACTCTTATTATTACTAAAAATAATTCCAACTATTTACTTTCACTTTCACGGTTTAATGCAGTGTTGCATGCTTAAACCTGCAGTGCTGGTTTTAAGAAATACTTTTCATCTTTTTCCTTTTCCTACAGTAATAGGAATTTGCAATATCTTATTTTTAATTGTTTCATTTCATCTAAACTACTGTACATGACCTGTGTGAAAGCGTTTAATTTTTACTATTTTTTCTTTTTAACCATAATAACAAAATCTGAACCCATTGTTGTCTTTGACACAAGTATGACACATGCATGTAAGAAAAGCTTTACTAATCACAAAGATTAATCTGAAGCAGCCTTTTCTAATTCTGTTTCGAGAGTTGTGTGCGTCCCTTTCCTCTCCTGACGGGACACACAACAAGAGGGACAAAGAGGCAAAATTGGGAAACGTCCCTGGAGGGACAGCAGCCTGGTTACTAACATAACCTGGATAAGAATCACTGTGAGATGCTCTTGTTACAACTGGCTCATTATGAAATCCAGATGTTTCATACAATTTGTTTAAAAATGCAGGCATTCTTTTGCATTTATGCAACATGACGTTTTGCACTTTTCTCAAATTAAAAAAAAAAGTCTGCACTCATTTAGAAGGTTTATAGTTCAGTGCGAAGCATAGGTGTGTGTCCCTGTCTGTGCATGCACTGAAGATCAATTTAAAAAAGCTTCAAAGTGAGTGAAGCCTTTTCTTTTGGGATGATTTTATCACAGACTATGCACCAAGGATCAATTTATTTTGTTTTGCCCTCAATCAAAGAAAAAAAAAAAAAAATTTTTTTCTTTAAATTTGCCACTAAACCTGGGGCTGTAAATATCAAATTCCAACTCTAACCTGGGACGTCTAATTTTCTGCAGCTGTATTCCATACACGGACCACCCTGACAGTTCGGGAGTGCTGGGAAGTCCGTGGCTCTCCTCCGAAACACGTGCTGTCCAAAAGCTACTTGTTTTCACATCGCATAGTGCAGCCGCAGTGGTACCGCACCTAAGATCGCACTGAGGCAGATATATGCAAGCTTTGACGTGCAGTACTCTTACCGGCCAGTGGGGGTCGCCCAATGACGTTCCATTGGTTCGTTTAATTTTTTGTCTTTAGATGTAATGTTCATTAACGTATTTAACCTACACCTACTGATTAGATGTATCTTTATCTTGGTGTTGAGACTTTCAATGAACTAACTGGCTCTTCATTTTAATCTGAGTGCTTGAAGCGGGCTAGATTTGTTAATCCCTTTCACATCTGATTCTTGCACCATTGTTATCAGATATTCATAATCTAACCTCAGTCATCTTTCACCAGCATCTAAAGAGTTAAAATATTTCAAATACATCCTTGTACATACATATAAGCCTGCTGTACATGGCTTTCCTACGCAGCCATAATCAATAAGTATAAGTTGCCTAAGTCTTGGCATTTGTTGGCCAGACTTAAAAATGTCAGCTCCTCCTGGATCATTAATGCTGAGTCATATGGCATTTGGTATGTGTAACGAATGTTCTAAATGGCAAAGGAATCATTCCTATGTAGAGAAAAACAGTGACTGCCATAAGGTACCCGAATGGTGACGAACTCACCTTCCAGAGAACGTGGGCAATTCTACTCTCAGAGAGCTGAGGCCTTAGCTAATTTTTGTTTCCACCAATTTCCCTGATTCGATTAGCTAAGTAGGTGAATACAGAAATGGTACAGTAGCTCACCTTTGGATTAGACGCAATAAATGTTTCAAACAAGAACACGAAAACAGCCGCAGGCTGTTATTCATGAAGTTAATAAAGAAATTTTCATATTCTCAAATTCAGATTATATAATTATGTAATTGGGGTGGCAGTGTAGTATAATGAGTAAGGAGCAGGCCTTGTAACCTGAAGGTTGCAGGTTTGATTCCCAGGTAGGACACTGGCATGGTGCCCTTGAGCAAGGTGCTTAACTTGCATCGTGTCAGCATATGTCCAGCTGTATAAATGGATGCAATGTAAAAGGATAAGCTAAATGCTTGTAATGTAATGTAATGTAATGTAACCAAGAACGATAGCTGGAGTGAAATCCAAAAGAGATTCTTCATTATATCCATGGGAGGAGCACACTGTTGTAGAACTTGTTTTGATAGCAGTACTGTGGTACGCAAGAAACAATGAGATTGTGCTGCTGGCTGCAAGAAGATTTTGACGAGAGTTCATGCAGAGTTGCTTTCTTGTAAAACTGCTTTGAGGAAACTAAACTTTTACAGAAGGCATGACACAAATGCTTCACCTAAAAATGTTGGATTTTATATCTTGGTAAACACAGCATGTCCCCCCTCCCCCCAACACCCTCAACCCCCCCCCCCCCCACTTCCTATCTTATTGTGAGCCGTGAGATTGAACTGCTGCATCGATTTTAAATACTGCCTGTACTGAGAAGGCCTCTGTAAGTTTGGGAAGGAGTGGAGAAGCAAGAGCAAGAGAAGAGGGCGAGAGAGAGAGAGAGAGAGAGAGAGAGAGAGAGGTGGCACGAAGTGTGAGTGGAGGAGGTACAAAGAGGAGTAGTGGCGTTCTTGTTTTTTTGTTTGTTTTTTTTGTTTTAGGGAATATAGCTAGCCTTCCAGAAAGTTCTGAAAGCAATAGCTGAGCAGCGCTGCGTAGCAAGTTCAAGGCCGAATCCTTGTGTCAGTCGGCTGTTTCAGGATATCTGGTCGCGCTATGGAACCTGCAATGATGTTGGAGCACATACTCGCGTTACAGTCCATTATGTTACATTACACTATGTTACAGTCCATTATGTTACATTACACTATGTTACAGTCCATTATGTTACATTACACTATGTTACATTACACCTTACATTATCTCTGTGAACAGCCCTCATCTGTTCTTTTTTAGTCTGCTCACTTAAATGTGGATTTTCAATTATGTTTTTCTTTTTTATTCCAGGAAAAGAAGAAAAATGTCGCTCAACAACACTACCACTGACGATTACGACAACGTGCTCTACGCTCCTGACCATCATGTGAGAGGAGCTCTTGTGTACATGTACGTCATAACGTACTCCTTGATCATTCTGCTGGGTCTTCCGCTCCACACGCACGTGATCTGCACCATCGCCTGCAAGATGAAGAGGAGGACGGCGGCGACCGCCTGGTTCCTCGGGCTGTCTGTCGGGGACCTCATCGTCATCCTCCTCCTCCCCTTCCGCATCGTCTCCGCCCTGGAAGACTTCACCTGGCGGTTCCAGGAAGCCCTGTGCAAGGCCTGCTCGTACCTGGCGTTCCTGAACATGCACTCCACCGCCCTGCTGCTGGCCTTCCTGGCCGTGGTCCGGAGCCTGTCCGGTGGATTCTGCCACAAGCGTGCCGTGCCCAACGCCGCGGTCCTGGCGTCCTGGTTCGTGGGGGCCGTCCTCAGCACCCCGTCGCTCCTAAACAGAGGCACGGAGGACACCATCCGCGGGACGGTGTGCCGCGAACAGGAAGCCGGGGCGGTAGCGGGCATGCGCTTCCTGTCCGGCTGGCTGTTTCCCTTCTGCGTTGCGCTCGTCTGCTCCTCCCTGGTGTCCATGAGGAAGAAGGGCTTCAAGATCAGGAACACCCAGGACTACCACGTCGTCAGGCTCATGATCGCGGCGTTCCTCCTGTGCTGGCTGCCGTACCACGTCCTCGCGCTCCTGAGCGTCCACGGAGCGGAGGTCTCCGAGGGTCTGCTCACGGTCGGGCGGCCCATTAGCACGGCACTGGCATTCTCAAACAGCTGCGTCAATCCCATAATATACATCGCCGTGCGCAGGAGCGTGAACATGCGCTGGATGCAGTACGCCTTCTCCACCAGCAGAGGCAGCGGCAGCTCGCAGGCCGGCGAGGAAAAACCTGATACAGCTTTATAGGATACTCACTCGTTACGCACCACGAGCAGGACAGACTTCAAGGAAGGCCATTCATAAACAATCCATCCGTCATTCATTGTTTTCCCCCAATACTGGACATTCTGTATCTTGTCAAACCTTTTCAGTGGATTCGTTCAGCTCTGCTTTTGTCCAAAGTGACAAAGCCTAATTTTTATTTTAACGTGCGCACAAAACAGTTTTTCAACATAACTCTCTGAACAGTCGTTGCCGGCAAAATAAAACGAAAAAAGATGTAATGCAATGATGTGTGTTAACTGACGCTTGTAAATGTGCTCGACAGCTATAACCCTCATAAGACACAGGGGGGAGTACAGCCACCATGACAAATAATGGTGACAGTTATGACGTATTTGGGGAAGGAACAACTGTTTTAGCGAAACCAATAACATCTGCTACTTATAAATGAAACAGGAAGTAAGCACCTTTGACCAGTATATATATAATGCAAGCTTATATTTCAGCATGTTTTTTAACCAGACTGACATCCGCATTTGATCATAAAGGTAAGATTTAAAGTTAAGCCTTTTTTTATTTTTTAAACCTTTGCATGGTTTTTTGGTTTTCTTTATTAATATATGCATAAAGACAGCACTTACTGTTGATTGCAGCTGAATGAAGTGGGAATAAATTAATCATTTATGGCTATTTTCTGACTTCTTAAAATTATTGTTAAATAAATGCATTTAAAGTGGAGTTTTGAAATTACCGTTGAATTTCTTGGTCGAAACCAATTGAAAGTTACAGAGGAACTTTGCACCATTACATACTGTATTGAGAGGTTGTGATTTAATCCTTCTTTAGCCATAAATGGGATTTTATCAGACTGTCTACCCAGGTAACAGTATACGGTTTCCAGAACATTAGGTGTTGTAAAGTCGCAATGATCCTTGCGAGAATATTCTTTATTCAGTTTTGTGATCTCAGTTAAAATATCATGCGAATTGCGGGCGGCAATTTGTGTTATTTTTATCAAGAAAATTAGTAATACACAACAAATCTGTCATTTTCATATTTTGATTTAGATTTAATTTGGATCATTCTTGAAAATGTGCTAATGCATATTCTCAATGGTACACTATCAGGAGATCTGACTAGCAGGTTTGTATGTCAATCAATCAATATTCATCAATCAATTTATTTACTTTATTTATATAGCACATTTCATACACCTTACTGCCACACAAAGTGCTTCACAATAAATTAAAAGAACAGACACATTAAGAACATATAAGGCATTAAAAAGTATTAAAAGAAGTACATGTGATATGTCCAGATTGTTTTTTTTGTTTTCTTTCTGTGAGATAGAGCTTGTTTTGAACAGTAAATATAAATGGGTTAATTGGTATTCCGGAGATATGAATCAGGTTTAGGGCTAGTTCTGCTAAATTAATTCTGGTTGATTTCCAACCAATTTTATTCAAATCCAAAATTTCCTCCTGTTTAAATTCCGTTGATTCAACTCCTTTCCCACATCAACTTTCTAAATTAATTTTGAGCCAAATTCTGATTGGGATTCACAGTTCCACACTTGAGCAAATGTAGCACAAATCCAATTCAATATTCTCCACAAATGAATTCCCTCTCTAGAGCACCTGATTCCCCCTAATTCAGTTTCCGTAAATCACTCTTCACTTTTCCAAGTTTACTGAGAAAAAAGTTTGAAAAAGTAGAAATCTTTTGCAGTTATTCTGAGATGCACATTCACAATCCTCGTTCAAAACACCCCTTGAGAGCAGAACCATCTTTACAATCCTTAAAAATGCTTACATAAGCAAGGCAAGGAAAGTAACAGTCAAATGAACCAATACAGACAAAATTGAAAGTGCCATTACTCAACAGTCATAGTTGCTTGCATAATAAATTAGATACTTTAATTTACAAAATTAGGACAACAAGCGACAGAAAAATTCTACATTATCCTGGAAATCATTTAGCAGTAGGAATTGCAGGAAAACTGCAAACAAAGGAATGAACTCCCTATATTGTAGATTTTAGAGTCATCCCTATTAGCGATCAATAATCTCTGGATTTACCCCTGACAAATCACTTTATCTACTCTACAATTTGCTAACTGTGTTTGTGTCCTTACAGCATGGCCACTGTTTACTTTCCACCTTACATGACCGGTGAAAACTGGAAAATAATTTCTTCAACAATGCATTTTGCTTTCTTACAGGGTACAGAGGCAAAATAACTTTACAGCCACAATGGACTCAGAGGAAGGGTTAATATTTTTTGATTATGAGAATGATTATGAGAATTACACCTATGTGAACACTACTACGATGGAAGAGGTAGTTTCTCACGTAAACAACTCATGTTTGAAGGAGGGATCTTGCGTGATCCTCCTTGTGGTGGACATTGTCATCTTCCTGCTGGGGGTTTGTGGGAATGGAGTTGTCATCTGGATTTCGGGTTTCAAGATGAAAAGATCCGTCAACACCACCTGGTACCTGAGCCTGGCCATCTCCGACTTCATATTCTGCGCCTGCCTGCCCTTCACCATCGTGTACCTGGCCACGTCCGATTGGCTGTTCGGCCTGGTCATGTGCAAGTTCACCTCCTTCGTCATGTTCCTCAACATGTTCAGCAGCATCTTCCTGCTGGTGCTGATCAGCGTGGACCGCTGCGTGTCCGTGGTCTTCCCCGTCTGGTCGCAGAACCACCGGACCGCCCGGGCGGCGTCGGTGCTGGTGCTGCTCGCCTGGGCCGCCTCGGTCGTCCTGAGCGCGCCCGCGGCTGTCGTCCGCGACCTGAAGACGGACAACGGGAAGACCATCTGCTTCGCCAACTACAGTCACGGCCACGGCCACGGTCACGGTCACGGCCACCGGGCCGCAGTCTTCAGTCGGTTCGTCTGCGGGTTTCTGATCCCCTTCACGGTCATCACTGTCTGCTACACCGTCATCTTCCTGAAGCTGACCAGCAACCGGATGACCAAGTCCTCCAAGCCGTTCAAGGTCATGTCCGCCCTCATCGTGACCTTCTTCATCTGCTGGCTGCCCTACCACACCTTCACCCTGCTGGAGCTGGACCACCGCAGCCACAGCCTGGAGGTCCTGAAAACCGGGCTGCAGGTGGGCACCACCCTGGCCATCGCCAACAGCTCCCTGAATCCCATCCTCTACGTGTTCATGGGCAACGACTTCAAGCAGAAGTTCAAGAACTGCGTCTTTTCGAAGATCGAGAACGCCATCGGCGAGGAGGGCCGGACGACCACCCGCTACCTCTCGCGGTCGAGTTCCATGGACACGAGGGCTTCCACCCACATCTGAGATGTTCGCTACTTCCTCTTATTCTGCACACTGCGGATCCCACAGCGCCTGCACAATGCCACTTACACCACTTCAGAAAGCAAGACCACAGTCTTAAGGCT
Source organism: Anguilla pacifica (assembly GCA_039654925.1). NCBI lineage: Eukaryota > Metazoa > Chordata > Actinopteri > Anguilliformes > Anguillidae > Anguilla > Anguilla pacifica. The sequence continues at coordinate 4,087,659 of CM077293.1, forward strand.
TTTCACCCTGAGGCAGAAATGTTATATAACAAATAATTTCTAACCGAATCACTGAACTGTTAAAGCACTTTTTTTGTAATGGGGGAAAGAAAAAGAAAAGAATTCATGACGTGAAGAAAAGTTGTTTTTGTTCGAATATACGTTCTGTGGTACTGTCCACAACAATGATATTTTCATGTCTGTAATGTGAGTGTTTTCTGTATATGCTGTAACATATGAAAGAAAGAAATAAATATTGCTATTTGTTATAGACTGCGACATTGCGTCTTATGGTGCACACAGCAGATGAAGGAACACAGCTGGATACATTTTGCAATCATAGATTTTTTTATGAGTTAACATCTCCCGTCAGTGTATTAATCTCTGCACACGTAGTTATAAATGAGCATCCCTTGATCACACAATTAATTAAACTGCCACGCAACTGCTTTTTGGTGTCATATCCCAGCCACAGATAAGGTTAGTACTTAAAGGAAGCATATGTTTGCGCTGGTTAAAGTCTACAGCTTTTGTGGGGGTCCAGCTATTTTTATTTTTTTGCATTTGTCAACCCTCTTAAGGTAGCGCAAAAAAAGAAAGAATTACATGCAGATCGCCATGCACTGTAAGACTTCCTGTGATAAAGTCGCGCACAAAAACGGAACTGCCATCGAGCGTTCTGCAGCAGAGACTCAGTAAGTTCATTTGCAAGAACAAGGTCACAGAGCCCTCCAAGAAAAGCTATCATCCAAGTTCTGTTTTTCACTAGTCTTGCGGGTAAGTAAGCATTTTCTTTTAAAAATGCTCTTTTTTAAAAAATTGTAAAATATTATTCCCTCAAAAACGCACTTATTGTAGCATCATGGGCTATATTTGTTTTTTAAAGTAAAAAAAAAGAAAGAAAGTGAGATTGATATCCAGTCAATGTTGCACAGTTTCCGAATAATCAAAACAGATGTATCTTCTTTAGTTAGACACCATGTTCGTGATCAGTTATCTCACTGAAAGTGCTGCAGAAGACCGCTATGTTTTCACTGCAGGACATTTTGACCTGTGCACCTTCCAGCTTTAGGGCTGCAACACGGACACAAGCCATACACAGCACTGAACACGCAGATCAAAAAAAGTATTTCAGATTTGCATGCAGCTGATAAACTGATTCATTTGTTGTGTGTTTCCCATTGGGACTGAGAGAGGTCCCGTCCGTGAAGGTGCTCACCACAAGATCAGGCAGAACTACAGCACATATTCCCAAAGTCAAGCCCTGCAGATGTCGTTAGCTAATCACGAACGAGCACGTGTTGCAGCAGGAAGAAAAATGCGCGGGCGCTCAGTATTACTGCATAGGACAGGGGTTTAGGCATTGGCAGAGGTGCCCAGTCAGAAGATGGTTGTGGCAGGGGTGGCACAGTGAACGCTCTCAGATGTGAACAACAGGAAAAACACATTAACCAGAGTAGAGATAAGTACGCACTTGCACTGGGTCTTCCTTTGAGAAGCTCTGCAGATGGCAGAAGCACACTGCTTTCACTCTGTTCATCGTTTGTGCTCATGTCACTCCATCTGTCAGCTCTCCGGGTAACTTTCTGCAATAGTTGAGTTCCCCTGTGTTATTCTCCCTTTGCATTGATAGCAGTAGGACCAATGTTTAAGTCAGTCAGTTCGCTGGGTCCCACTACCCATTAGTTCCTCTTATAATGGTGTGAAACCTACCCAGAGTTGTACAATTTTGTACATTTCCTCAGAAGCCACGACTTCTGATTCCAAAGAGGACAGAAACATTTGGGGGGGGGGGGTTGAAATACATTTAAACATTCTGTTGTTTGCGAATTTTATAAAAATTGAAACTTGTCATTTAGTCTGTTTTCTTTCTCTGTATTTTAATTATAGACAGAAGGAAAGGGATTATGGCTCAACCGTTCACAACAGGTATTGGTGACAATTACAATGGCAATTATGATTACGATTATTCCAATATATTATCACCAGACAACGGTACACACGTTGATGAGACAGGAAATGACAAAATAGACACAGTTCCATTGGACAAACAGATTCTCTCAGCCTTCACCATCGTCATCTTCCTGCTGGGGGTTTGTGGGAATGGAGTTGTCATCTGGATTTCGGGTTTCAAGATGAAAAGATCCGTCAACACCACCTGGTACCTGAGCCTGGCCATCTCCGACTTCATATTCTGCGCCTGCCTGCCCTTCACCGCCGTGTCCCAGGCCATGTCCGATTGGCTGTTCGGCCTGGCCATGTGCAAGTTCACCTCCTTCGTCATGTTCCTCAACATGTTCAGCAGCATCTTCCTGCTGGTGCTGATCAGCGTGGACCGCTGCGTGTCCGTGGTCTTCCCCGTCTGGTCGCAGAACCACCGGACCACCCGGGCGGCGTCGGCGCTGGTGCTGCTCGCCTGGGCCGCCTCGGCCATCCTCAGCGTCCCCGCGCTGATTTATCGCAACATAAAATCGGTGATGAAAACAACGTGCTCCAACGACTACAAGGGGAAAGAGCACCTGGCCCTCGCCGTGAGCCGGTTCGTCTGCGGGTTCGTAGTGCCTTTTCAAGTCATCACCGTCTGCTACGTCCTCATCATTCTGAAGCTGAGAAGGAATCGGATGACCAAGTCCTCCAAGCCGTTCAAGGTCATGACCGCCCTCATCGTGACCTTCTTCATCTGCTGGCTGCCCTACCACGTACTTATCCTGCTGGAGCTTGAGCACAAAAAATATGCCCGTGAAGTTTTCGAAACTGCGTTGCCGGTTTCTGTGCTTGTCGCTAGCGCAAACAGCTTCCTCAATCCTCTTCTGTACGCGTTTATGGGCAATGACTTCAAGAAAGTGTACCGGAATTGCCTTCTGTCCAAGATCGACAACGCACTCAGCGACGATGCGCACACCTCGACTAAGAGGCAGTCCCTCACTCAGGAGAGTAAAGTCTCCACTCACCTTTGAGGTGATGCGCTGACAAAAATAAAGTGAACGGTGTGTTTAAGCAGCATTATGATGGCAGTGTAAAGTTAAGCTGAAACGGAATATAATTCTGTTACAACATTTCACATTTGTGATACCTGGAGCGAGTCACTTGCTCATCTATAAAAATGAAAAAAACGTTTGATGTGCAGGCAAAATCTTTGTAAATTCATTTTTATATTTGTTTGTTTGTTTCGCTGTTGTTGCTTCATACATTCATTTTTGTTGTTATATGAATATTAATATGTGCTTGGATATATAAATATAAAACTATAATACACTTGTATCAGCCTGTTATCAGCCATTTGTCGCCACTGAAATACTGCTTACCTAATCAATGATGACCAGGTCACTGATGTAATGCAGTATGCCCTGTAAAAGGCTACAGATTTTAAAATATCAATAAAAAGAAGCATGAAAAATTCATTTTCCTATTACCATTACTGATGTGACGTCATCACATTGCATTTAATACTCCCTCAGACATTATAGAGCATGAGTACACAAATCAATTCAAAGAGGGCCCATGTAGACATTGCCTGTTGTTCCAACTAATCATTCCGACTAAATTTTCATAAAACAAGCTGCATACAATATTTCCAAAAATTATTCACTCCAAAATTGGACCGCAGTAACATGAAGTCTGCAGCTGTAGCTTGTGATATTATATATAAAAAAAGTGTTTAATACATGTTTGGGCAAATAAAACTATTAGAAGCAGAATTTGGCATGAAACAGATCAGTCCTCATTGTTCACCCACTGTTGTAAAGAAACACACACACGCACACACGCACACACACACACTTTCCACAACATATTTTCATGTCTGTAATGAGAGTGTTTACTGTATATGCTGTCACATATTAAAGATTTACATATTCATATTTGAATGCGTCTTATGGTGCACACAGCACATGAAGGAACACAGCTGGATACATTTTGCAATTATAGATTTTTTTATGAGTTAACATCTCCCGTCAGTGTATTAATCTCTGTACACGTAGTTATAAATGAGCATCCCTTGATCACACAATTAATTAAACTGCCACGCAACTGCTTTTTGGTGTCATATCCACACACACACACACACACACACACACGATTTTAGCACAGATTCATTAATGTACACTGTCATATATCAGCATGACGTCCATATTCAAATTCATGTGGTTCTTCAAATATTAAAACATAAACATTTTCAGGCACTTAGTCCTTAGCTCTCCATGTTCTGGCAAACCACCCTCCCCCCCCCCAAAAAAAAAACAAAAAAAACATCTAGTTCAGAGTTCTGCAGTCCTGGTCTTGAAAACAACTGCATCTGCTGGTTTTCACCTTAAATCAGGTCGATCAAAGCAACTGGCCATTTAAGTTGTTTCTCAGCAGCAATAAAAACCAGCAGACCCTGTAGCTCTCCAGGACCATTCCCTTGTCTGGCTCAAACATTCAGTCGGCAGAATAAATTCCAAAAAGTACCGACTCCAGTTCTGGGGGGCCACAGCATTTGCAGATTTTTGGGGCACCTCAGCACCAATAGTTCACTTAAGGCAAGGGTCCTCAATTTTATCCAGAAAGGGCCAGTCTGGGTCCGGGCTTTGGCTCCAACCAAGCGGTCATACACCTGCTTGTACTAATCATGACCCTCAGCGAAGACTCTTGTGGCTAATTAAAATCAGGTGTGTACCTGTGTACATACATGCACACGCCAAATGTTCACACCTGAACACCACAGGTGCAGTCTCCTGGAGTAAAATAAAAAACATAAGTTTATAATGAAAATAAATTTAATTCAGTGCCACGTTTAGATCATTCAGCACATACAGGGTAAGGTACCTGAAGTGCATCTAGTTCAGTGCCAAACCCGATATTGAGCACCCAGAGGACTCAATGAATAAGCGACTCCACTAAAAAACTGTGAATAATACTGTTTAATACTAGCGTGAAATGATTAGCGTGAAACTACTTTTCACTTTATTCCGCTGACTGAACTCGACTTGAAATAGCTTCTGTGATTCGTTTTATTAATCCCTTTTAAAATAAGTAAAACATCGATCAAATCCCCCCCCCCCAATCCAATGTCTTTTTTCTGACAGATTAAGTGCGCCAGAACTGAACATAGTAGCCTGTAAACGCAATGCGATAAAAGCCTTTTTGTAACATTAGCATACTGTATTATGTTTCAGCTCAGAGCATTTAAGCTAAAATCCAGTGTTCAATTTGCTGCCCAATTTTTAATTAATTAATTAATTAATTAATCCATCCATCCATTCTCCAAACTTGCTTATCCTGGGCAGGGTCGTGGTCGGTGCTGGAGCCAATCCCAGCGTGCATCGGGTGAGCGGCAGGACTACACCCCGGACAGGTCGCCAATCTATCGCAGGGCACACACACCATCCACTGGCACGCTCAAACCTAGGGGCAATTTAGAGCCTCCAATTGGCCTACCTACATGCCTTCGGACCACGGGAGGAAACGACGAGAACATGCTAACTCCACACAGAAACGTTACATTTATTTATTATTTGTCGGTTATATTTTTACTGCTTCGACACAACGCCGGGACACAGAAATGCTTGGGTTGAACTGCTACGCACACAACTTCGCGCTACAGCGTGATTCGTTTCGACTCCAAATCTCATCAGTGACCGAAGGCATGGCTGATAGACAGGGAAACGTATTTTAGCCTTATTTGTGAGGCACCTTTCAGGCTCGGGCACCAGGCAGGAAATGCCCACGGGCTCCACCTGTGCTCACGCTCTATTTTACTGCTGACACTCTGTCTCTGGTGACATCACAGACGGAGGACGGCCACCTGGTGCGTTTCCGCGGAGACGAGGGCATTAAAAAAAAAAAAAAACGAAGCTGAGCTTAAATGGTGGAGTTTATAGCGCGGAATGGGGATGGGAGAGGACGCGTGAAGCATCAGTGTCTTCGGCAGCAGTTGCGTTGACAGACCCTTCGCCCGCCTGCCTTCCGCAATAAAAATGCTCGACGACTCTGTTCGAAAGCACTTCAAAATAAATTTCAAGCCCTAACGTGCCATCCAGTTGAATCGAGAATACTGTGTAAAACCCGATGGTGACAAGGTTTTTTTGCTCATTTAAATTTCATCGACATATTTCTTTGACAGGCATGGCAAACTACACCGCAGAGGCCAATTTGCAGCTGTGCCCCATGGACAACTATGAAAAAAATCTCATCAGAGTGCAAATAGACAGGGAAACGTATCTTTGTTCCGCAAAGATTTTGCATATCATCGATCTGTTCCTACATACAAGTTAAGAAATTTAACTTTACATAAGTTCACTCCAGTTAAAAACTTCCCAGTCAAATACTTCTCATAAGAATCAACTGTGTACACAAACCAAATCACCTTGCAAAAAGTATGAATCATGAGTCCACTGTATTGCACATATCTTTTACCAGCAACCACTTTAATATTCATTACAGTTAAAACCACTCCAGTTACTTTAAATGAAGTGGAACTCAGCCTAGTAAACTATAAACAGAGGAGCCCATGAAGGTCAAACCGGGACTGTTTTCACATTTTCAAGATGGAAATCCGGAGGAAATATATTAGACTCCCCAGTGGCGGACTCGGGCTGTTTGAAGGGCAGGGGCGAAAAAAATAAAAAGGGCACCTACTGCAGGACATGGGGCCCCACAAGCCTGCAAAAAGCTATGATGCATCGTGGTTTCTCACTTGGAAGGGCATCTAAGAGGGCAGAGGGCAATTCATGCATTTTTTTCATCAGAAAGGCACCTGTAGAGAACCTCAAGTTTATCCCATTGTTAGGGCACCTATATGGCACCACATCACATTTTCTCCACTGCAGGGGCATCCATTAGGAAACTTCCCACATTCTCACGCATGTAGGGACACCCTTTACAGCACTGCAACACATTTTATCCACTGCAGGGGCACCCATTCGGACACTGTCATGTAGGGGCGGCATAGAGGGCACTTCATAACGGCACCCTTTTCCATTGGAAGGGCATCCATAGGGAACGTCAAGTTTAGACCATTGTAAGGGCATCTTATAGGGCACTGCATCACGTTTTCTCCACTAGAAGGGCACTCATTAAGACACGTTATCGAATTTTCTTGCTCTAGAGGGAACATCATCATAATTTTTTGCATGAAGGGGCACCCTAGAGGGCAATCATTTTCTTCCCATGTGAAGGGCAACCAATAGGGCACTTCCTCTCATTTTCACCACTCTAAAGGGCATTTCTGCAACGCTTTTTTAACCATGGGGGCACCGGGGGGGGGGGGGGGGGGGGGGGGGCGACTGCCGCCCACCCTGCTGTTTACATTTTAAGCATTCGGTAGATGTTCTTATCCAGGCAAACGTGCACAGCTTACATCCTTTACATATCATACATTTGTACAGCTGGATATGTAGTGAAGAGATTCTGGTTAAGCAGCTCAAGGGTACTGTACATTGTCAGTGTACGTTGGCTGCACTGCTTCCTAGGAATGCTGCCTATAGCCTGAGTTACAACAATACCGTTACATAGATAGTATAGCTCTCCTTCCTGGCCTTTTATTCTTCCTTACTTCGCTTTTTTGCCCGTGATTATCAGTATGTTAGATGTGACAATGCAGCAAAGAATGCTGAACGGTGTCGAAGGCCGGGGAAAGAGAGCTATGCTATCAATGTAGCACAGAGCTGCTTAACTCGCTTGGTGCCTGTGTTTATCAGTATGTTCCGTGTGAAAATGCAGTAAACAATTCTAAGAACAGTCCAAGGCGGGAAAAGAAAGCTGTGGTGTTATCCATGTTGCACAGAGCTCCGTTCCTTACCTCGCCTTTTTTCCCGTGATTATCAATATGTTCAATGTGCCAATGCAGCCAACAAATGCTGAACGATGTCCAAGACATGGGGATGACCGTCTAAAGATAGGGGTGTACACGTGTCACTTCCTGTTTACTGAACAACGTGCGCGTGGCTTCTGATCAGACGGCTCCGTTTAATACAGTCTCTGGTTTAATAACTACCATTGGACGATCGTGTGTGGGTGGTGCAGTTTTAGGAGCAACAGTTGAATCTTAATTTGAACATTTACGATGTCTAAAAAGTAATCCAGAAAACCTGATTAGAAAAGTCCGAATAAAACGACGAAGTAAATCTTGGCGGGCAGACAAGCAACACTGCGTTGGATTTAGTAATGAATAAATGACAATGGTCTTCTAGTTTCAATATTTTAAAAAAACATTGCCCAATACTTCAAACAGCAGCACAAGTTATAATTCTGCCTACAAATCAGTTACGTTCTTACGGTCTTCACAGTTACGTATTGCTAAAAGCAATATGCTATATTTCGGAAAATGGGAAAATTAATGTATTCACTACTGCAGTTCAAAGTGTTCACCTTGCATTTCAGTGGAAATACAATACATGAACAGTAACAAAAGTGAATTACAGGGTGACTGGTCCATACTGTGTGACACTAATACTGCAGTAGCCTATCATAGAAAATAGATCTGAATAAATAAACCATAGCAGGAAATATGACTTCTTTGTGGTTCAATTTAAATGGGGCAGTTTGTGGTTATGGGTTGGCATTATTTGGAAACAGAGCTAGATGTCAGGCATAATAAGCCTGCTGTGGCTTAGTATAAAATGTACATATTGAAAAAAGGAAATGAAAATGTCTGTCCTCACTATAGACAGCTTCCTGGATTCATGACACCTCTGAACATCAATTAGATGCTTAGAGCTGTATTCAATCGTCATTTGTTGTTAAACTTCGACTCACAGATAAATGCAACAAGCATTAAGACTTTTCCAACGTTTGCCTTGCTTGCCCAGTGATCGCTGAACTACAAAAAAAAAAAAAAGAACTGTAGGGGAAAAAATGTTTCTGCAAGAAATTTCCTGTTGGGACAAGTGTTTGATTAAATCCCAGCTCTAATCCGTTGGACCTGACTGCCCCCAAAACTGCGCAAACCCATAAAAAAGCCCATTTAACGCAGCTTTCTGAGACACATTGGACACGGTTGGGAAATGCAAGATATTTTCGAGCTATTCCATCTACCCAATTTACCGTAGTAGTATTTCACAATATATAGGCTAAAATAACAGAATCAAAATTAAATCTTTTTTTTTCTCCATTAAGACACTAAATGTGGTCAGGCTCAGCATTGTAAATCCAGAAACACTCAGAAAACGTGCTGGTTACAGATATAGATAATAATTTAGTATTTTTAACTGACTCAAAGGGTTTTTTCGGTTTGGTCTCTTTCTTAGTCTCTCTCTCTCTTGCATGCCCCCCCCCCTCCCCCCCATCCACCCACCCACACAAACACACATACACACACAACAAGCACGCTTACTCCCCCCTTTCAGTAAAATTGTCTTCATTCTCAATGACAGCAAAGGCAAATTCTCCTGTTGTTTTTTAAACAAACATTAAGTCAGTTTCTTTCCTCTCAATACCTGATTACAGCATGCTTCAAAATAAAACACCACACTCCATCAGAATATTAGGAAACATTTAATTATAGGTACATCCTGAATATACTCCAGGTAAGTGCATTAACCTTATAATGTCAGTGTTAATTTTAAAAAGGGAACATATCATTGATTTCCATATTTTTGGAAATATACATGAGTGTTTTGGTCAAGCATACCAGAAACATGATGTCTTGAGATTGCACAGGATCTTTACGCATTTTTTCTCATCGATATATTCAAATCTATTTTTGGTAGAAACACATTACATTCATTCCATTACAAAATACATTCAAAGTGACACCACCCGATAGCATCCTGTTCTCTCCGCACATCCATCTGCATTAAAAATAACGTTCAATCCATTTTTTTTGTCAGTGTTATAAAAATATATACTGAAATAGCATTATTATTTAAATTCATCAGACACCCCATTATTTCTTTATGCTTTTTTGAAGGGATTTGCACATTTAGTACTTGAGGGCTTATTAGTGTAGATTCGGTGTCTAACCGGAAAAGTTCATGACACAGCGCTTTGCTCGCGTTGCCAGGCAACTGGAACGTTAGCAGCAACAAAAGTCTAATCCGGAAAATCTAAATCCTTTAGTTGTCTAAGGAAAACAGGACAAAACAAAAGTAATAATAAACAAAAAAAACAAAAACAAAAAAAAAAACTCTTCTACCATGGGTAACATTTTAACGCTAATAAGTCTAAAAACAGTCAAACCTCGCTAAGTTTTTTTTTTTTACATACAGTTAATGCAAATGCTAACCAACAACAGCACTGTGGAGAACCAACAAGCAGCAAATATGTTTTGAATGCAGTTTAATGGGGAAAAGTTATATTGGACATTATCAACTTTTACGGTCAGTAATCGTACAGTATGTCATGTGCTTGGAAAACAACAGTGCCTGGTGGAAACAATCAAGTTCAAATAGAGAAATGTCGGTTTTTTTTTTAAACTGGTCAAATCTGTCGCGTTTGGCCAGAAATCCAGTGTACAAGATTTATTTTCCCGTATTGAACAGTTAACAGCTGACAGCTGAATTGTCTGCTCTATTCGTGTAATTAAACATCTCTTTCCTGATTTTGCCAGGGAGTATATTTAATAATAACATCATCCTGGTCACAGTTCCACACAAGATTGAAAAATGTTGTGAGCACTTTATTGCTAATCACCTTACAGTGCAGCATAAATTGTCTTTGAACATGGGGGATCGTAGTGAAGAAATGCAATAAACAGCTCTGCTCCGTGTGCTAATTTGCATTAACCAAATCCTCACGGAGAGACTCGTGTTTTTTCTCCCTTGCTAACGACTTTCCATCTAATGTGGGCCGAAGCAGCAATCATTTAAAAGAGAGTAATTTAGTTACTGCACCAGAAAACATTGCTTCTAGAATTAAACAAAGGCAAATTCATATTTTTTTCCCCTTAAGCCGAGACTGACATGAAACCAACAGTTAAATACCCCATCAGCAAAGCTGAGGTGGAGCTCAAAACCAATTACTGTAGGCCTATATCTCATTTGGAAAAAAAATCTAGATTAGTTTTCACGTCCGTTAAGTGTCTTCAGCGTTCGCACCATTGTAGACAAAAATAATAACAACAATCCTGTTGTTTATCTTCTATTCAATCCTTTCAATAACCTTTTACCTAGCAAACGCCCCTGAAAAACCACCCCCTGTAAAACACCGGGAAGATTGCGAGTCCAATGAGAAATTGAGGCTTCATTCAGGAGAGAAATTGTTCTTTTTTTGTGTGTGTGACTGATAAATAATTGCACAATCTGTTCAACATGCACCGTGTGGGTGGATGTGGTTGATGGCCTAAGATGTAATTGTTCTATCAGATTCTACAGAGAATCGGTTAGCAGGGGTTGAAATTGATCAGTTAGCACGAAGCTCAACAATAAACCTCGAACTAAGGGGGGGGGGGGGGGGGGGCTAAGGGGGGGGCCACAGTGAGATTCAAAACCAACACACAGTGCTGTTCCATTAAACTCTATTCTCGGAAAGCGACATTTCAAAATGATCATTTTTTAAATGGTTGTAAGTGCTGTAGTTACTCAGAGCAGCATTTCCCCATTTTTTGGACTTTGTAAAAACCGACGGTCAAAATAAAAACATGGCTAGGCCCGTTTCAGAAAGCATTTGTGGACTTGTGAGTAGAAACAAAAAAAGAGCAACCAATCGCCCCAACAATGGCTTCAAGATTTTTATGCAGGTTTGAAACAGTTTGTTTGACGGTATGGTTTCGACCACTTCCATTGTCAGACAGTTACCCAGTGATGTATATACACAGTTCTGCCATCATAGCAGACTTTGTGAAGCTAATTCTTTAGAGCTGGAGGTTAGCCCGCCACCCGAGGAAGAGATGTCGGTAGTACCTCTTCCTTCTTCCAATTGATACATCAGCCCTGCCATGTGTCTTCTTTCGACCGCAGCTGTTCAGCTTGGGACCTTTGAGGGCAGTTCTTCGAAACGTGAGATGAGAAACGTGGGAAGAACAGTGCCGAAAGCAGAACGCACGCACGTTTTTCCACAGCCAGGAGAGCGCACGGTCGAGGAACAGGATTGTCAACACCCGATACAGAACACAGAAGGTGTGGGACTTTCTCCGCCCAGGTAGGAGTTAGAACATTGCCACCCTCGAAAAAACAAAAAACAAAAAACAAAACAAAAAACAAAAAACTGGTTTTGCGTCTTATTGTGGACATTTCCAACACTTTCATACAAAGAGAGTATTTGTTTTCGGTATGGGAAACTTGTAATAGCAGCACCCTCTTCATGTAAGTTCACAATGTTCATACATATATTCATATACCTGCACCTTCTGCTTTCCACCTTGTGAGTGAAAACCTAACTGGCTGAAAAACAAAGCAGCCGTTATGCATTTGGACGTATTCCCCAAATATTGTTATTCAACCAGCGACACAGGTCCCTCGTTTTTTAAGGCATGGACTTCACACACACACACACACACACACACGCACACCTGTGCACCTGTGCAAACTCCCTTGCTTCTCTGCGGAACATGGAGCGCTCAGTGCCGTGATTTAACTTCCTCTCCGACATCCCCCCCACCCCCCCACCCCCACCCCCGCCCCCATGAAGCATGCCCAGTCATTGGTCAGTTTCAGCAATCTTTTCTCCAAACATTCCTTCTAAGAAAGAAGGGATGGGAAGGAGGGAGGCTGGGGGGGGAGAGAGAGAGAGAGAGAGAGAAACGGAGGGAGACGAAAGTATGAAAAAGGGAGAGCGAGAGAGAAACAAAAAAAAGGGGCGGGGGGGGTTGGCAGATGCGAAGCTCGCATCATCATCATCATCATCATCATCATCTCGGGCGGTACTCCTCGGGGACGCCCGAGAGCTTCCGTCCTCTCAGGGCCCCGTCCACCGTCCTGACGAGCCCGTCGATGGTGGCGCGCATCTCGGGGGTGTAGGGGTCGTACTCCAGCTTGCGGAGGCCCGAGCGCTTGAAGCTGCCGTCCTTCTGGCCCTCCACGCACAGCAGCCGGTCCTCGGACACCTCCAGGCCCAGGAAGAGCACCATGCTCTTCAGCTGGGCGAACAGGTCCCCCTTCAGCTCCTCGAAGTGGACCACGTGCACCCGCTTGCCGTACCTCAGCCAGTCCAGGGTGTGGGAGGCCCACCACGGCGCGTAGTTCTTCACAAACTCCGGCCACTCTGCAGACGGACAACGAAAAGAGGGGGGAAAAAAAATCAACGTATAATTTTTGACCCATCCTTGAAATAACGCGAACGGTGGTCACACCTCGCGGATCCAGCCAGAACCCTTTCCAGCACGACGACAGATTGGGCCTGACGTTAGCCGTAAACAACACCAAGCTGTTGAAGTCCTCTAATTAAGTGACAGCCAATGACTATGTTGTTCGCATTTAAAAAGCACGCCGCACCGCACGCAAAGTAAAAAATAAAAATAAAAAAATAAATAAAATAAATAAATAAATAAATAAATAAATAAATAAAACCCAAGCTCTCTGAGGTCATTACAGTGAGGGAAGAGTACACAAAGTCAACAGAGAAAACCAGCCAAAAGAGTAAAAAAAATACTGAGACAGAATTAAAACTCAAAGAAATGGTACATCTCTCCCCATCTGGTTAGCCCCTCAGGGGCTCTCCATGTGTACGATACGACGTGAAGCCGTTGTCACTCACAATAATTAGCCACCCAATATGTCCCATCACCCCCCACCTCCCTTCCTCCCACCCCTCCCACCCCCCATGCCCATTCTTCCCACCCCAAGAATAATCAAATACCAAAGTTATTCCATTAAACGGAACCGGTGCCATCTATCCCCGTGCAATCATTGCTCGTAAAAGATTGTCCAGTGAGGCGGATCCCCCCGAGAGATAAAATTAATGGGACGGAACAAAGGCAGTTTTGGGGCCTTTTATGACAATACCTGGGGGGGGGTCGAATATTTACAGCGGGGGTTAAGGGAGGCCAGGTAGTGCGACGGCCTCGACGGAAATCTGCAAGTATAACGCGCAACAAGCTCAAGGAGACGGATTCGGAGGGAAGGTCGGTCACCGACGTTCTCAAAGACACGTTTGTTTCGTATTCCGCTCTTCTCCTGCTGTCTTTAAAACATAAAATAAAATCACTTGTGAATTCATTTTTTTTTTTTTTCTTTCCTCAGCTAGGAAAAAGTAATTGCTGACCAGAGCGTGGAGCAGCATCTCCAGATCTCAGGGGACAAAAAAAAGTTTTAGATGAAGTCTACCGTGTTGGCCCGAAAATAATTAAAATCGCTGAAGCACATAGGGCAGGCTGTCGTAGCTTTCTGGCTTGAGGTCAGAGGTCATTAAGCCTACACTTTTTAATAATTTAAATTTCCTGGCATACAAGGGAGTTAAAGTTGTTTATTTTTTTTATTGCTGATGGACATATTAGATTACTGTCTGAGCAATCCATCCTTGCGGACAAAACAGATTAACTCTGTCTTGTCTGGCTTCTTGCGTGGAGACTCAAGATAGTTCCAAGACGTGCTCATACAAGCACTGCTGGACACCAAGAAAGCACGAAGAACATCGAGACTGTAATTGGGATGGCAGGTATGCCATCCCGCCAAGTTACGCCTTGGCGGGGCGGCATGCTCCATACCTATACAGCACAGAGAGTTCGTAACTTTTCAGGGTATCCCTATTCGGGGTCATTCCTATGTTCCCAGGGTCCTATGTTCCCCAGATTTAAATGACACATAATGGGACCTTGACAAAGGGTCCTATGTTCCCTAGCTCTACATATATGCTCTCCCAGGGTCCTATGTTCCCAAGGTCCTAGGACCCTGGGAACCTAGATACGCTCCCTCCTATTTTACAGACATGGCCGACACAGTGTTTGTGTGTGGGTTTATCACTGGAGACGCTGGTAGTCCTGAAGCTGGGTCTGAAGGCTGCAAGCAAGACGGTGACTCATCATGTTACTCAATCATGTTATCTGTGCGCCAGTTCTCAGACTTGGGGGGGGGGGGGGGGACTCGCAAACGTCCCACTGCTCAGCAAAGTGGCACATGTCACACTGACTGAAAGAGCGAGGCCTGTCCTCCAGAGAGGACAGACAGCCGTCAAAACCATCTCGCGACGGTGAGCCCGTGTCGTCTTTGCCCTCAACCGCTATCGCTGGCGCTTGAGTCTGTCATTTGTGACCCCCCCTCTCTTTGTGACCCCCCCCCCCACACCCCCACCCCACCCCCCTGCAAAAAAAAATCTCCCCCCGAATCTCTCCGTTTATTGGCCTGTAAATGAAACTGCGTCCTTTAGCGTAGCGCTAACAGTCTGCACGTCTTCATGAGTCTCGGAGGGAAAGCAATCTAACCGCCGACAGAGTCGAAGGAGATCGGAGATAAAAGCCACGTTGCCATAGTGACTGAAATGGCAGGGAAATATTGCTCAGAAACAGTTGGGAAAGCACTGATTCTGATAAAACGCTTGAAGGCACAAAAAGGTTGAAAACGTGTGTGTGTGTGCGTGAGTGCGTGTGTGTGTGCGTGTGTGTGTGTGCGTGAGTGCGTGTGTGTGTGCATGCGTGCGTGTGCGTGCGTGTGTGCGTATGCCTGTGTGTGCGTGTAAATGCACACGTGCATACGTGTGCCACTGTGTATGCATGGTTGCGTGCGAAGCTCAAACACAGCGTGTATTATATGGAAGGTTCAGAGGTGCACACACTGAAGTCATATCAGCTGTCCCCGAAGACAAATGGCTGGCATCTGCCGTCGTCTCGCAGCACAGAAATGATGCGATCAGCGTCTGCATTTACAGTCGGGTCTGCTTGAAAGCAAAGCATTCCCTGCCTTAAACCCTCCCAGAATGCACCTCTCCTCTGGAAGGGCATTCAATAAAGGGCATTCCATAAAAAAAGCAAACGAAATTAGCAACTTTGCAATTCTGCAGATTTTCTTATATTACTCGAATTAACTGAAACAACCATGAAGATGGGGTGGGGGGTGGGGGGTGGGGGGTGGCGGGTGGGGGGGTGGGCGGGGAACGCAAAAAAAACCAAACAAAATAAGCCAGTGCTGGAGCATGAGCCAGCTGCTACCAATGCTGAAAGCTTTCAGATTTTCAGCTTCAGTTCAGCTTCAATTCAGCTTCAATTTCAACTTCAATTCAGCTTCAGTTCAGCTTCAATTTCAACTTCAATTCAGCTTCAGTTCAGCTTCAGTTCAGCTTCAGTCCAGCTTTGTAACGCAACACCGTGAGAGGGTCGGTCACTTCTCCTCTTTCAGCACTGCTGCACTAACCGTGTTCAGAGTGTCCGTCTGAAAACTGAGACTCACAGGCTTCGAGACCACAGCTTCCTGCCTCTACCGCCCCCCCCCCCCCCCCCCCACCTCTACCGCCCCACCCCCCCCCACCTCTACCGCCCCACCCCCCCCCCACCTCTACCGCCCCACCCCCCCCACCTCTACCGCCCCACCCCCCCCCACCTCCGCCGGCACACCGTTCGAAAGACCCATCTTCTCAGAACCACGCAGATCTCTGAAGCGCGCGTATCTCAAAATAAATAGAATTTCCTGTTGCTGGAACCCCTCCCCAATGCCCCCCCCCCCCCCCCCCCGGATTGTCTTCACAGTCCACTCCGCGCTTGATGCAATTTCTTGCACAAGCTCAGGTCGTGTTCTGCATTCTCGCGACCGGCGGCCTGCTTTCGAGAGGCGAGCGCAAAGCAGAAATGACCGCATCGCAGCGGCGAGGGCGAGCCTGCGGATGGAACGACCCGCCCGTGGCAGACTCGCCCAGCTAGACGAGAAAATATAACGTCCTCCCCTCTTACTGCGAATTCGAGTCTTAGCCACATTACAGTACTGATGGTGGTGGCCAACGGGTAGCATGCATTTAGCTTTAGTCATTACAACAGAAGGCACCTTTCTAGGGTTAGCATTGCATTTTTTTTTACCCATTTGCCTTTTGACGCATTATTTATACTTCATTGTCCTGAAGCCGTGTGGCCTAGAAAAAAAAGTGCATTTCACAAAACACTTCCCGAAAGTCAATTTTTAGAAGCTTCTCTTTTTGTGTTCTGTTGTGTACGGCTGCGGATAGACAGCTATTAGGAGGGAACTGCTAATGTTCACGAAAAAGCTTCAAATCAAATTCTATGAACAAATTACATTTTAGACGATTCTTGTTATAGCATTAAAACCTACGCGGCTTACCGTCCGCGAGCCACGTCCTCATTAAATCGAGCAAAGCACACCTGCTTTCAGTACTTATCTTTATAACACGCAGCAAAGATAAGACCTCAACATTAGAATTTACTACAAAAAAATCTCACTGACATAATTACCCATGAAAACGTGTAATCCCACCAGATATTTCAACGGTTTTTGGCTGGAGGGGACGCTAAGCCGATGTATCTGCACAAAATGGCCGATAAATTGAAGCTAGAACCTCTTCCATAATGGGTTTTCATTCCCGAATATGGCACTGTGACAAACTCCCAATTTGCCTGTCGCTTTCCTCTGCGATGCCCACCCCCCGCCTCACCACCATCGTCCTACTGTCTGAAAATATTGTCCTTTTGGCACCGGCCCCTCGTCTCGCCCGCTACACACCCCGGGACCACACACCGGACCCCCGCGCTGGCGCGGAATTGACCTCCGCTTGATTTATGCCGGAATAATAGAGCCCTCGCGTTGCGACGCCCGCCATTCCGTGCCAAGGCCTGCGGGCGGATCGATAAGACGGACGTGAACAGAGAGGCGGAGAGGGCAGGAGTCCCCCCTCTCACCGTACCTTTGCCCTTCCAGTGGACCTGCGAGGCGAATCCAATATGGCCGCCGTACTTGCGGTTGAACTCGGCCATGAGGGCCTTGTACGGGTTGCGGATCATCAGGATGCTGGAGTCGAAGGCCTCGATCTCCTTCCTGCCGCTCTCGTGCGTCTTGATGCAGACGGTCCGCCCGCTCCTCCAGTGGTCTCTCTCCCCTTTAAAACCTAAAAATGACAGGGGGATAGGGGAGCGGGGTCAGAAGTGCAATGGGCTAGTGGTTCACCGTCACGAAAAAAAAAAAAACTTTCTAGGCTATAGGGAAGCAAGCACTAAATTTGAAGTAAAACTCAATAAAGTGAACCATCCCTTTAAGTCAGAATGGCGTGACATTAAGGCGCCAACTACCGCCAAGCCACCAAAAAGTAAGCCCAAGCCAAACAGGAAGTGGAGGGCCACGCCAAACAGGAAGTCCAACTGCTGGCGCTGCGCAGGTCGCCAGACTTCCAGGACGGGCCTCACCTTTGTTGTAAAGGGAGCCGTCGAAGTAGTAGCTGCCGGTGTAGAAGCCGGTGGCCAGCTCGATGAGGTGCCGCGCCCAGGTGTTGCCGGCTCCTGGGAAGCTGGCCAGAGCCACCAGGTGCTTGGAGCGCGTGGGCAGGAATCGCCGGTCCATGCAGCGATTGTCTGCAGCCGTAGGAGGAAAAAAAAACGAGGAGAAAGAAAAGAAGAGAAAGAGAAAGCGCTTGCATGAAAAGATGGATTAATCGATCACACAGTGAATTTTCCTCCCCTGATTGTCTTTGCAAATCTCTACATTAACCCTTCGAGGAGTAGGTTTTTCTTTTGTGAAGTCAGTGTTCTAGAATGCCATTGCTTGATGATGCGCACTGCACTCCACTGTCACCATTGTTATGTCAGCATTAGAACTTTCGTATCTTACGCCTAACATTAAAAAAAAAAAAAAATGTATAGAATCCTATTCAATATATGACAACATAACTCAGTGAGTAAATTCTGAATTCCCCTCCTCTGACCTCACTACACAAAGGAAGGACCCGTGCATACTGTAACAATGGCCGAGCTCGGGACAAATATATGCGCTGTTTGGAACAGGTTTGCTACACGCACGTGGCAGTGTAAAATGTGGCACACTAGTGTATTCTCTTCCAGCTTGAAATTCTCAGTTGTAATCACGCGCCTAACCCCGGGAAGAAAAGCTCTCTGTTCTGAGCGTCCAGATGACTCGAGATTCCGTTCAGAGAATCAAGATGACTCGAGAATCCGTTCTGAGAATCAAGATGACTCGAGAATCCGTTCTGAGAATCAAGATGACTCGAGAATCGGTTTAAATGAATCCAGACGACTCGAGAATCGGTTAAGAGAATCCAGATGACTTGAGCATTGCAATGCCAACTGGAGCACACGGTTAGGCTCCTGCAATATGGTCGCAGACAGCTATTCAAACCATATTCACACTGGGGGAAAAAAAAAATCTTGGCTGCATCCCTTCACCTTCCCTGCAATTGACATTCCGCCAGCCCTCCACGGGATGGAGAGTATGGGGGAGTTTGACCTGAACTTTGTTTGTTTGGTTTCCCAAGATTGTGGAGATTAAAGCTGCTTTCTGTAGTGTTTAATCTATCCTCCCTGCACAGACTAACTACTTTTCCATTACTTTTCACCCCTCACCTCCTTTCCTCCGCTACCCCCCACTACCGCTCGTCTCCTACCCCGAAAGTACTGTATGCGGAGGAGAGGAGGGGAGGGGAGGGAGGAGACGAGTTTGAAGCCGCTTCGCCAATACAGTTCTGGGCGCTTTGTTCGTATCCTCCGATATTAGGACGCTGGAGGGAGGGAGGGAGGGAGGACACAAAGATCGGTTTCCGTGGCACAGAGGAGACGAGGTGGTAGCGGAGAAAAGGAGGGTGTGTTTTTTTTGATTGGTGGGACGCACCCGCCATGTCTATCCTGATAAGTGGGGGCGGCGGCGTAGGTCATGGGTTCGATTCCTGGGTAGGACACTGCCGTTTTACCCGTGGGCAAGGCACTTAACCTTCATCACCTCTGGATAAGCGCGTCTGCTAAATGCCTGTAATGAAACAGGTCTCACACTGTATTGAACAGCAATCAGAATTATTAGAAAGTCCTAGCTTGTCAGAGGCTGCTGGGTTGGTGTGTGGGGCCCACCAGAGGCTGACTGAAACCTGTGTGTCTGCTCACACTGTGGACACAACACACACACAGGTTGACCAACTCTGGACGGAATCTCTGGTTTTTAGAAAGAGGGCAGGGGGAAATAAAAAAAAGGAAGTTGACAGATTGGATTCATTCCATCCAGGCTAAGTCCTGCACGGGTGTTCTCTCGTGATCCTCGCTTGAGACGCCCTTCTGAGGGTGCCTTTGTGGAAGTGAAAGTCCCGGAAAAAAAACACGGCACGCAAAACACAAGCCCCTTCTCAAGGTCCTGGAGCTGTTGCTTCAGAAAATTTGGGTCACGCTTCCTGGATGGCAGGTCCTGCTGACACACTCCCGTCAGAACGGTTGTGCAACGCAGCCACACAGAACCCGTGTTGCTACAGCGCTGTGCTTTAACAGAGATTTGCACAGTAACGGCCATAGCAACGCAGCCACACAGAACCCGCATTGCTACAGCGCTGTGCTTTAACAGAGATTTGCACAGTAACAGCCATAGCAACGCGGCGCAAGGAGTCTGAGAGGGGCTTTGGGTGGCGGGGGTGGGGGTGGGCGGGACATAGCCGTTTTACCTTGCACCTGCGTCTGGTAGACCAGGAAGTAATCCTCCGTGCCACAGCTTTCGAACTCCTCCCCGGGACAGCGATGAAGGCAGAGCTCCTCATCCTCACGCTCGTGCAAGGTGAACCGGGGCGTGGGGAACCCACAGAGGCAGCGCTCGCCCGAAAGAACGGCGAGAGAGAACTCCTGAAGAGCGGAAACCCAAGATCTTCTCACTGACTATTCAAGATGGTCAACTCCTACAGTACGTTCCGTCTACCCTCCCTTTTTTTCTTACCTGTGGGAGGTTTCAAACAGTTAACAGCAGTGCTCTGCCTTTTCTTCCATTGAAAAGAAAACACAACTTGACACTGCACTGTCCTTGGCCACATGATATCTTAATGGTAGATGATGTCAATAGTCAAAAATCAAAGACTTCTGTCTGTCAACACAGAGCTGACCCTCTAGGTAGGCTACAGTAATATCTATGGTATAGTTTAAAGGTAATGGAGTCAGTTTTGTAACTGAGAGGTTGTGGGTTTGCTTGCAAAGTTGTGTCCTTGAGGAGCCTCCTTAACCTGAGTTACTTTATTAAATATCCAGCTGTATAAAATGATTGTCTGTTTATAAACTACACATGATTTAGTTATGTAAATAACTCACTCCATTACCAGCCCCACACCAGCAATGCCCCACAGTGAAAACCATACTGCTCTCCTAACATCCTCAGGTCCATACAGGGGGTGTGAGTTTGCCCCAGTCAGTACTGTTTCAGTTGAATCCACTTGAATCTCATTTATGAAATCACTCACACAACGTCAGAATTCGTGATGAAGGAACATGCTAGAGGCGGGGGGGCCATTACCCTGGGGGGGGGGAGAGGGGGGGTGGTGGCATGACCCTCACCTTTTCCGTGCAGAGGTCCACGCACTTGTCCACCGACATGTTGGCGATGGTGGAGCCGGCGGGCAGGGCCAGCGTCACGTTGTCGGGTCTCCTGAAGCACCCCTTAAAGATGGCGCTGCCGTCTGAGTACACGGGAGACACGGAAATAAAAAACAGAAAAAAACATAAAACACCGAGTAAAACACAACATATTTCATCTACAGAAACATTTCCTTTGATTGTATTTACTTACTATACCCCAGACCTAATGTAATTTGGATTCAAATACTTTTCTGTGCTCTGTTCATCTTGCCTGGTGTAACTGAGCCTGCCAATATGACCAGAAGGGGCGGGGCTTGCACTTTTTGAGAGTATTTCATTGGTTCCAATACACCAGACAAGATCAGTAAAGCGTAGAAAAGTATTTGAATCCAAAACAAATACGTACTTGACCCAGGTCTGCTACACACAGTGATATCTCTGAAGTGATTGATTGTATTGTACTGTACTCAGTTTTATTGTGTTGTATTTTGTATTTTAGGGTATTGTGTTCTTGGGCTCTGAACAGGTTTAATAATAGGATCCTGCATATGGTCTCAAATGAAAGTTGAATATATGTCAATGTGTTTAAGCTAAATGCACTACCATGGTGTGGGGAGGGGGGCGGGGTTGGGTGAGCAAAACGGGAAATCGTGGGAAGGAAGCGGCAGGCCTCTATCTCCTGACGACACAGCCGCAAAGATTACGTCGCCAACACCAAGCTTGTGGGGAGGTGGGGGCGTGGGGGGGCGGGGCAAAAAAAGGCATCCACTTCCTTCTTTCAGAGGGGCTCAACAGTTACCTCGAACGAGATTACCACTCCACAACCCAACCCCCCCACAATCCACCGGAAAATTGAGGCCAAAACGCACGAGGAACGCTGACCGGTGCGTTTTTTTTCCGCAAAGAAGAAGGGCCGCATTTTTCCGTGCGCCTGAAGAGCCGAAGAAAGCTTTTTTGCTCGCTGAAAAGCTGACGAGGACGCAAAAACATCTCGGGCACCGAAACGTGGGGGGGGGGGGGGGGGCGGCGTTAAATCCCCCCCGACGTCGGATTAAATTTAATTGTACCTTGAGGTGGGTCTCACCGAAGAAAGGATCAGAATTCCCGTGCCACCTCCCCGAGAAATTGTCTGGCGCGAAACATTCATTTTTCAGTTTCATGTTTTCTGGGGTTGAGGCGTCAGAAGCCGTTTCCCACGTATCATGAGTGAACCCGTTAGCGTGCGGTTAACGACAGCACAAAAACTACTCCAAAGGTCAGCTTCATGGGCCACTGACAAAGTCAGCGCTTTTTTTGGTATGGCAACCGACATGCAAACAGAATTTAATTATTATTCTGAATGGCCTGTTCTCGTCATTATGCTGTGAATACGCTACGTTAAGTTTATGTTAGAGGGAGTTAGTCACAAAGTACACAGTGGAATCCAAATTCAGCAGCGAAGAGCAGGTTTGCACAGTTCGTACATACACGTACCGCTGTTCCGTTTCCCACGTATTGTATGAACTGTTCACACCCACTTTTTAAATGACACAGTCCAGTTCCTGTTTTGCAGAGGTAATGCACACATTTCTTGATGAATACTAAAATTTCACACTTATATTAGAGAGGTTTATTCAAGCTGAAAGGGCCCATCATTTACATTTATCATGTACAGTATTTAAGCACACTAGCTAGAGCTAGCTGCTTTGCTGATTGCCAAGTGTAGATATTTTAACATCTGATGGATTTTTCCCAGGACTAGAAAACTCTGTCGAGTATTTCAGTTTAAGATGTTGAAATGGCTATCTACTGGAAATAAACAAAAGTAATTCCCCAGCTTCCATTTAGAGAAGTACTGAAGCAATCAATGCGTTTGTGGTGTCATTTTGGTCATTCTGTGGCACGGCAGATCAATCAATGCGTTTGTGATGTCATTTTGGTCATTCTGTAAAAGGCACAGCAGATCAATCAATGCGTTTGTGATGTCATTTTGCGTTTGTGATGTCATTTTGGTCATTCTGTAAAAGGCACGGCAGTTCAATCAATGCGTTTGTGATGTCATTTTGGGGGCGGGAGGGGGGGGGGGCAGGAGCTCACAGCGCCGCGCGGACTCCTGGCTCAGCTCCAGCCGGTAGATGGACAGGCGGTTGGCCCCCCCGCACACGTTCCCCTTCTCCCCCTTGCAGTCCATGTTGCAGTCGGCCTCGCTGGAGTTGGGCGCCTGGATCTTGTGGCCGCAGAAGCACTCGGCGCCGAACTCCAGGCCGGCGTACAGGTAGCCCCTTCGGACAACAGGGGACAGACGCGAAAGCCTTTCGGTTAGCATCGCTGCGCAAACGTCACTCGTTTCTCATTCATTTTTCTGTTCGTGACTGCAGTGGGCGCTGTCACGAACGAAAAAGAACCCGAACAGTTCATACTCTCTCTCTCCCTCTCTGTTGTGTTCTCTCTCTCTCTCTCTCTCTTTCTCTCTCTCTGTTGTGTTCTCTCTCTCTCTCTCTTGTCACTCTCTCTGTTGCACTCTTGAAGGCAGCCTGGGTTTCACGCAAGGAAATGAAGCTCAGGAAGGAAGCGGCTTATTAATGCTGAGGCATTTATAAGCCGCATACAGGCACACATGCTCTTTGGTGCATCCACTTGTTAACTGCTGCATCCAGAAACCAAAAAAAAAAAAAAAGATAAATAATTTCTCGAGGTCCAATTGAAGACATCTTGCAAGATAAACATCAGCAGCTCAAGCTCCCTCATGTAAATATGATGCACGGGATATTTAAATTAAAAATGTTACCAATATTCCAACAGATGCACAAAATATACAAATGCAAAATAGACAAACGATTGCCAATTTCAGACACGCGCGTAAGCGGGTTTAACAAAAATAAGTCCGCGTCCTTACACGAGGACACCTCTGCAGGCAGTGCACAACGGAATGATGAACATAGCAATGACTATTAATCAGTGCATGTGCATGAACACACACTGAGTCATCTCAGCCTCTGCACCTTCAGTCTTCTGACACATATGTGCGGGGGTATGCATATTAGGCTCTGGGGGACGGGGACGGGGACGGGGACGGGGGGGTCGGGGGGGGGCGCGGTGAAAACCGTCAAAGCCCGGCACACGCCCCCCCCCCCCCGCCTTCCGGAACACTCCGGAACCCGTCACTCATCTGAAGCCTTAATGGGTCGTTGTGTTTGTTCTCGCTTATTTATTTATTTATTTATTTATTTATTTATTTATTTATTTATTAACTGTCTTCCTCCGCGGTGAGTGGGTGGAAAGGAGAGAGAGAGAGAGAGAGAGAGAGAGAGAGAGAGAGAAAAGAGATAAAAATGTATTTTCCCTCTCCAAGACTCCGTGGTGGGTGTAATGGATGGCACTCCGGTCAACAGCCTGTGATATGCTTGGAGAAAGACAGACAGAGAGAGAGAGAGAGAGAGAGAGAGAGAGGGACCTGAATACATGAGAGTGGATGTGCCAGAAGAAAAAGACAAAATAATCAGCTGCATTTAATCCAGTCCTGTCAGACCCCATTTATCTGTGGCAACTGGAGACATTTGAGCCTGTGCACCCATTCATACAAGTGTGTGCGCGTTACACGAGTGTGTGTTTGTGTGTGATGAGTGTGTGTGTGTGCGCATGTCACACGAGTGTGTGTGTGATGAGTGTGTGCCCAGTGGCACTGGACAGACCCTCTGTTGTGCAAACTCGACACAACCTCCCAGCAAGCCCCCGCTTTGTGCATCATTCCGCTAAATCCCACCGACGGAGAGAGAGAGAGAGAGAGAGAGAGAGAGAGAGAGCGTTCCCATCTGATGACGCATCACAGACAGGTCTGTGACCTGTGTGCCCGTCAAACACGACGAGCAGGCCAAACCCGTCCTCATTTAAACACTGCAAAGAGACTTCTTCTTGTGGGTCTCCGGTCCTACCTTTCAGCACAGTTGTCCTGGCAACGGAAGACAGTCATTTTCCTGTAGTCAAAAAAGGATGCTCCTCTGAGAGCCCGTTTTTGTATGTCATCGATGTAGCAGCCGACGTACTTCGCTGGAAAGACAGAAGAAAATAAAAAATTCCCCTCATAACACCGCAAATAGGAGCACACGGAATTTTCGCTTAAAAGGTTTCATCGGCATGCACTTGCGCTGTAGCATAATACCATGGGCTGTAATAAACACACAAATAAAAAAAAAATGGGAATAATAAAATTAGAATTTTAGCACCATCGACACATTAACATTAATGATCAGAATCGAGTGAAGAAAAGGGATTCTTCTTTACTGCAAAGAGGCTGGCTTCTGGACATTGTGGTTCACTAAAATAATCTACATTTTCTATTTTTTATGATAAGGTACCATAATGTACAATGTTATACGTAGCATAACTGCAGCATCAATGAAGAGGGTATGTTTTCCTAAATGAGCCTGCGTCATTCTAGGCATGCTCCCTGATACACAGCCCATACAGCCTCCCAGCCCCACTGCAGTTTGAGCAAACTACACCGAATCAATACTGAAGCACTTATATCAACCCTTTCAAGGTGTTAGTTCGCACAAATACGTGATTAGAATGCTCTTAACTGAACATTCTAATGCTGATGTCACAATCCCTGCTGGCAGCAACGGAGTTCTAGAACACTTGCTCAGAACTTTGAAACAAACATTCCGAAGAACACATACTTCAAAGGGTTAACGAGGCTCCCTCACACTACATCAGATTGCAACTGCGTAAGGTCATGTGTTGACTGTACCCTGAAGGCCCCACAATCTCCTCAAGTAGAGACAGTCATAATTAACAGATGAAGTGTTCTTGTGGGCAGGGGGGGGGGGGGCCACTCGCCAGACACAGGGCGGTAAAATCACGCGACAGTTGTGCCGTCCACAAAATGTAAGGAACATGTTTTTTTGAGATTGCTTCCTGAAAATGAATACCCCCTCTCTCCCATTAGAAGAAACTTAAAAATGGGACAGCTGGCTCATAACACCAGCAGTAATATTGGGAATTTGTGCTTTGGGGTCTTCTCTGAATGAAAGTGAGGCCCAAACTTACAATGAAATATTAATTTATGTGTGGAATCGGTTTTGAGCTAATTTACTGTGGCCCTGAAGTGGGGAAAATAATGATTAACACATAACTCTTGAACTACACCTGCTCCCTCTCAGCCCCGCCACCCGATTACCATCTGAGCTTCATATTCTCCTCACATTGCAGTTGCTTATTGCCGTAAATAAAGAACGTAAAAGACTAATGGGCCACCAAAATTTATTTTCGTTTAGACCCCCAAGCCCCCCACCCCCCCACCCACCCTCCGGTGGGTCACCGTGCGGTTTTTCGAAGCGCGTGGTTTCAAAGGATGGCGGTGGCGGTGACGCATCTCTGACGCCAGTGCGCTTCCAGAAATAACCGACCGTGGTCCGCTTGGCCCATTTGTCAGAGAACCCAAAAGTACACTAACTGCCCCCCCCCCCAACCCCCCCGGCCTCTGACTGACAGCCATCTGTCCAGGGGTCTCATCCAGGGCTACAGCATTATTATTTAGTGCTTCCATTAAGAGCTGAAGAGGACGCACGCGAGATTGCCCGCTTGGCCGGGTCATTACTGTAATTGTAATTGTCTAAAAGCAACGCAGGACGCCGGGTCGATAATCCCATTCCCAGACCCCAGCGGCGGTAATCTGCCTCAGCGCGGAAGAGAGGGGCTTAAAAGCCTGTGCTGCTCGGGAATCCGACCAGCGCTTGGGGCCCGAGCCGCAGAGAAAGCCGGACATTGATATGATTCCTCTGGACTGGCGTTCACAAGCCCTTCCTTTGCACTGATGTGTATGGAAAAAGAAAGAAGGAAAAAAAATCAGAACATACATATATATACGGTAGCTCAGTTTTTTCCCAAATGAAAGGGAGAAGCGACGAGCCAGGAGTCGTGAGAGTTCATAAAAATGTAAATAACAAAAAGGTTTGTAAATTAAAAACTGGAGCCACCAGGTGGAGCAGTGAGAGAGAGAGAAAGGGAGAACGAGAAAGAGAGACAGAGAGCGAGACAGAATGAGGCAGAGAATGAGTATGCGTGAGACTGGGAGACAGAGAGCGAGAGAGCGGGAGAGTGAAAATGAGAATGAGACTGAGGGAGTAACAGAGTTAAGACGGAGATAGAATGAAAGTGAGAGAAAGAGAGTGATACAGAGAGAACGAGTTGAGTGGGAGTGTGAGACAGTGAGAGCATGTGAGCGTGAGAATAAAAGTGAGGTAGTGATAGAATGAGAGAGAGGGAAAGAGAGAGAGAGAATCATTCAGGGGAAACTGGGCCTCTCGCCCTTCTGTGCCAGAGAGAGAGAGAGGGAGAGAGAGAGAGAGAATCCTTCAGGGGAATCTGGGTCTCTCGCCCTCCTGTGCCAGAGAGAGAGAGAGAGAGAGGGAGGGAGAGAGAGAGAGTCCTTCAGGGGAATGTGGGTCTCTCGCCCTCCTGTGCCAGAGAGAGAGAGGGACAGGTCAGGACCTGCCGCTGCTTGGCCTCCCGCTGCCGCTCACTAGCCCTGACTCACAGGAGGCCGTTCCGCCTGTACCAGCGCCAAGCAACAGCAAACGCCAGGCTTCGTCACCGCCGCCTGTCTCCCGGGGGGGTGGGGGGTGGGGGGGCTGAGGGGGGGGGAGGGGTCACGCACAGAGCGGTCCCCGCCACCACACACAAACGAAAAAGCAGATAAATATACCCTCAACATCACTCCCACACACGTACGCGCGAAGCCAAAAAAAAATAAAAATAGCCCTGTGATTCACAAGGCGGAGAGGGAGACAGAGCCGGCGCGCCTGCCGTGCGCACGCTGCTGATTGGCTGACGGCGCCCGTCGAAGGCCGAGGCGGCGCGGCGACGCGGGCGGTAAGGCCGCGGTGATCTCACCAACCGAAACGCGGGGCGAGTTGAACGGCCGCTACTTCAGACTGAAAGAGATCGGAAACCGAGTTCTGATTCACCATGAAATTCATTCATTCATCTTCAACGGGAGGTTTTTTTTTTTTTTTTACGTGGGGGTACACCGTTTTCAACGCACCGATATGGAATTTTGGGTACGGTGCCATTCTGTGTCCGTTGGTTACAAAACCCCAAACCGATCACAAGCTGCCCCCCTTCCTACATTTTTTTTAATGAACTCATTTCATTTTAATGTTCAGTCTGATGTTCAGGGAAACCTGAACACCTGCTCAACGTGTGGGCTCCTTGTGGTTCCGCGTCGATGCTTATTCCGTCTAGCCTCATTAGGGTGTCTGGGGACGCAGTCTGTGAGCTCCCCTCCCCTCCCCTGTAACCCAAGATCCGGGAATGGCTCAGGCACCCCCGGGAACGGGCTGACACGATGGAGGCAGCCTGACTGCGGCTGCGCTGGAGACGGCCGTGCCTCTCCTGGGGGCTCTGTTTCCTGTACCCAGAACCCTTTGCTCTCCAGGACTGTAATCCGCCACCCCGCTGTGGCGGTGAGGGAAGGAGAACCGCATGCGTCTTATCCTCAGCGCTGCTCAGGTTCTGTGTGTGTGTGTGTTTGTGTGTGTGTGTGTGTGTGTGTGTGAGTGTGTGTGTGTGTGTGTGTGTTTGAGTACAGGTGTGTGTGTGTGTGTGTGTGTTTGAGTACAGGTGTGTGTGTGTGTGTGTGTGTGTGTGTTTGAGTACAGGTGTGTGTGTGTGTGTGTGTGTGTGTGTGCGTGAGTGTGTGTGTGTGTGTGTGTTTGAGTACAGGTGTGTGTGTGTGTGTGTGTGTTTGAGTACAGGTGTGTGTGTGTGTGTGTGTGTGTGTGTGTGTTTGAGTACAGGTGTGTGTGTGTGTGTGTGTGTGTGTGTGCGTCTCGCGGAGAAGACCTGAGGTGAGGAGGGGGACCCTGCTCGCAGCGGGATGAAGCAGTCCTGTCTGACAGGCGGGTGGGAGCGCTCTCAGAACACTAATCACTACTGCAGCTCCTCGCTCGCCCGCTCGCCCGCTCACCCTGGGACCCACACTCGAGAGGGGAGCGTGTGAGCGGGAGAACAGAGAGAGAGAGGGGGGGGGGGAGGGAGGGAGAGAGAGAGAGGGGGAGAGAGAGGGAGAGGGAGAGAGAGAGAGAGAGAGGGAGGGAGGGAGAGAGAGAGAGAGGGAGGAAAAGAGGGACAGCGTGTGAGCAGGAGAACAGAGAGAGAGAGGGAGGGAGGGAGAGAGAGAGAGTGGGAGAGAGGTAGAGAAAAAGAGAGGGAGAGAGGGATAGAGTGATGCAGGGGAAGGTTCTACAAAGATAAGTTCACTGAACATCAGCATCTGACATCATCCTGGGGATGGAAAAATGCAAACAGGAAAATTAATGCTCTGAAAAAAAAAAAAAAAAAAAAAACAGGAAACAGAGTATAGGGAGGAGGGGGGGGGGGAAACCACAACAATATGTCACATTCGTGACTCTGTGGTGCAACTGACACACATACTGCCAGAGTCTTAGCAAGGGAAATGAATTGGGATGGGCGGGGGGTGGGGGAGGCACTCTACACACTCATTTGTGCCGAGCCATCGACCAATCACTGCCCCCGCTCCGTGAGCTCTCATCCGTCCGAGCCTTCATCTTCGTCTTCGTCTTCGTCTTCCCGTGACAGCTTTCAAGCTTCCCATGGCGAGTGCGTGTCAGGGCACAATGGCGCTTCGAAAAAAGCCGCGGCCCCCGCCACGCGAAGGCCCGCCTCCCCAACGCCGTTTCCGCCGGCGACGATTACACGACAAAAAGCTGGCCTCCGCGACTTAGCAGAGGAGCCAAGGCCGAGATCACGAACCCCTGCGGCGTCCACGCAGAGCGACGACAAAGATCGACCTCGGCGGCATCGTTTCGCCAACATCGACGAGCCGTAAAACAATTCCCACGCCTTAATAGTTCCTCCGCCGGTTTCGATACCGTTTTATTAATTTTTAATTTTTTGGTTTTAAAGGGACGGGGGCGCTTTACGTCTCTGTTCGCCGGTCGCCAAGGAGACGTGGCCGAGAGAGCTGAGGCAAGGCCCGAAGTAATCCGAGATATTTTTTTTTTCATTTCGTTTTATTTGAATTGAGACGCGCGCGGGTCCACAAGGTGCCGGAAACTGCGGGATGAAACCGCCAATCTCAAAGGCTGCCGCTGTTTTCTGAAAGCACTAAATGCCAAAGAAACAAAAAAAAAAACTTGTCATCCTTTGCAAGACAGTTGTCACTTTCTGAAGTACTGTACTAAAATATACGATATTGCGCTTCCTTAAATTCACCAAACGGCTGGCTAGTTACTTTACCAGCCGAATGTCAGGAACTGGATTTACTTTAGATTTTTTATACGCTCATGTAAAATGTCAAATACTGACAACCTAGAAACAGCCGCCTCTGTACTTCATAGTAAATAAAAAATCGGTATTTTGGCAGGGAGACAC
This sequence comes from Anguilla pacifica, assembly GCA_039654925.1. Lineage (NCBI taxonomy): Eukaryota > Metazoa > Chordata > Actinopteri > Anguilliformes > Anguillidae > Anguilla > Anguilla pacifica. Next base: position 4,118,344 of record CM077293.1, read on the forward strand.
ACGGAGCCTTCACAGACCTGCCCGACATTCGCTGTAAGGCGATGTGTTCTGACGGGTGGAAAGGAGATCTCGGCCCGTCCGAATCCCGGGGGGGGGGAGTCCAGTTCAACCGGCTCTCATCACCAGATAAGGCACACACGCACACAGAGGATGCCTTAATGAATGAAAGGCGGGAATCGATCCAGGTCTTCCATTAGAGGCCCTTTTTAAGAGCAGCCGGCTGCAGCGCCTGTTCTTTTCCGGAGCCTTTGCTCCGGACAATGACCGTCTGGCAGAAGGCCGTGAGTCCAGGGCCGGCAAAACCGCAAGGTGATCTTCGGAGGACAGAAACGAGTTCCTGCCACTCGGAGAGTGCAGGGCTGTCGTTATTTCCTGTGGACACGTTACATATGCTCCAGAAGAAAGAGAACACGGCGCAGTCTCATGGAGGCAGGAGATCGGAGCTTAGAAACCATCTGCTTGGAACCCTAAAAATGTCAGTTTGGATTAGTGTAATGAGCAGGAACAGATACAGATCTCCAAATTAACTTTTCCTCGCTTTCTGGGGTTTGCCAGTGGTCCAGGCATATTAGAAGTATTTAACACCCAGCCTGTTTTTGCGATAGCGATGGTACTACTAAATATAAACGGTCTCTAATACTCAACATTGGCGGTTCATCATATGTTTGAGGCTATAGTGGACCTTGGGGTGATAGATTTAAATTCTCAGTGGAACACTAACGTTGAAACTCAGAACAAGACGCATTTAAATATAGTAAATTGATTCATTTAAGAAAGCCAGATTGGGTGGAAGATAATTTGGCAATCCTGGCAGCCCCTCCAACATACAGTACCATGAGGGCGTCTGCTAAACATACAGGCAAAGATGATACAACAACAATGGTGACCAAAATCTACATACAACCACTACAACCAGGCCACTACCGATGATCCTGCAACTCTGACTAATAGTATGATTGCCGCAATGTATATACAGAACTGCTACAACTAGAAAAATATCTAAATAATAAGTAAAAACATAATACATAATAATGACATTAGGGGTAGTAGTCATAACGGTATTAAGAAAAAACACAAAAGCAACTACACGATTTTAAGTCCTTGTAGTCATTGTAGATAACAGATGAAAACACAGCCTAATTATGCCTAAATTCTTTCAAATACTACTGTATTGTATTTTTCTAATTTCTTTCAGGGAGCAAAATGTCATTTTCATGTGTTTGTACTGCAGACGAAAGCAGAATAACTCCGGCGGGTTCCGCAGATCCATTTCCATTAGCAGGTGACCAAGGCCTTTCGGTAAAATGTTATGAATTTTCCAATTAAAAACACGAATTATGATTTTTTTCCCATTCAATTAAATAATTAGGATGCGAGCCGAAAAAAAAAAAAACAGAGGGTTCCCCCGAGGACTCGAGCGGCTCTCCACGCCTCGCATCGGCACGCGCCCGCCGCATGCATGCGCCGGCCCCCATGCGCCGAACGCCATGCGCCGTCGCATGCGTTCGCGGCGCAGCTGCGCCAAGCGAACCGTAGTGCCGCCGCGGCCGACCGCATTTCCGCCATCTCCGCCGCCGGGGGACTAGAGGAGTCATGGCGATGGAACACGGCGAGCGCCAGACTCTGGCGAGGCCCCCCGCGCTCGGCGAAGAGGAGCTATCCGTGACACGACGCCGCGTGACATGCGGTCGCGACCCAAGCCATCGCACCGCACCGCCGCAGGGTCGCGGAAAAGCGCGTAAAGTGTAAAATGTAAAAACTCCTTTTTCTTCCCCCGCACGCAGTGTGAAATGTTCAGCGTAAATTGATTTTTAAAAAAAGGTGAGTATATTTTACTCTGACTTCTATCTAACACTGAACATATTACTCTGCACTGACATAACACACAGAAGCTTTATGGTTTAGACATATAGGGTTTTCAAAAACCCCTTTCAGTCCAGGATAATTCAGAATAACCTCATTAAATGTACAGCAATTTTGTGCAATTGGATTAAACCAGCGATGCCAAATGAAATGTTGAATTTTACTATCCTAAATTGCGAGGAACAACATTATAGGTGAACCACGGTGTCGCCATCGAGGAGAGTCCAAGTTAGAATGTAGAAACCATCCCGGTTTTTCATCAGAAAACTATAATTGCTTATAGTCCCGGCGCACTGGGCAGAATTTGAATGAGAAACTCTAAATCGGCAGAATTAGAACTGATAATTCCCTCGTATTGGGGGAGCCATGTCTAATTGAGGTTTAAGGCAGTGTCCAGAAATCCTTGCGCGCGCACACACACACACACACACACAGCACAGCCCATTCGGCTCGGATTCGGGGGAAACACTGGCCTCTAAGCTGAAGCGTTTCAGACTACGGAACTTGGCTTACTTAGCCCCCGAGCGGCTCGTTTAGCACGCAAGACGCGGGATGAGTACTGCAGTCCGGGGCGTCATTAGGCCGAGTCTGAGCCGTGCCGTTAGCCAGGGTGTAACAGGGCCGGCGTGTCCGGGACAGCGCTGGCTTTGTTCTGCTGCGACGGTTGGGCTTATGCTGGCCAAGGGTATCAAGTGTACAGCAGCACTTATCCTCTTATTCACCATTCATGAGGCTACCAGTCATCATCATTCAAAAACAATGATACTACTACTACTACCAGTACTACTACTACTGCTGCTACTAGTAATTATGATACTGCTACAACTACTGCTGCTGCTGCTACTGCTACTACTACTCCTACTGCTACTACTACTACTATTACTGCTACTGCTACTGCTACTTCTGCTACTGGTACTACTACTGCTGCTGCTGCTACAACTACTACTACTGCTATTACTACTACTAGTACGACTAGTGGGGTGTCATTTGTGGTCTTTGTGCTCCCGATACAAAGACCACGGTCCGCTATGGCTTTAAAAAAAAAAAGATATATATATATATATATATATATATGCAAATATCGTATTAAATGCCATTTGTTGACAGCGGACTGTTTCACACACCTTCAGGGCATCGTTGACCAATTGAGGTCTGAGGACAGAATCCCCTGCCCCCCCCCCCCCCCCCCCACCCACCCACACACCCCGGCATTTGTATTGCAAATGAATCCTGTGCCAACGTAGCCCGTTCCCCAGGAAACCGTAGCATAGATTAGCTCCCTGAATTAACTCTGCAGGAGAGGCTCCGCTTCTGTCTGAAGAGGCATCACCATGACGGGCAATTAATGCCTACATATTAATTTATATATATATATATGGAGTTATTTAAATATCTGAGCCATCCACTGGGGGAATTAAAGCTGCGCAGGACCACCTTCTCATTTATTTACACATTAACCTCCAGCACTCCACCAGGGTGTGTGTGTTTGTGTGTGTGCGTGCACATGTGTGTGAGTGGGTGAGTGTGTGCACGCATGTGTGTGCATGTGCACATGTCTGTGTGTGTGTGCATGTGTCTGTGAGTGGGTGAGTGTGTGTGCGCATGTGTGTGCACGTGCACATGTCTGTGTGTGTGTGTGTGCGTGCGCCTGTGAGTGTGTGCATGTGTGTGTGTGTGTGTGTGTGTGTATGTCTATGAGTGTGTGCATGTGTGCGTGTGTGTCTATGAATGTGTGTGTGTGTGCATGTGTGTGTTTGTGTGTGTGTTTGTGTTTGTGTGCGTGTGTGCATGTGTGTGTGTTTGTGTGTGTGTTTGTGTTTGTGTGTGTGTGTTTGTGCATGTGTGTGTGTGTGTGCGGGGCCTCAGCCGAGTCAGTCCTCATCGCTGAGAACACCCTGCTACCACAGCACACGTACAGTCCGGTAACCAAGAGCAACAATCTCACTTTTCTTCCTACTAATCCGGCCGGTTTGTGTAAAGTTGGTCGTTTCTCGGGACTTCGGTTCTACAAAGCGCGTCCCCCAAAACCCCCGTCCCGTGGAGTCCCGCCCCGTCCCCAAAACCCCGTCCCGCGCGGCGACTCACCTCGGCCCTCCTCGGGGTCCTTGGCGGCGCGGCCCTTGAGCGCCCGGTTCCAGCTGCTGGTGTAGTCCCCGCCCCTCCCGCCCCGCTCGGGGGCCTCCCGCGGGACGGCGGCGGGTTTCGGCCGGGCGGGGCCGTAGCGCTGGGCGGGGCGGCGGCTCTCGCGGAACACCCTGCCGATGAGGCCGAACCCGCGCCCGGCGGGGAGCCCCACCCCCCCCGCGGCGGCGGCCTCGGGCGCGAGCGGGTCGCGACCCCCCCCCGACGCCGCCGCCGTCGCCGCGGTCTGGCTGGTGAAGCTGGCGTGGAGGAAGACCAGGCTGCCCGCCGTCAGGTAGAGGATGATGAAGGAGAAGAAGCGCACGGGCTTCCTCCGGAAGTAGCGCTGGAGCCTGAGCAGCGCCCTCGCCATCCCGCTTCCCGCCGCTCCCCCTCGCGCCCGCGCCGGCGACCGCCGGGCATGCAGCGGCCCCACCCGCGAGGCCGCAGAGTCGCCCAAAAAGAAAAAGCGCTTCTCAAAACCGCCAGATACAAAAAAACTAAAAAAAAAAAAACGAGAGAAGTATTAAATAAATTTTAAAATATAGAGAGGGAAGAAGAAAAATCTCAGCGAAGGGACCGGTCTGTAAAAATTGAAAAACACGATAAGAAAAAACGAAGAAGAAAAAAAAAAAAGAGAAAACAGTTAAATTCAAATCTTGAGAAAAAAAACGGATCTCAGAGAAGAGACCAGTCTGTAAACATCAGTGATTCTGAAAAGGGGGGAGCGAGGCAGGCGCAAGTCGTCTCCACGGCGACGCGGGCGGAGAGTGGGCGGAGCCTCGGGCTGGGGCGCGTCCGGCGCTCTGTCGCGCCGCTGCTCCCTCCGGCGCCTCCTCAGGTTCCCGCCGGAAGGCCGGAAGACGGCGAGGACGGGGGCGCCGGGCGCACGGTGGCGGCGGCGGCGGCGGCGGTGCCGGGTAACGCGATCCCTCTCTGCCGCTTCAGCCGACGAGCCCGGGGTCGCTGGGGCATCTTTCACACCCCCCTCCCCCTCCCCCTCCCCCTCCCTCCCACCCCCCTACCCCCTACCCCCGACCCCCGACCCCCCCCCAGTCCCTCCAGCGGCTAACGAGCCCGCCGCCGTCCGCCTCCGAGCTCCAGGAGGGCGAGGTGCGCCGGTTATTCCGGTCGGCGGTATCAAATCCTTCGGCCTTCAAACGGGGGGGCGACCGTTCCACAAAGCCGCCGCTGTTGAAGCCGGAAAAAGGCGTGTAATCCTCTCCACCTGAAAGCAAAAACCAAAAAAAGGGGGCATTAGACTCCGCGGCCTTCTGCCCCTGCGTACAGAGAGCCAGCCGGCACCACTCTGCGGAAAAAAAACCCAAAAAAAAAAACCCGCTAAAGCGCACCAAAGAGAAAGTCCGTACACAGAGAGAGGGAGCGGAGACAAACAGAAACGAACGGTTTTGTCAATACGGGAAACCGTGAAAGCTACAGTAAACGTCTGCTCCGCTTCAGACGTTTTTTTAAATTTATTTATTTTTTTGTTCTACTGCAAAACACAGGACCGTGAGCCAGCCCGTAAGCATTCACTCTGAAACCCATAACCATTAATCAGTGAGCATCAGGCAGTCGTTAAAAATGCCCAGCAACGCTCTAATTACCTACTGCAGCATCCGGAAGGTATAATATGCCGAAATTAAAAATACTGCTGTTATCGTACCCTTTCATTTTTTTTTTGTCATACGCTCAGTCACAGACTCCTACATGAAGTTGGTGTGATGAGGTTTTGTCTGATACACAAAATGAAGGCTCATTTAGGATCGTTCACGTTCATTTATCTTAAAGAAGGTTCATTGGGTCAAGACACGTCTGTACACTGCATAACATGTCCCTTCAGCCCGAAACTAAACAGCCTTTATCCCAAAAAGAGCCTGTCAAATTAAAAACAAACGGCTAATTACAAAATTGAGAATGTTACATAAAAATAATAGCCTCATTCATCCAAAGCACTGGTTCAGGTCAAAATCCCATTTTTCATAACTCCGTGTACGAAAACGATCTCCCCTCCTAAAGCTTAAATACCCATCAATTAAAGGAAAGCGGGGATATTGTGTGGGTTTCGTACAAAAAGAACCACAGAAGTTTATGAGCATAATCCTATGATCCCATTCTCAGCTGTCAATCAACAGTTTGCGGTTTAGAAGGCCTACCGCGGATGCCTGCCTGTCTCAGCACATTCGTTAACCAAACACCCTGATTTATTATGAGAAGCTAATAATCCGATTTTAACGGATGTCCCATGTTAAGCACTTTTTAATCTCATTAACTTTTATGCTGTTCGGCATTAATGCCCCCCCCCCCCCCTTATACTCCCTCCATCACTCTTTCAGTAGAAAAAAACGAGTGGGGATGTTCCTTTATACGTTCACTTCACACACTCTCTCTTTATTTTTACTTTATCTTTATCGACTACAAACACGGAACGTGATTCCTCCTGAGTCCTCCCGTGCAGCACACGGGCTGAGTGACTGCCGCAGGGTGCATCGAACTGGCGTGAGATCGGTTAAAATTCAAATTCAAACGTTTTCCCGCCAAAACGGAAGAGACGGAGTCCGACGGAGGCGAGCCGAGCTGCTCGCCGTTCCGCGTCCAGCTGAGGGGCAGCACTTCGCCCCTTGGCCAGCTCAAGGAGGGGACGCAGCTGTGTCGCTCTTTCACAGAATCCTTCGCTTTCTCCCCCCACCCCCAGGGTAAGGACGGTGGGGTGGAGGAGGGGGGGGGGGGGGGGGGAATAGGGGCCAGCCAACTCATCAATGAGCCATTACCGCTTGGGTCTGCCCTGTGTACCCCGAACCATCTGCTTTAGGTATTTTTTTCAACACGGCCAGTTTCTAATGGACCTCTTATGGCCAATAAGAAGCCGGTTAATTGCCGAATGATTTGGATCCGATTAGGCTCTCCCATCTTTAATGCGCGCCCCCTGAAATCACTTGGAAGGCGCAGCCGCTCCCCAGCAAACGGCCGGGCGATCCGCGGCCTCACCCACCCGCCACCGACCCGTTTTACCGCCGGGGCACTTGGGCCGCCCCCGCGTCGCTGTGAAACGCACGTGCGCTTTATTTTACTGTGCACGTACGGCTCACGGAAAACCTCGGGGGGGGGGGGGGGGGGCACAAATCAAAAGGCTTCCATTTCAGAGGGCACAAAACGCAGAGAGAGAGAGAGAGAGAGAGAGAGAGAGAGAGAGAGAGAGAGAGAGAGAGAGAGAGAGAGAGAGACTGTGAAACCGAGTGAGACTGAAAGAGAGAGAGAGAGGCACAGAGAGAAAGAGAGCGAGAGAGACTGAGAAGAGGATGACAGAGTGAGACTTAGAGAGAGGGGGAGAGGAAGCACAGAGAGACCAAGTGAGACCAAAAGAGAGAGAGAGAGAGGCAGAAAGAGAGCGAGAAAGAGGGAGAGAGAGGGAGAGAGAGAGGCAGAAAGAGAGCGAGAAAGAGGGAGAGAGAGACAGAGAGAGAGAGGGAGGGAGAGAGAGGGAGAGAGAGAGGCAGAAAGAGAGCGAGAAAGAGGGAGAGAGAGAGAGAGAGAGAGGGAGAGAGAGAGAGAGAGAGAGAGAGGGAGAGAGAGAGGCAGAAAGAGGGAGAGAGAAAAGGGGGGGAGAGAGAGAGAGAGAGAGGGAGGGAGAGAGAGAGGGAGAGCGTTCACCCCAGCCCTTTCTCTCAGTCTGATCTGAGAGAGCCTCTGTCTGCAGGGGTGCAGCCCTGTTTCGGAACACCTCCATTGAAATGCGTAGCGGGTCCCGCTGCTGCGGCGGCGGCGGTGGAAATTTCCAGCATGTTCCGCTCCACTGGCCCCTGCGCCGGCCGGCCCGCTCCGGGAAGCCCCACAAAAAAGTCCCTCCTGCCCCCCCACCAACCCCTCTCATGTTCAGGGGTCCCAGGCCCCCCCGGCGGGTTCGCTCAGAGACGGCCAAAAACCGCCAACCACCGGTTTCAGCAGGGCCCTGGCTCTCTGGTAATCTGAGTCAAACAACGCCACGGCTGGTTTTGCCCATCCCAACCGGAGGCAGAATTAGCTTTTCTGCTGAATGCCGCTTCACACGCTTCCCGTAAGTCGTTAAGTTGGCGTTTAACTTCGGGTCGCTTGCCAGACAAAAGCCGTGATTCAGAGGCACTGCTGTGTCACGGCAACCGTGGGAGGGAAGCGAATCGTTTCTGTGGGAGGGAAGCGAAATCTGTTTTTCGACAAGAAAGTGGCAGTTGTGAAAAGTTCTAAAAGTGGCAGTTGTCATAAGTTCTAAAAGTGGCAGTTGTCATAAGTTCTAAAAGCGGCAGTTGTCATGCACTGTGGTGCCACAAGTTATTGTGGTGGGCGTCCTGGCCGCTTGCCGAGCTGCTCTCAAGACCACACAGTCGAGCTTGCAGAAGCCACCCCTCACTTTTCGACACCTCTAGGGGTGAATGCACACCTCTGTTACCGCAGCAACAAAATCGTAAAAGTAAAAATCTCAGAGATCGGTTTCAACTTAGGGCAGACTGCTTTCAGCAGTGAAATGGTGTTGCCCGCTGACGCCAGTCTTGTCTACCTCCACAACGTCACCACAGAGGTCAACACCAGAAAAGACCGACCAATCAAAGCCTCTATTTCCAGGTTGGCTATTAATGAGCACCTACCTCCTAGCAAACGCGGAAAGCAATGTACGTTTTAAATGCGAAATACAGGCTGTGCTCGTATTTCAGTTTGCTTGTATTGAGGTGTGAAGGTCTAAGTCAGTAACTACATGATGAAGCTAACTAAGATAAGCTAACTGTAATGACGCTAAAAGATTCAAACGCTTTGGTTCGTGTTCATCAGTGAAATGATCTCGTATGCTGATGGGAGTCTTACATACCCGACTCTACAGCTTCACCACACATGTACAGTACTGTACAAGCTAATTATGCACAAGTTTTATTTTATTTTTTTGCGTAACAGAATGAAAAAATGACCACCGTGTAGTGTGGTACTGTGAGAAAGAGACACGGCGAGAACAGGGCAATTCGGTGACCAGATACAGAGGAGGGAACGAGACAGAAATCCCAAGACTGCTCTCACGAAATGATTAACTTATGTAAATTCACCGTCCGTCCGTTCTTTTTTTTCTTTCTTTTTTTTAATGCCGTCGGCTCTTCGTTAGCGGCGTCCAGCTCCAGAAGCATTTTTTTTTAAGCATTTTACAGGCATTTTGCTCAGCAGATGCGCTAATCCGAAGCGGCTTACAGAGTTTCTCCACAATCCATTTATACGGCGGGATGTTCGCCGGATCGCCGCGGGTTAAGTACCGCGCTCGAGGACACGGCGGCAGCGCCCGGACCCGGCGAGCGTCTCCCTAACCAGTTTACCGCGGCTGTGCCACAAGGCAGCCTTCAGCGAGCGATGCCACCCAAAGTACAAGGGGTGGGGGGAGGGGGGGGAGGGGGGGGTTCTTCGCCTCCTCGCGCGAGTCTCTTTCTCGTCGTCGCGTCCGAAAAACCGTCCACGGCCTCGATCAACCGGCGCAGGCGGAACTGGGACACGACGCGGGACGGAAAATTGCATTTTCGTCAGTTGTCACCGGCGTGCGTCAAGTCCCTTCTTTCGACGGGAGCGCCCTTCCTTCCTGCTTTCCTCTTGTTCTGTTTTATTGTCACTCTGTTGTCAGTCTCGTAACAGAACATGCAGGTGCACGATGGTGAACGGAAGCAGAATACAGTACTAGAGAAGTGAAAGATATTCATACAGGTAGCGGCAGTTTGGTTAAATAAAAAAAACACCAACGGAAGGCCTCTGTATTCTCTTACAAAACTGACCTCCATTTCATATTGATTGGATGCTTTCACCCCCAAGCTTTCAGGATGATACCCTTTCATTTGTCCTCTATTATAGGAAAACAAACAAACAAAAAAAAAACGGCTCTCAAAGTTTGGCTTTATGGCCTTTAGGCCCAAGCTGGTGAAGATTTAGGTCCCAGGGCCACGGCAGGGGTGCAGGGATTCACCTTGAGCCCCGGGACGCGTTGCTCATGATGGATAGGAGGAGCTAACCTTCCTGAAATTGCCTTTTTACTACAGCCGACACTGAGAGGCGGGACTAAAGAACAGGGCCACTGTGGGCCAGGCTCCTACAATCACAGCCAAAGGCCACACACACACACACACACACACTCACACACACGCATGCACACATGCACGCACGCACACATGCACACGCACGCACACGCACACGCACGCATGCACGCAAGCAAGCAGGCACGCATGCACCAAAGAACAGATCCACTGTAGGCCAGGCTGAGGCTATGTAATCACAGCCAAAGGCCACACGCACACTCACGCATGTACGCACACACGCCAAGCACACACGCACACACATAAATATTCACAGAGGGAGAGAGGAAGACATTTCTTGGGTGCAAACTACACGTGTGAAGAGGTTACTACATGCCCGGCCCCATCGCCGCCGCCCCCCCAGCCCCCTACGGCAGGCAGATGGCGCTGCAGGCCTCGCTCTGCTGGGAAATAGTCACATTCCAGACCAGTAACGGGGAAGCAGCAGAGAGGATTGTGGGAGCACATCTGGTGACAGATGGCGCGGGCGGGCAGGAGCGTGCGGCGTGACTCACTGGCGAGCGTGTCTGCAGAGGAGGACTGACACATCACAGAGAGAGTACAGACACACACACACACTCACGAGCACGCACGCACACACGCACGCGCGCACACGCACACACAGACACAGACGTATGCACAGACACAGACATACAGACACACACGCATGCATACACGCACACACACATCCACACGCACTCAAAGATACTCACACACACACAGACACACTCACAGACACACGCACGCACGTGCTCACACTCATAGACACACACGTGCACACAACACCCAAAGGCGCTGGAGTCCACAGACGCAGCAGTCCTAGGAGTTAAAACAAAACGAAACCCCGCTCATGTTCCTCCGTCTTGTCAGAACAGGTAGAGGGAGAATGACACAGCACTCCGAATAAACAGCCCCTCCGGACGGCCGCTTAATGGCATTTCCAATTCACAGGTTCAACAAATAACCAGGAAAAAAAAACAACACACCTCCTCACCAGCCAGCGAACCAGGTGCTGAGGAAGAGGCATTCCGCTCCAACGATTAAACACTTTGCTCCGAGATGGGCACAGAACCCCCCCCCCCCCACGCGCGATGACCCGCAGGCTACCGCGCACAAACGATACCGCTATCGAGATCTGGCAACCGTGGCACGGCCGATCCGACCGTTCTGACAGGACAGGCCAAAAAGTTTGCCGATTGGCCGTTAATTCACATCCATATTAAATGAGCCAGCAAATATTTAATCAGAGTGGCTCCTGGAGGTTGGGGTGGGGGTTGGTGGGGGGGAATGTCAAAGTTAATCATCGCGCGGGCGGCTGCACTCCAAGATATATCTCACGTACGAGGGTGACAGGGCCTCCATAAATATACTTTATCTGTCACAGGGCACTTCAGCGCCTCCAAAGCACCTCCCATCGCGGTTCAGCCAGAGACTGTAGTAGAAAAAGTACGGACCAAGTCCACTGTGGTGTCACCCATTGACTCTGCATGGGCTTGGTGAAAAGCGTTTTGAAGCCCAGGAAGTGCAGTTTGTGGGCACCGCCATTTTGGACAAATTGGAGCCAGAGACTGCGCAGTAGGGAAAAAGGGGGGCCCTTATATGGGCATGAGGTCCGGGCGTCCACTAAAGGTGTGAGATACAATGACTCGGCAGTGATGCAAATCGGTTTCCTGATTCATCCACAAAGACATCACAACCATGTCCAAATAACACAATAACTTAACAAATTGGAGTTGAAGGATAAAAAACACCTATCACGGCTACATTTTTTTTTGCGGACAAAAAATGGACCTCATATAAATTGAAATGGGTGAGAATAATTATAACTGTGCTTCATCGTCGACACGAATCCAAGCCAATCTTGACGTTTGCCAGAACTAATTTACAAGGGTTTTTGTAAAATGTCATATCTACAAAAAAAAATGATGATAAAAAACCAGGAAAAGAGGTCAAGGACTGTGCTGAAAGGGTATCTAAATTTATAGGGCTTTTATAATCTTTTCATGAGTATCTGTGCATAACTGTGTCAAGCCAAAATTTGAAAAATTCAAAAAAATGATTCATTCAGAAACAAATTTCATTGTGCCAATCCCAAACCACATCTATATTTTTACTCTAAATTGGGACATCGCCAAAGAATAAGAACAGAAAAAGATATCTGTGGGACAACACAAGTTCCATTAATTACCACTGTGGTCAAAGGCCCTTTTGTGTCTCCCTATGTTTTCCTTTTTCTCTGAATTTATACAGTTTCCAGTCATCCTGTCTTTCCTGCCGGCCTAAAACAACCTTGTCTGACTTTCCGGCTTATTGCCTGAAACGGACAACAGATTCTGTGGAAATGAAGGCTCTTCAATCAGGGAGAAAAGCACTCCGTTTCAATAAAAAAAACCAGCCGTATCGCATTTAACTGATTTACCCCTCCCTGCCTCCTCCATCTCTCCCTCCCTCCCTCCCTCCCTTCTTCCCGCCATCCCTCCCCTGTTACCTGTCGCTAATTTCTCTCTGATTGCTTTCCGCCGCGGTCGGACCACCGCCGCACGCTGTACGGAAATTGGCGGAAAACAAGGCGACCGTTGAGAAGCGCGTGCAGTTAGGGACCGGGGGAAAAGAGCGCCTTTTTTTCCCCGACACTTTAAAAGGAGGCATTCTGGACCCAGACCAAGCGAATGAACACAAACAGTGATCAGCACTTGTAGTGAGGCTGACAGGACTTGCTGGGCCCTTTACCCCTGTGAGACCCAGAGTTACAACCACAGAGTCAGTTACTGGAAAAAAAAAACCTGATGCTGAATTTTTAAGATGACACCTCTCAAACCGGTCATGACGCCAAATTCAAGACCATTAAAACTTCCGTTGATACCCTATAAGGGTTTCTATAAAGTATTTTCAGTGATGTTTATTCTTAGTAAGAGATGACGTTGTTGGCCCCTAGCTCCAGGAAGCTCAACAGGACATGGCTGGTGAAGGCCTTTCATTTCCTGTTTGTGACGTAATTATCGATCATGTGACCCCTGAATCTGTCTTTCTTTTTTAAAGCACAAATGTTCAGATAACCGTGGCAACATGCGGAGGTGGAAAGTTCAAAGTTCAGGCAGTAAAGATCAGCCATGCGCCATGTGTTTCTCCCACCCATGAACTCAGCCCAGCTGATTTCACTAATTAGTTCCACCTCCTGGCTGAATAACTGTGCTAATTAGCAAATCCAGGAGATTGGAATAAAAATATGAGAGAGGACTTTTACTTTCTGAACCCCTATTTTCCCCCTCTGGCATTAAACCATTATATAAAAGTCAATGCAACGTTTGCTTTTCAATTTTTGGCTAATAGTTCAAAAATCCACACTGTAGAGTGTATTGTTACACAAAAAACACATTAAATAAAACTTACACACTATTAACCACCATCATACTGCACATAATATTATTTTTGTTTTTTTTACATGCTCACATTTGTACCACAACGCAACTCAAACTTTTCATTTTTGACACATTTCAGACAACGTGGGGTTTAGCTGCACCCCTAAAATGATATGCACATGGGCTGTATCGCGATAAGCACTTCACCATACCATCTCAATTCAACTCAATTAAATTCAATAAACTTATTAAGCCCCAAGAGGCAATTATTTGCTGGGCATATTAACTACATTACAGGTATTTAGCAGACACGTTTATCCAGAGTGACTTACACATTGCATCCGTTCTTACAGCTGGATATACACTGAAGCAATGCAGGTTAAGTAACTTCCTCAAGGGTTGAGCAACAGCAGCGTCCTGCCCGGGGAATCGAACCGGTGACCTTTAGTACACAAGGCCACTTCCTTACCCATTACACTGCTCTGTAACCAGCCCAACCACACCGCTATGTTAGCACTAAATAGGTTTCGCTTCCGCGCGCTAGCCCGTTCCCCCCCCTGCTTAGAGACTGGTAGCTTTACATTACATTACATTATAGGCATTTGGCAGACGCTCTTATCCAGAGCGACATACAACAAAGTGTATAACCATAACCAGGAACAAGTGTTTCGAAAACCCTAGAGAGAAGTACTGTTCCAAGTATAGGGAACAACCGCATAGTTTAACTTGGACCCTGTAGGTTAAACTGATTAACACTAGCACAAACGAGAACAGCAACAACGCAGCCTATGCAAAAATACAAGCAGTAGTTAAGACACGAGTGCATTAACTAAGTCAACTACGAAACAGCTACCTAGTTACAACCCTAAGCTTACAGTCAATTTAGAGATTACAGGGAGGTAGGGAGGGATGGGGAGAGGTGCAGCCTGAAGAGGTGAGTCTTCAGTTGTCGCTTGAAGTGGGTCAGGGTCTCAGCTGTTCTGACCTCCACGGGGAGGTCAGTCCACCATCGTGGGGCCAGAACAGACAGGAGACGTGATCGGGAAGCGCAAGTGCGAAGAGGGGGAGGTGCCAGGCGTCCTGAGGTAGCGGAACGGAGGGGTCTGGCTGGCATGTAGGGTTTGAAGATCTCGTGGCGGTATGCTGGGGGCTGATCCCTTGACTGCCTGGTACGCTAGGACCAAAGTTTTAAATTTGATGCGAGCCATAACAGGCAGCCAGTAGCTTCCTGCACCGTGGGCCCTTCGTGAACACAGAGTACAGATGCGCCGGGGTAGCCTGCCACACAAAATCTCACCCAGCATTAGCCCCCCTCTCTACCGCACTCCTCCCCTCCCTAATTACCTCCCGTCAGCGTTCAGCAGTGCGTTGGCACGAGAGGCAAACGTTGAGGGAAAGCCGCTGAGCGGAGGGCTGAGAAATTCGCCTCGATGGCACGGAATTATTTTTTAAAAATGCGGACGACAGGACAAAATATGGAAGTTTCGCCACGGTAACCATGCATGGCGTAACAGGACCATATTTCACCGCGATAAGAGTAAATTTGATAACCCCCACCCCCACCTTCGAGATTTGCGTAGACTCCCGAGTTAGGGCTGAATGAATGCTCACCGCACCGCGTGGAGTTTTTGAAAATGGCTGCCGTTTTTTGTTTTTTTGTGTGTGTGTGTGTTAGAGAGAGCCGTAATCTCACAAGAGGGGGTCCGTCTAGAGGGGCGTGGCCGTATTCAAAAACGCTCTAAACGGGCGCAATCCGAATTGTCGCGAGTTCCGGCTGCGATCCAGGCTGTGAAAATGGGACGCGGAGCGCATTAACGCGGGGGGGCTGGCCGAGGCACCTGTTATTTACCGAGCCGACCCGTTACCGTAGGCGCGCCCGTTAGCTAAGGGTGCGAGCGCGCCCCCGCGTGTCCTCGACCGCATTGGTTGTCGCGTGTCACGGCAGTCAGTAGGGGGCGCTAGCAGGACACTGGGCGCCGTGATTGCATGCTGAGCCGCACATACCAAAACGGCGTGTGCAGCCCCCGCCCGTAATGATTCCCAATTCACTGAACCACCCCCCCCTCCACCCCTCCCCCCTCCCCCACCCGCCCTCGTCGTGCTGACAAAACCAACTTCAGTGAAATCGGAGCCTTTGATGCAAGCTGTGCTGGCGGTGTTTGGCAGCCATGATGTTTGCGCTATCCCACACACACACACACGCACGGGCGCAGAGAACGCGGTCCTGCTGGCTTTCTCCCGGTCCACACTGAACCGTCGAGGGGCTCAGTGGACTTCTCGCGTAATTATGCGCGGGCAGGTCCCTTGGGTGCTGATTTGGGCGATTTTTGCATTTTGATTCAAGAAACAAGGTTTCTGTCGCAGTAATGCGGTATCTGCTACAGAAGCTGAGTGGGCATAGAGTGTGTGTGTGTGTGTGTGTGTGGGTGCATGTGTGTGTGCGTGCGTGTGTGTGTGCAGGTTGTGTGAGCATTTAGAAAGGTGAGTTGTGTGTGCGCAACTCCAGAGTCACACAACACATTGGCTTATCAAGCCGAGGAGTGGAACTGTTATTTCAAACAAAATGACCCTGCATGTGGATTTTTGCCTTATTTACTTCTTCACTTTACTGCAACATTCCCCCGGAAACACTGACACCCGGTTTGAAAGAAAGTTTAAAAAATCGCATCTTAATATGGTGCGCTCGGCCGCATAACCGTACTGCCGCAGATGGCCGAGCTGAACCCGGGAGAGCCAGAGTTTTACAAAAGGTTTCTGCAGAGTGCCCAGCAGGACCCTTGGAAAGACAGGGACCACGCTTCCCCCCGCAACCTGGCAAACGCAGCCATTCCTACGCAGTGGGGGGTTTCGGGCAACCCCTGCCAGCCATTTTAATTAGAGAGAAATATCCGAAAACTAGGGTTTTGCTGGCGACTGCCCGCTGCCAAGTTCAATTAATTACTGGTGCACACTCGATGGTTCTGGCACCGCGTCCTGTTCACCCGGTGCCAGAACCTGAGCGGCAGAGATGCCCCCCCGTGGCAGGTTCTCCGTGGTTCTTCCATTGTTTTTTTCTTTCCGTTTTGTGAAGCCACTTTGTGGACAAAATGGTTTCAAAAATCCCACCTTTGCATCAGGCCTCCAGTTTCGCACTATATATAATACACTGGAGCCAACAACCCTTCAGAAACCTCAGGAGAAGCAGAGCAGTGTATTTACATAAATATCTTCTGTACCGTACCTCCAGGGCAAGCACTGGTGTACGTTATATGATAATATATGG
Source organism: Anguilla pacifica (assembly GCA_039654925.1). NCBI lineage: Eukaryota > Metazoa > Chordata > Actinopteri > Anguilliformes > Anguillidae > Anguilla > Anguilla pacifica. The sequence continues at coordinate 4,135,017 of CM077293.1, forward strand.
TAGCCTATGTGAGATTTTCACATAAACTAAAAAGCTACTTCCACAAAAATTGTATTTATGTAAATATAGCTCCTATAGATGTACTACTGTAACAGTTTTTTTTCATATATATAAATTGAAATTTCAGTTTATATTGATTTCAAGCACAGTGAGATGGATTATGCGGTATATATTTAACTGGTTACCGTATTTCCCCACACATCGCACCTGTGCACCTGAAGGCGTTCAACTGTTTGCACAACTGTGCCATTTCAGCCGGCACTTCCATCCACAGTGAATCAAACCGATTGCATTATTACCCACAATCCACTTTTATACGGCTGGAGGTTTACCGAAGCGTGTTCGGCGTAAGCGCCTCACCCGCGGGTACGACAGCAGCGCCCACCGGCCGACAGTCGAACCCGCAGCCTCTGAGTTACAGGCCCATTTCGCTAACCGCTGGGGACCCGGCTCGACAAAACTGGGCTCTGCCTAGATTAGATGTGTACGCCGCGCTCAACAGAGACCCGTCCACCGCTCAAACATCTGCGTTTATCCTCCAGATCGAGTTTCACGGCTTAACGAGTTTTTTGTTGTTGTTGTTGTTGTTGTTGTTGCTGCCGCATGCAATCTTTTAAAATACCCAGCCAAACACCGAACGCTCCCACAACCTCGCTGCAACGTTCTGTCGACGCTGCGACGTTGCCGCAACGTGGCGGCAACGCTGCGAGAACGTTCTTTGTTGGCTGGGCCGCAAACCTGCAACCTGTCATCCCGCTTTGTGACACAGTGGCAATGCCCCACACCTGGGGCATCAAAGTGCCGATCCCGCTTCCCCCCCCCCCCACCCATAATTCCACGCTGCCGCCTAATTCACGCCGCCGAGCACGATGTGGACACGCAGCAGATGGCGCGCCTCGAAACGGGGGACTCTGGGGCTGTTTCCGTGCCGCGGAACAGACAGCCCAGGCACACGGCGACATCAGGATCTCGCGCGCGCAGATGCCGCAATCGGTCTTGCGCATCGTGGAGTGCGACATAATTGCGCGGAGGAAGGCCGCTAAAGAGGCGAATGTTAACTGCAGACGGATGTCAAAGGAGGGAGCAACAAGTGCGCAAACTGTGGACATCGCTGCTAGCGCCCTCAGCGTTTCAAACGGCTGTTTTCCATCTGCCCCGCAGCGACTTCCTAGCGTTTGGCTTCGGATATCCACAGAGATTCCACGGCTTCCACGATCGGATTTACATTTTCAAGGGAGCAGACCTTCATACGACACGTACGCAGCGTTAAAAATAGGCACATTTACCGAGATCACTTTTTCATGTTTGGGCGATGAATAGGCTATTTATAACATTGTGCCTATTCCTCTAATGCACACTCCTACAGAAACGCTGGAGAATTAATTGGCTGCATTAGCATAAAATATTCATTGCATTCATGAATGTATTGACACATTCACATCCTCACTGAAACACTTCACGACGCTCTTACATAATCTCATTACAAGTTCGGCTTCTGTTCACAAACTTCAGCCACAATTCCTGAACCACTGTGCAGTACATTGTGACATCATAGTTCACATGTCCTTTCCCAGCATGCTTTGCACACATTGTATACATGGTTGACAGTTCCAGCTAAATGTAGCCTGCCCACATTCCAGATTGCATCCACTTCGCATTAGGTATATCAAAAAATAAATTATCGGCCAATGCAATTTATTATTTATTAATTAAGACAGCTACTGGAAGCACACCACTGCCCATCTGAGAGACAGAGAAGGCGTCCCTCATTCTTCTAAAATAACACACTGGAAGAACAAATATTTAAGAAGTAGTGCTATGGTGATATTTTCGTTAAATACCCCGGCAAACGAGAGGCACTGATGCTAGAGGTAGCTCCTGCTAGGACCAAACCAGGTCCATTCCTGTTGCCAGTGCATCAGCCATTCCAACAACAGTAAATAGCGTTTTTTCATTTCATCCTGTTTGCATACAGTTCCGTGCTCCGTCTCTCCGGGGGCCCGTGGCAAACCTTTTAATTAACCGTTGCTCCTTTGCTGATTGCGTTCCTTTGAATTTAAGACGTTGACACCAGCCTTCATTTCGAAGGAATCATTCCCTTTTATTCTTCCTGGAAAATTACAGAGCCGGAGGGAGCCGGGGAAGGGGGGGGGGGTGTTGGTGGGGGCGGAACCATAAAGTCATGACATATTCATGGAGTGCACTTACGGGGCTCTAGATGTCTGGGAAAGCTCTGCTTGCTTGTTTTTCGATGACAGGTTGAGTCCACCCCGGTGGGACGGACGTGAATAGTAATTGAAACGGCAAGCGGCACAGCCGTGGGTATCCAGCGCCTTCCTGACAAACAGGAGCGCGGCTCAGAAACCCACCGCCGTGGATCGAGAGCAATTTACCGCAGGATGTGAGCGCCTAACCACTTTAGAAAGAGACGAGGGAGGAGAGTAGAGGAGAGAGGAGAGAGACTTTGAAGTCTTTCGGGCTGAGCAAAGGTGCTGTCGCGCCGTCTGTCAACTGAATGGGCGCCAGAGACAAAATGGCTGACGGGATCCTGTCTGACGCACAAAGCGGATTTTGAAAAACAAGACACGCGTACTCACACGGCCTGGTCCTGTTCCAGACATCCATGGAATGCCACGACAGTTTCTTTATTGATAACATCTCATAACATGACATGACATGACATGACATGACATGACATAAGGACGAGAACAGGGCATTCAGCCCAGCAATGCTCGCCATTTTACTACCACTAAAGTGCACCCAGTGCTCGGGTTACCTACAAACTAGATAGTATCCAGCACCATATCAAGCGTGGTCCTAAAAACCCCAGAGTTTTAATACATTTAATATTTTTTCTACAGTCTGTGGCTTAGAACCTGAAACTTGTTACTTACAAGCCAGTTCCTGTAACATTACTGCACGTAACACTTCCACTATTAGATGGATACAAATGGCCGCATGACTTATTAAAAATAAATCAGTAATACAATACAAACATGAGGCCGAAGATTTCGCTGAGTGCAGTTTTTGGCAAAGTGAAAGCCAAACGGATACTATGGTCAAGGTGCCCCCATTGAAAGCTATTTCAGCGTCTGGTATTGGTTCAAAGCAAGCCTCGCAATGCTCCGTGAAACGTCATGTGCGTTGGCGAGCTTGTTTCTGAAGGTGTGAAGGGATTGCATAAACAGGGGTCTAAAAATAACTTCATATCCATGCCCTTGGTGCACTGTGCATTGCTGAGTGATACCTATAGGAGGGCGTGCATTTGAGCATATGCTGCCATGGAAACTTACTAATGTGAACGTGAGAAAGACAGGGGGAATAAAAAAATTATGACAGTTTGATTGTACTTTGATTGTAATGAGTACCCTATAGCAAAGGAGCTCAATCTAAAAAAAAAAAGAAAAAAAAGATTTAAAAAAAGAAAAACAGCAGTTGGCTCTCCTGTACCTCGGCTGAGGGTGACAGTCCCAGTTCTGCACAATTACTCTTTGCAGAACAAAACACTCTGGAATCCCATTTTGCCTTTGTTCCAGGCTCTCTCTGACAGAACAGAGATGATAAATATAAAAGCTGCCCCCCCCCTTCCCCTTCACCTTCAATTCCCCCCCCCCTCCCTTCCTCATCACCCCCCTACCCTCCTCACCCTTAAATTTTCATTTTTCATTCAGTTCCCTCAGATATCTCCTGGCCACGGGGAAACGGTGGGGGGGGGGGGGGGGGGGTAAAGAGGACCCATTGACACCCACACAGCTACCCTTTCACCGTCTCCAAACATAGTGTAATTCAGCCCCGTTCATTCAGGCTACCAGGGGCCTCCACGTGAGCAGAGATTCCGCCCAGTTCCAATACCCCCGCCTCAACCAAGCGATTGACAGAAGGGGAAGGAGAGAGAAAAAAAAAGAAAAGTAAAACAATCGAGTGAATTGGCCTCTTCTACACAGCCGCCTGAAAGAAGTAATTATCTGTAGAGCTGGTCGTACGCGGAAGCCGCTTCAATGGGGTATCAAATGATGTCTGCCGCTCCACTCGCGAGCAAACACACAAAAACTCATTCAAAGTCTGGTGGAATAAACTACATTTCCCAGAGCGCAGTGCGGCTTTTCCTGCTTGGATGTCACACACAGATGGAAAAACCCATCCTGCCTTTTTTTCTTGTTTTTTTTCCCCTCAGCAATTCTTATTTGGATAATATAATATTTTATGTATACAAATAAAGATTTGTGTAAGCATTAATCTATGCGTAAAAATCCACAGATAAATAAGGATTGTGCAAACAGACACCACAAATATTTGTCCTAAGCAACGCCCGACCATATGAAGATTAACAGGAAAGAACTCAGTATCCAAGCGGAACCAGTGCAACTTTTTTAGCTTAACATGTTTTCAAACAAAAATATAATTTGAAAGCAAAGTACCAATGTCTTACACTAATTTGTCATCTGCTTTAAAATATTATCTGGCAATATTGAGCCTCTCTCTTTGACATGCATGTTATGTAACCAGGACAACCCCACGTGTATTTGTTTGATGCGCTCAAATTAATCAGCCATATTTATAACGCTGCAGGGTGATGCGGTGTCATGTGACGCCTCTTTGCACCTCCAAAATAGCACATCGCGCAGCGAAAAAAACCATCAGTGTTAATTTAACGTGCGAGACCAAGACGGGATCCGGTGCGCACCCTCGCGAGTTAAATGCAGAACCGGAGTTGATCTGACGCTTAGCGGAGAGTCCGGAGGGGACCACAGGTCCAAACGCTGATTTACGAGTTTCCTGCGAAGCTTCCTGGCCTTCCTGCGAAGCTTCCTGGCCCCCTTCGAACCTTTTTTATCGACCTGCAGGAAGACACCCGCCGTTTCCGTGGCGACGGGAAAGGAAGCAGCCTTCCTGACGATCCGCTTGACGTTTCGGCAGAACGGATTTATCGCTCGGCCGCATTTTCCCGCCCTGCCGCGTTAAGCGACGGGGTCCAATTAGCCCCCCGGCGCCTGAACAAAGGCCACCCGGGCGGCTCGTTCCAGAGCGCTCGTTTTCGTCCGTCCTTGTCTCCTCGGTCCTGGACCGACCCGGCAACCGATCGAGGCGCGCCACCTCTAAAGGACGCTCCAACTCGTCAAACGCTCCCTGAAGGAGGCAGGAGGCCACCCGAAGCACGCTAGAGCAAGGAAACACGAGGACATACTTCTCTGCGGAAGTAAATTCCTCTGTCCTCACGTCGTTTTCTTGCCCCCCCCCCCCATTTTGACAGAAATGCCCCCCTATATAGAAGATACATTCTAATTGTGACAGATTTTTTTTTTTTTTTAAAGATTTATCCTGATTTTGCTCAAATGTTTTAAAGATTTCCAACAGCAATAATGACTCAAAAAAACAAAAAAAAAACGACCTGTAACAGGACGCACCTTTTTCACAAACTTCTGTAACCGATCCGCACGTTCTCCTCATTCCCGAAAAGTCTCCCCAGCGAGAGAGAAGCTATAATGGAACCACAGGGCCTGCCCTTTACCGACAAAAGGTTGGGACTGAGGAACCCAAAATCCCTGGACAGCATCACGCTATTTGCACTGCAGGACACGCCTCTGACCTCTGCATTTTAAACGTGGGAGAAGTGACAGTTATTTTGGCCTCCTTCAGCTACTGAGGAACGAAGAAAACGTCACCCTGCCCCTACACGCAGATGTTCAGTAGATAGTGAAAAAGTTGTAACTGTTTATGTTATATTCTATCGTGTTTAATCTATGCTAGGACTTTTGTGATGATCAAATAACCTTCTGATTCAATATTCGTCAATAACACATTGTAATTGCATGTTACAATTTTGAGAGCATTCACGGATTTCAGCCACGAAAGAGAAACGCAGATAAGATTGTTGTGTGCTATTCAAAGAGTAACTTTAATTCTTTCAAGACATACTGCTCATGCACATTTGTTCTATCCTTTCCCAAGTGTGTCTCCTCAACCCACAAATATTTCTGAACAAGCTTTCAAATCATTTTACACTTTTTTTTCTGGAATGGTCCTCCACACTTCCAGGACTTTCCAAAGATCACAGCTGTTACTTGGACTTCTCTTCAGTTTTTTTTCTCTCTGTCCAGATCTTCCCATTAACGACAACAACATCGGCACATCAGCAACACACAGCACGGGATTATCCAAAGCAGTGCTAAAACGGATGCGTTTGAGCAGTGTTTTTACAAGCCTTGCACTTTTTATTTCGACAAAATTAAAGCCTGGCATGTTGCCCAATAACCTAAGACCCATGCTTAGACTTCTGGAGAGGGACCTAGTTTGGCGTACAGTGAGAGATAGTATTATCCCTCATTTCTTTTTAGCTGGACCGCAACAGCGGGGCCAGCCCTACAAACACGAATGTCTGTGAGTGAGTGACTGAGTGACTGAGTGAGTGATGTAGTCACACCCTTGGTCGGCCGGATCACGTGTGTTAGGTCCAGCCATATGCTAGGTTTTGACCTGGTCTTGTTTTGAAAAAGGGTCCCGTTCTGCCAAGGACGTCCCGGTACACTGTGATCTGGGCGGGCCTGCGGTCCAGCACTGTGGCTAACGAGATTCAGAACCAGACAGCCACCGCGGTCCGGCTCCACCCCCACAGCTTCTCAGCTCCTGCCTGTTCAGCCACTTAATGCGGGACTGCCGTAAACGGGCTCCATGAAATGAGTTTTGCAATTCACTCCAGTTTCACTTCGACTCGCCGTTTTTTTCACGAAGACTTTTTCATAATGATTTTCGGCCGCCCCTGAGCGAATATGGGAAACGAAGCGGGCGGGCGGGGGGGGGGGAGGGACACAGAGAGAAAAAGGATTATGGGTGGGGGTGGGGATGGGGGTGGAGGCAGGGGGGGGGAGGGAATTTAGGTGGGGAGGAAAGCCGAGGTGCTGTGACCCAGAGAAATTCCTAACCTTTCCCCCACAGAGGAAATCCTCCCGCTCTGCTCTAGGCCCCCGTACGCACGGGGGGGTCAGGAGAGGTCCCGACGGCGTGGCAAACAGGAAGTAGCTCCGCGAACGGCGTGCCAGCGGGGATTTACACGCCTGCTAAAGGATTTGCCGTGCAGATTCTTCACGCCGTCGTCTTCCTCGCTACATTCTCACTCCTCCTCCTCCTCCTCCTTCCATCTGTCTCCCTCCATTTCTCTTCCCGAAAAACAAGTGCCAGACTATCTTTCTTATAAATCCGACATTCATTTACGTACGTGAAGTCCATCTGCAATTGGTTTTGCGTTGTACACTGCTTTTCCACATGCGCCAGGGATCGTCAACTCTGGCCCTCGAATCCAAATCCAGCCCTGGTTTTATTTTCTCCCGGGTAATTAGTCCTACTGATTGGCCAGACTGTCTTCACACCTGACTCCCAGGCAAAGGGAGAGTGGAAAACCAGCAGTTCTCTGCCCTCGATGACCGTGAGTTGCTGATCCCTGACATACAGTATACTAAGACCCTTATTCCACTGCAGTTATACCCTCATGTGTTGCTCGAGAAGCCAGATTTGAATTTGCCATATTAAATAAATTATAAATAATCTTCATCAAATTACCTACCGCAGCTGCAATTGCAGTGTAAATGTACGCCAATTCCAATTATTATAGACACTGAAATGTTTGAGCAAACTGCAGCCTCACAGAACAGTTTTATGGGTGGAAAAGCCCAAGTTATTCCTGTTAAGAGTAACAGGCTCACTGTACGTGTCACCAGCTTGCTTTGTCTATCACTTCCTACCCAGGCGTAATACAAAAAACTGCTGACAACAAAACTTCTCGACACCTTTGCCAATGTGACCCGCTGCAATTTGGACGAGGGCCGGGGGAGCAGCAGCAGCGAGGCTTCTCCGGGGACTCTTGCGTTCCCATAAAAGGGAGCGGCTCTGTTGCTTCCTCCGGAGCGCGGGGGGGGGGGGGGGGGGGCACTGTGGAGAGGCCTCAGCGAGACGCGAACGAAGGAGAGGGGCGACCGCGTCAAAATCCGCGGTCGCGGCGCGGGACGGCTGGCCGCTTTCGGCGACGGCCCAGGGGAACAGGTTTCCAAGGGGCGACCACCGGACGAACCGAGGTTTGAAGGGGAGAAAGGCGGGACAGGGAGACAAGGGGGGAGGGATTAGCGGAGGGCTTAGCCCATTCGGTTGGGCGTGGAGGATTGTTTTTCTACACACATCTTAAAGAGTTAAGCACCACGTGTACTGTAAACCCCCCCCTGCGCTCTACACATACAGCAGACAGCGGCTGCGCGTCCGAACCCAGGCAGCCCAGCGGTCCCACCGAGAAAGGGCGTCCGAAATTGACGCAGCGCTTCCAGGAAGTCAGCAGCTGTTTTTTTGTAAAGGACCACTTCAGAGAGGAACCAGTGCTGCAGGTCTCCATGTGGAATTGAATTATACTACCCCCCCGCCCCCACCTCCCCCCCCACCCCCAACCCCCCCGACCTCCCGTTGCCGCTGAAAACATTCCAGAAAGGAAGATGCATAAGCGACCATCACACAGAACCTGCACCTGTAAGCAGCAAAGCGCCAAGGTCTTCACAAGCACCACTTCAAGAATAAAGGGCTAAATGAAGACCTGTCGGGGGTGTTGGAATGTAAATATTCTCAGAAATTATTCAGACCCAACGAGGTTTTATCAGCACATAAAGGATAGAAAAAAACTGTCAGGCTGTTAAACATAATGTGTAATAGGCTGTTGATATAATTAATGCTACTGGGTCCTTCACGTGTATATTTTTGCTTACTATGTAGTCGTTGCTTGCCATGTCCTAAGAATTTCATTGTTCAGAATGACCCCGCGTTATACTGTGCACTTGATAAAAACACTTTGACTTTGATGTTCAGAGAAACGATGATCACCAAATCCGAAATGCAACATCTTCCTTCTCTACCTTCCTTCTCTGTCTCCTCGCTGTCATTTTTTGAAAGAGAATGTTGACACATCCAAACCTTTTACTGTATGTTTCCCACAAAGGTCTCAATCTCTCACTTTTCTGTCCACAAACCCAGGAAGCGGCGTAGCCTAGTTTATTTCTGAAGAGCAGCAAAACTGGACTCGCCCTGTGCAACATTCACTCTCATCCAGCCAGATCTTCCTGACTGAGGCTAGTGCCCAAGGCAGCCAGATATCATTTCAGTTTGACAAATTTGAGGGAGGACATTGCTAATGCAACGGGCGCTAGATGAATAATGTAAAACTGCTATCCGTGAACTCAGCCAACGCAAAATATGAAAAATATATATATACACACTTGGCCATACAGACAGAAGTGTCACTAGTGAGCTACTCTTTATCTGATAATATCCCATCTGTTTCGCAATGATGTCACAGGAGATGATTAACGGTTTAGAACGTTGTGGATTTTAAATGTTTTTTTGTACTCTAATTAAAAGAACGTTCCAATTTTTTTTCTTTTATTTTTTTTTAAAAAAAGGTTCTTGCCGGCAACACAGGCAAACAGACGGACCAGACGTGCGTCTTCTAAAAAACTCGGTAGCATGTAACTGTGATGCGGAGCACTTGACACCTGTCAAGGCCTGTTTGGGTTGCCAGGGCCGAGAAAGTCAGCACTTTGCAGGCTTTGGGGCGATGAATAAAATATGAATCGCACATGGCGTCTCTCTCTCTCTCTCTCTCTCTCTCTCTCTCTCTCGCCCCGGCCTCAATCAGAACAGGAAGTCGGCCTCAATGAAAGCTGACTGCAATCATGCCGTACCAGTCCCTCAAGCTGCGCAGTCCAGCGCTGGTGGGGGGGGGGGGGTTTGAATTGCAGTCCTCCTACACAATACAGCCATTAGCATGACACCTGTCACTTCAGCAGTTAGCAGATGCTCTTATAAAAAAACGACGCTCACCGATTACTTTAAAAAAAACATTGTTTTTTTTTTTTTTTTACACACACAGTCCATTTATGCGCCTGGACATTTTTATTATTATTATTATTATTATTATTATTATTATTATTATTTTTCCAGGAACGCTGCAGGCTTCATGACATAAAGTTCAAACAAACTGTGACCACTTCAATCTGTAAACAATCAAAGGAACAGTTCATGTTTCACAGAGAAAAACATTCATTTTTTTCCACACCACAATGTGCAAAGGATTAAAAGGTAATACTTCACAGTAAGGACACATGAATTGGCATTAACTAATGTAGTTCTTAACAACTACAGTAACAGCTCAAAAGGTAATCTGTACAGCTTTGCTGATGTATTTGTATATCATTAATTCATGTTACCTACATTAGTTAATGCCAATTCATATTGGAATAAAAAGCAGTTTATGTATTTTGTTAATGGTTAACTAATTTAGCTAAGTTTATCCTATGTTTTGCTAATGTATAAATAATCATGTTACTAATACGTTAGTTAATGCATTTGTTAACTACTAACCAATTAGTTAATTTCATGCTTAATCAATTTATTTGTACACCATTAATTCACGCTAACAACTATATCAGTTAATGCCAGGTCATGTGACCTTATTGTAAAGTGCTACCGATTTAAAACACCGGAGTTCTTTACTCAAGTTCTAAAACTTGAAAAGGTTGAAGACACAGCAGGTAACAGACAGTGGCTACTCCCTGCCACATTGCAGACGGGTGTATCTCTGTATTAAACCAGACCGTGTATCTCTGTATAAACCCGACTCCATATTAAACCAGATGGTGTTTCTGAGCGAAAACTAGGACACCCAGTTTTTTACAGTTGCGTGAGGCTAGTCTTTTTTGTTTTCTCCACGTCCAATTCTGTTGTAAACTGATATTCCACGAGGGCCATTACGAACAGTGCTCATAATAAAGAGGTTGCGGGTTCAAATATCAGTTCAGACATTGCCACGGCACCTTCAGTCAAGGTACTTAAATCCTAAATTGCTTCAGTAAAAAAAAAAAAAAAAAAAAATCAGCTATTAAAGCAGTAGCGGTATGCAAAATGAATAAAGTTGCTGAAGATATGGTGGGCGAGCGTGAGAGCCGATCATGGAGGACCCCCCCCCAATCCACCCCCCCCCCCCCCACATTAAATAAAGACGTGGATCTTTTTTTTTTTCTACCGCTGAGCCGCAGTGGAAGATCAAAGCGCTCGTCCGCAGTGCACCTCGTTCTCACAGCGCCGCAGGGCTCCCCTCGGGCTGAGCGCTCCCGCTCGACGTGTCCCGGAGGGGCGGGGGGGGGGGGGGGGGAGGGGGGGGATAGAGGAAGGGGGGGGGGGGGGGTGCTTGGGGAAGGGATGCCGAAACGCTGAGTCATCAGCAGCAAGCTTTTCAGCCGCTCCGGAGAAGCCCTGCACTCACTCCGACGGGCCTGAATGAAAGCGAGGATGTGCAGGAATCCCAGAGCAGTCGACCGGTCACATCCAGTCGACCGGTCACATCCAGGCGACCGGTCACATCCAGTCGACCGGTCACATCCAGGCGACTGGTCCCACAGCATCGCCCTATATGCCTGACTCAAAGTGATACGGAGACTGAGGGAGGGATGATTTATTAGGGGTCCAAGCAGCGAAGCCTCTGAGATACCACACCCTCCTTTTGTTTCTCAACCACCACTAAACCGTCCTGTTATGTCTCAACCACCAAAAGACCCTCCTGTCATCTCTCAACCACCAAGAAACCCTCCTGTCATCTCTCAACCACCAAGAAACCCCCCTGTCATCTCTCAACCACCAAGAAACCTTCCTGTCGCCTCTCAACCACCAACAAACCCTCCTGTCATCTCTCAACCACCAAGAACTGACATGTTTACTTCCAAAAATGGAGAACTACCATGGTCTGGATCCCCAGTTGAAAGACAGGGTAAACTTAGTGCTGCTAATGTCATCAAAATGGTTCCAGGCCCCACCAGATATGCTAGCAGTCATGTACAAGACATAAAGTCTGCATTTGAACTCTTCATAACACCATCAATGCAAAAGGATATTCTTGAGATGACAAACTTAGAGGGGAGGCGTGTGTATGGTGACAATTGGAAAGAGCTGGATGTGACCCACTAGCAATGTTATATTGGGTTGCTTATATTGGCAGGAGTGTACAAGTCAAAAGGTGAAGCAACAGCAAGCCTTTGGAATGCTGACACTGGTAGGGCAATTTTTCCAGCTACAATGTCTCTGGAGACATTTCATGTTTTCTCCCACATTATACGCTTTGACGACAGGGAATAAGGCAGGGATGACAGGAGCGTGACAAACTTGCACCTATCTCGTTTTAATGAAGAATAGATACTCACGGGTACCTAGTTGAGCTGTTATGTTGATTTTTTACCAAAATTCAATTCTGGTGACTAATTTACTTTTTATTGGCGTTTCTTCATTATTGAATAACTGATATATGTTACTTATTGATGTTGTGAAGTGTTTTCTGAAACTGAACATTTGAAATGTTTGACATTTTTAATATTTTTTCCTGGGGTCAGATTGACCCAGAACATAAAATGTTACGATGCTTGATAATAAAAGGTGTGTTTCTTTTCAAATGTTATTTTTCTTTTTTAATGAGCACTTAATACCAACATAAAGCCCTGCAAACACCAAAACATACTTTGTTTTCAATTTTAGGTCAATGAATGAGATTGTACAGTCATTTGCATATTTCGCAATAGTCATATAAAATCAATACTTGATGTATAAGGGGAGGATGGGGGAGTCATGTTTTATTTACTGGGCTATTAAGATGGTCAGTAGAAAGGCCTAAAGTAGCTGAGAAAGAAACTTGGGTAACACTTTCAGTTACAATTATTTTCTGCAGATTTATATTGCTGGGGTCAAATTGACCCCACACATAAAAGTTGTTAGTTAATTTGAACATAATCGGAGGATTAAAAATCGCTCCATAGGGGGCGCAATTGTGCCAATGCTTGGACCCCTCCCAACGCTGCTTGCGGCTTTAATTCTTTATTTGTATTTTATTTTAATTTTTTTTTAGGGATCAGTCCACTCAACCCTCCACACACTGCCCCCCACCCCACCTCCCACCACCCTAACCCCCCAACAAACTGTGGGACCCTGAGAGACACCTGAAGGTGATTATCTGATCTGATGCCACTAAGACTGGTAGTGGAGCCAGGGCAGGGAGAGGAGGACCCTGAGGTGTAACAGACGCGGTTGGGGTTTAGACGTTCTGAGTCAAATGCGGCATGTCAGGCTGCTCACTGCAGTGCAGCGGTGCATCACTGCTGCATGGTGCTGCAGAATGTTGCTGCAGTAATTTCACTGCCTGTCACTGCATGGCACTGCTGCATAGTGCTGGTGCATGGTGCTGCATGTTGCTACGGTAATTTCACTGCATGTCACTGCATGTTGCTGCACGTCACCGCTGCATGGTGCTGGTGCATGGCACTGCAAAATGTTGCTGCAGTAATTTCACCGCATGTCACTACATGTTGCTGCATGTCACTGCTGCATGGCGCTAGTGCATGGCGCTGCATGTTGCTGCAGTAATTTCACTGCATATAACTGCATGTTGCTGCTGCATGTTGCTGGTGCATGGCGCCGCACGGTAATTTCACTACACGTCACTGCACATTGCTTGCAGCCATGCATCACTGCTGCACATAGTTACTTGTCGCTGCGCTCCAGGACCTCATATTTCGGAAAAGAAACATGACCAAAACCTCCATCATTGGCATGACAACCCAAATAAGGAGCGTTTGGCGGTAACCTTTGTCTCAGGCTGTCTCTCAAAAAACACAGAAAAACCTGAATCCACACCGATCCCAAGCTCGCCAAAGAGGAAATGAAAATAACTGTAATAGCCCACAAAAAGGATCTCATCTCAGAACAGACCTTTCTTAAATCGAGCGCATCCCATTTCACCCCGTAAATGGAGCTATTTAGGCAATTTCCGACATCGGTTTCAGACTGTTCGGTGTTCTCCAAAGTGGACCTTTCACCTACAGACTTTTTATTTATTTTTTACTATACCTTCCGAGCAACATGGCCGTCAGTCAATTCATACATCAGCATAAACAACCAGCTAAGGACGCATTTATCCGTTTGAAAAATTCTGAATTACTACAGCGTGTTACAATGCATTCTGTGGAATTTGTGTTTGGGCTGGACGTCTGAATGAGGTAGATGCCTTATGTCTGAAATGTGAAAACAGGACATTATAGCATTTGAAGAAATAAGACAACATACGGACCATCTCAGCAAAGTGCAGCATTTTTTTTATACTTCAGACTACATCATTACATGTAATATACAAGTACTGAGACACCATTTTGTGGAAATGCGAATCAGTCACAAATGGATAGAGTGGTTCCTGAAGCCATAAGTACAGGGTCACAGACGATGTGGGCGGCAGTTGAAAATATGTCTGAAAGTGATTACTATTAGCCGCAGCTAAGGGGAGGGAGCTGTGCGTGCACTTCCTTATCTCTCCGCTTGGAAAGCGCCACTACTGGGAAGAAACGAGGTTAATAGTTTGAATAATGGAAATTAGTATCACAGCGTAACACTCTCTCTCTCCGGCTAGCCGACGTTCACCTGCCGCCGCCGCCGCACCTGCGGTGATGTCACGCGCACAGTTTAGAACCTCAACGGAATCCCCGCAAAGAAAAACAATAACGACCGAAATGTCGTTATTTTGAAATTTGAAATTGCTGTAAAAAAAAAAAAAAAACAGGTCAAGGGTTGTCCATATGACTCGCGTGTGAACTGCTACTGGATAAAAGTCCAGGGGGGGACCGCGCGAGCAGAATTTAAATACTGATGTATTATCAGAGACAGACGAAGGTGCGCTCTCCCGCCCTCTCTCCATTTTCATTACGGGGCTCATTTCGCCCTCGAATGAAAAAAACGAACCCTGGAGCTAAAAAAAAAAAACAAAAAAAAAAACTGAGTTTCCATCAGCAGCTTATTACTCCTGTCTCTGACAAAGCTGCACAACAGCGGCATTAAAGCTGCAGAGACTGTAGCTTGTGTAATTTCCAAGAACTTCGTTCACTCTTTCTGAAACATTACTTGTAAGTATCAGCACAAGCACTGCAGTACAGTGAATAAGTGAATTTATTCAAGACGGTTGAATTATTACAAATTATTCGTTCTAGTTTTAGTGCGTCTAGTCTTCCCATTGTCTTGTTTTTGTTTTAAAAATCGATTTTTATATGTTTTTTTTTTGCCCCACCAGATAGGGTAGCAGTTATCTCAGGGAAAACGTTAAAAGCCAGGAGCAAAACGGCAAAAGATTTGTGTAGTGCATTACAGAGCGAAAGAGAACTCCGGCAACCAGGTCCGGTGCCAAACTGTGGCTAACAAGACCAGGTCAAAACCCAGTATATGGCTGGACCTAACAGGCTTCATAACTCGGCTGACCAATGGTGTAACTTCATCACTCACTCAGTCACTCAGTCACAGACATTTGCGTTTATAGGGCTGGCCCCGCTGTTGCGGTCCAGCCAAAAATGAACATATATATATATATATATATATTATTTATTTATTTTTTTAAATTTTTTAAAAATTTTTATTTATTTATTTTTTTTTCCCGGTGAATGATCAGTGGCTTATCGTCTTAGACGCCGTTAATTTCAGCAGTACAGGGAATTAATTTGTGAAATTGAACACAATGCCGTGAAAACTGTTGAAGTTGGCTCCCTGAAGCTGTGTGCTTAATGTTAATGGGGCTCTGCGCTGTGCGGCTGGGCACGGGCTGGCCTCAGATAAACGGTGTCTCGCGCTCGCCGTAACGGCTTCGATAACCGCACGCTCCTCCCGCTCAGACATACGAAATGGGGCTGGGAACGTGGGCGACTTCACGGGTTTTCGAATAAAAAAAGAAAAAAAAAATTCCCCTCGGTCCACAACAATCAGGAGCAAAGGGACCGAGACCTGTCACGGTGACAAAGCCGGCGTCTGCCTTTCTCCCCGCCCGAAACGATTCCCGGCGAGCGCACACACACAACACGCCATGGGCCGGCTATTCTTGCCCGACGATTACCAATCCCTCACTGCTGATAGGTTAATCTCCATTAATGGCCTTATCTCCCAGGCAGCCCTCCGAAAACAGGGTTATTAAGCCCCGGCCGCCGCTCTCTCTCACTCAGCCACGCGTGGTTCCGTGTCAGGGCGTCTGAAGGCAGGCCCGGGTTCTGAATCCTAATAGAATGCGTTGTTATTCGAGCTGTTGCAAGTCGAGAGGGGGGAGGGGGGCATCCGGATTCCTAGCAGCGCGCGGATGAAGATGGGCACCTGTGTAATTCAGTCTGCCACCCCCGTCAATCCAACCGGGTGTCAGGGTGGCAGCTGTAATGGTCAAATTATTGGGCTTGAGTCGTGGAAGTTGCCAGTTCAAATCCCAGGAGGGGCATAGCGTTAAAAAGAAAAAAAAATCCTCTACGTTAAATAACCTGTAATAGAATTTATCCGACAGCGACCATATGTACTTATAGGTAACAGAGGCAAAAGTACTCTATGAGAGTTCATTTTATACAGAACATTTTGCTGTGTATTGCTGTACACAGGTAGTTAACCGAGGCACTTATCCTTAACTCGCTTAATTATATATTATGCCCTGCTGTCATACACGGATAGACTGTATGTAAAAACCAGCCGCTGTGTATAAGAGCATCTGCCAAACAAATAAATAATAACGTAAGCAGTCCAAGGTCTGTAAAGCAAGCCCGCTGAAATTGCACACAGGCAACAACCGTGCAAAGCAGCTCTTTAATGTCAGCTCACTGGTGCAGCGCCGCACGGCATTGTGGGCCGCGGACCCACCGGCTGTTCCCCCCCGGCAAGCAGACCGTGAGCATCCACACCGGCACTGCATTTGGCCGGGGGGGGGGAGGAGGGGCGGAGCCAGGGAGATCGCTGAGGTCACAACGGCCCAGTGGGCCTCGCCTCGAAACGTGTGCCTCCTCGCCTATAACAACAATGGACCTCCAGGGTGCCAATTCTCACTACTGCACCGCTGGCAAGTGGAAAACGCTGACATCATCTTTCCTAAGCAGCACGCAGATCGATGGCCATTGCATATCGCCTTTGTGTTTAAAAATATGGATCGGGTGGCTTCTCCCAGAAACCCATCAGAGTTTCTTTAGCCAGTAAAGATAATCTCCTTTCTTCGTATGGGACACATTCACACATAGCAGAAATGCAGCAGCTTTGACAGAGGCAGACTAAACTGTGACACCTCCGCTTTTAGCCGGCAAGGGTCAGTCTGTACCTACCCACTCCACGTAAGTGCAAATGTTAAATAAAATGGCGTGACCACTACCGCAAAACTGTGCACGACGACAGCGATGTGTAATCCATATTATAATTATCACTTGAGTCAAAATCAACCCACCACCAACCGTCCATTTACATAATACCAGCATCGTGACAGCAGTGATAAAATGCATCTGCAACCAGGACTAATAACAACGACTATGCCATCTACACCCCAGCTAGGTCTATCCTAAGCAGCAGCTCGAGCCTCTGGCCATTCTCAAAGCCTCCTTCGGTCATCAGTTTTTCGACAGGGGCTGCCTCCAGCCGATTGGTCAGCCGAGCTGTGGCAGGTCCCCGACGGCCGATCTCTGGCCCAGATCTGGACAGAGCAGACACAGCCTTTCGGAACGGATAGACTGATTCCAGCTATTCAGGACAGTTCTGCTTCCACCAGCTTTACCAAACACACACACACACACGCACATGCACACACACACACAGACGCACACACACGCACATGCACACGCACACACACACATGCACACACGCACACCCACACACACCCACACACACGCAAACACAGACACACACGTACACACACACATGCACACACACACACACACACACACACACACACATGCATACAGCCACACACACACACACATGCACATGCGCACACGCACACACACACATGCATACAGCCACACACACACACACATTCACAGACTCTGTATGGGCAGGGGTGTGACAGAACAGTACAGTACACTCACTGTACCCTCATCATCACCAGGGTGTGTGCCCCAATGGCAAAACAGGCTTTGCTTCTTCACGAAGAAAGAGGCTTTGGAATCGAGCAAAGAATTAGCATAAAAAAGGCACTGAGGAAAGAGAGGGTGGGACGGCGTAAGATGTGCTAATGAGCGTTTATTTATTCATATTCCGCTTGGCTCGCGGAGGGGAGCGAGGGGGGGCCTCGGTCTCCATTTTGGGGCTGGCCAAACGCTTCCAGCTTAAAACGCCTACTGTCCAGCACGAGGCCCGCGCCAGCGCCCTCTGCCACCGAACAGCCGCGCGGACTGGCGATACGTGAAATCTGATGGGCCGCGACGTTCGGTCCTAAGGTGCTGAAGCGGTGTTGTTTTCTGTTACGGTCTCTTTCTCCGCTGCCTCCGAAGCAGAAAATGTTCCAGGGACGAAAATGGAACATTGCTTATTCCGGATATGAATTACCGATACGAGCGGTAAGGCACCAGTAAAAAAAAAAAGAAAAAAAAACGAACGAAAATTGTTCAGAGTCAAGTAGCTGAACGATGGAAAAAAAACGCCTTTCCCGCCATTATCGCTGCGATGGGACTCGGCACGCACACGTGAGGGACAAACGAAGCCTTTCTCTCCGACGCTACCCCTACTTTCTCTTCCTCCACTCCCCACCCCCTACCCACCCCCCACCCCCCAAGCCCCCCAAGACTTATTTTTCCAACAAAGGCCATATTCTATGTCTGGCATACGAGAGGGGGAAAAAAAATAAAAATGGCGGTCTCTTGAGTTCACATCCACTGCATAGCAAACGAGCAGCGTTCACACACTCCTGTTTCAAGTGGCACCTAGTTGTAAATGCCCACACAGCTGTGCTGCAATGACCTGGAAGACCTTTCCCCAGCTCATATATGTGTGTATATATACATATATACATATATATGTGTGTGTGTATATATTTATGTATATGACACCGTGTTGAATTGTCACAGCAGTGCGTGTGCTGTTCCACACTGGCCAGTTTCCAGGCTCTTGGCGATCCGGTGGCACCTGTCCGAGCTGCCGTTGCTTCAGCATAATTTATTGCGAAAGCTTGGCTCTGCAGATATCCCTGCAGCAAGGCGTGCGCCTTCCTCAGACACTAACGGCCTGCGAAGGACTCTACGCTCCTGAATAATATCGCCACCGAAAAAAGAGATTATACGTCCTTAAAATATATGCTTGTCTGACCAATGGACTTGCTTCTCACAAAACTGGCACAGTACGTGTATATTTACTTAGGTTTTTAGAGATAAAGTCAACTCAAGTCAACTCGAGTCAAGTCAGAGTTGACTGCATATTCGAGCTGCCATATTTTGGTCAAAAAAACCCCAAAAAAACTCAGAAACAGGACTTCATCCCGGCTTCTCCTCCAGGACCCCTTTGAGGTGCTACGGTGCGTGCCTCGGTGGTTGCGAAACCGTTTTGTGTGTCCCCGTCTGGTCTGCTCCTCCACGCTGCTCGCGCCAGACGGCTAATCCCCCCCTTTCAGCCTCTGTAAGCAAACCTGAAAAAGATAAACCAGCCGGAGCCCCCCCCCCCCCCCCGTGTCTCCCAGGCCCTCCTCGTGTGCCCTCCGCCGACCGCATTATTGTCTTGTTGTTTGGCTGCCGGCGCCCGTGATTGGCCCACCCGCCGGCCTCACCCGGCTTTCGCTTACAGTGAGTTTGCCAAAACTCAACGCCTTAAACAAAAAAAACGAACGCCCTCTGATTTATTTTTTTCACCAAGATTAAAGAAAAATTTTTATCCAGAACTTCTATTTCATATTGTTTCTCTTTTTCTTTTTTAAAAAATAGGGGGCGACATAGCTCAGGAGGTAAGACCGATTGTCTGGCAGTCGGAGGGTTGCCGGTTCAAACCTCGCCCTTGGCGTGTTGAAGTGTCCTTGAGCAAGACACCTAACCCCTAACTGCTCTGGCGAATGAGAGGCATCAATTGTAAAGCGCTTTGGATAAAAGCGCTATATAAATGCAGTCCATTTACCATTTAAAAATAAAATGTCATGGTTAGAAGAGTGGTGTAGACAGAATGGCTCGAATCAAAGCACGCTTAAGTTTCTCTCTTCTTTTTTCTATTTTTTGGTTGTGACTGATGCACATCAAATCAAAATAATTCCAGGCACAGCATCCCTCCGTGATGTCACTTTCAATTAAACCACGACGAAGAGAAAGCCCGAAGAACAACGCTCGCGATTGCCACGCTACGAGAATTCAAGTTAATCTAAAGTGACTGCACGGCAACACGGGCTTTGAACCCGCACAGCCGCCTGTAGTTATACCTCATTTTTAAAGCGAATTTATTATTTTTCTGCGAGGCATCTGTCACCTTCTATTATGATAAAACAGATTCATTATAAATGTTTCAAAAGCAAAAAAAAATCCTGGGAACAAAAAAATAAATTTATAAAATAACACCACAGTATTTCGCTCGTACTACTGCATGTACGCAAGGGCTTATTTGTGCTGCATATGGATGTGATCTTTGAAGACCCCTTGTTTCGAATTTAAAATGGGGGTCACGTGGAGGTCACTAAGAGGATGAGTGGATGAGCTTGGCCAATGAGGTTTCACAACATTCAAAACCCATCCGTCAGAGAGAGCCTTACGCTTGTGAAAATGCAGCAGTCATTCTGTACTTAACGGTACACAATGACACCAGTCAGCAGCACTACATCACACGACCCTGTCAAGAGACACAGAGCCGCCACGGCAGGACTTTCATTCTCCCCGACTTTCACCGCCATTCTGTGTTTTTCTAAACGTGATGGAGGCCCAATGCCATGCGAGACGATCTGTTCTACATGCTGTGTGTCACCTCAAGAGGCACTGAGCCAATGGTGAATTTCGAATGCATCTGTCTTTAAAAACTACACTACCCAAAGCCTGCACTTCCAAAGGCATGATCACCTCTCCCCCACCCCCCACTATCAGAAACAGGGCAGGTTTGTTCGCGGCCTACAATCGGGGTCTCAAAAAAAAAGAAAAAAGAAAAAGGCCCAGAAAATCTGATATCCCCGTCTGGCCCACCGTGCCCGCGGGCTCAGGCAGTCTGTGTCCACGGCAGAACAGCCAATCGCAGGAGACGGCGAGCCGTGCAATATGACATCGTTCGTCAAAGTGAGCGGCGGCTAATTCGTGCGGTGTGTCCGCGGGACTCTCGCGCTCAAACGTGAGATCTGTCGTTAACTTGAGAGGAGCCGGATTTGAACCCCCTTCCCCCCCCCCCCCCCCCCCCCCCCCCACCCACCCACCCACCCAATCACCCACCCACCCACCCCACTGCCCCCCGCCCCCCGCGTATGACTCCACGTGTGTCGCCGTCATCGTCTGTAAGGAGATTCCCGCCATTATTATCACCAGCAGGGTCGAGTGTCACAGATGGGAACAAATCTATTGTTATAGCAGAGAGCCAGGTTTCATTCCTCCACTGCATCTCTGACTAAGTCGCACAAAAAAAAACACTTCATACCCTGTGACAAATTCAAAAATACACTCCTGTTACCTTCACAAAAATCAGCTGTTAGAAACTGAATTTTCACCTGACGTGACCCAGAACGTGAAAACGAAAAGAGGAAAGTTGTGTTTAATAAAAAAACTTGATGAGACGTAATTACACAGCTTTTCTACCAAGAGCAGGTTACCCAAGTTTAAAATATGTGGATGGCGCAGGCCCATAAAACAGTGAGACAATGAAGAAACAGACTTAAATGGCCATAACCTCTACCTATGTTCAGCAAATCTGTATGGAAATTTCAGGACAAAATGTTCAGACCACCAAGTTGGTTCTAATAAGACTCTGAAACACACCACACATATACCAAATATACCAATGCCACAACCAACCACAGACAACAACAGAGAAGCCAGAAATATGATCCAAGACTGCCATGATTCTAAAAATGTAAAGCTATGACCAATAGGTAATTTTCATATTAAAAGCAGGCAATTTTGAACAAGCTATTAAAATACTATTTGGCAGGTACTGTATGCACACAGACAAAATTATCAGTATTATTTCAAATTTAACAGAGTTTATTTGAGTTCATTACTGGTTAAATGTTCACTATCAGAGTTTATTTCACACTCAATATTTTCCTTTGTTCCAGTCGTTGTAAAGTTAAAATTGCATTTGCCTGTAGCTGAGGCCTGTGTACTGCGCAGAAGATGGCCCTTGTGAATAAGAATTATATCTTCTACACGCTTCGCAGATGGGGTCACGGAACAAGGGCAGAGCTCTGTGCTGTCGCCCGACGTTTTTTAATCCAGGTGTGTCTGACAGTCCTGATTAGATTCCGTAGTTACTCACACGTTGTACTCAATAGACAGGAAATGCACTTTCAACAAAACGCACCCCATAGACAACAACTCGGATCAATGCAATTACAGATTCCAGCTGAACAACCGCCCTTACCCTACAGTGCCGGTGCTGTTTTGGTCGTTACAATAGCTTTTCTATCTTTTCTAGCCGGTATAAGATGCACTGCACAATTTCGGCCTGCGACACTTTATCAGGATTAACGAGACTGAAGAGCGAACACGTTTTTTTTTTCTTTGAGCTTCAATACTGAGGACCCGCGAGTCACAAATGTGGGTTGCAAATTTGCAGGAAAGTTCTAATTAAAGAGCAGCGGATTCACACTCCGGGGAAACGGACTGAAGGGAAGGTGGTAAATTCTTGAGTCTACCTTATGTTAAAAGACCTCTTCCAAAAAAAAACAAAAAAAAAACATTTCATCAGAAGGAACACTGCAGGATAAAATGCTGAGTCAGGGGATGTTGCAGGACACTTTTATATTTTCATTGAAGGTACACAACACAAGGTATTCTCATCTGCACGGTTTGCCCAAGTAATGCATTCACCCTGTACAAATTTCAACAGGATCTATGTAACAGTCTTAGAAAAAAAAAAACAAAAAAAAAAACCGAATCACACCTTTGGTTGAAAGCACAATTTCATTTCATGCGGAAACTCTTTGGTTATATAACTACAGTAGTTTGGCCGGCTGGGTTTAAGAGGGAAGAATTTCTTGTGAAAATGTGCAATAAAATCCAGATTTTTACAGCAAATGATGTTTAAAGACCCCATAAAATTAATACTACTTATTTGAGCTACATAAAGAAGGGTTTTATGCAGTAACCTAGTAGAATCCAATTAAGTATGTAATGAGTCAGGTTTGGTTTATCCCATTAAAGCCTGCTATTAAATGAATTATTTTCATTATGTCTTTTTCTACAGTGGAAATGCAGTGTTTCGAATGTGTCTTCTTCTCCTTGGGAATAATTAGAGGACTCAGCTAACATGATGGAAAGCGAATTAAAATTAATAACGCGTCAGTTACTTGATTTGCTTATTTATGTTTGTAGTATAGCATTTAATGGGACAACGATTTCTAGAAAGGAGTCGACCACAACTAATATTGTTAACAATGGTCGAGATTTAACCTCGCAGAGACAACAGCTATGGAGGAAAATTGCGTTTACGTTTGAGAAACGTAAAAAGTTGCGTGACGTTCAGCTTGTTGGACATTTATATTATCATATACAGTAGTTCTGAAGCGTCATCCCTATTTCCACAATGCAATTACCATTTAAAGTAGTTATGTTCAAAGTTGACAACAGACGTATGGCTTTCTAACATCTGTACAATTATCTGATTGCATTCACTAAATAACCTTTTATATTTGTCTCTAAAAATCCTAAATCGCAACAACAATGCATTTGTTACTATAAGACAATTACAAAACAAATGATGGTTATCCTCAACAAATTCGGCCAATCGATGAGATGCGTTCCTATTTTATAAGGCACCAACGGCTAATTCCCATGCACAAAACGTGTACTTGTTATGTTAGCTACAATTACAGGTCATCAATGCCAGCCAATTTGTTTTCCATTTGGGACATTGTATCGCGTTCACTTTGCGCACCAATTAAGCAGCTATGCGTGGATACATACCTCAGAGAATCTACGGAATCCTTTCACGCGTCGCAAACACAGCTGAAGCTATGGGTTCTGCCGCTGCCGGGAAAAAAAATCCCTCAAAAAAAACAAAAACAATTAACTAACTGCAGAGATGCAACTCAAACTGCAATAGCAAAGCTTTCCAAAACGATTATATCTTCATTATTTATTATGATGTTGGTTCTTTGTGAAATATCACCACGGATGTCGCGCTCTCTAGCTTCCCCATTCCCAAATTTCTTCTTCCGTTTTGAACATGTATGCTTATGTTTCAGCTTTTTTTTTCAGTTTCACAGCGGACTCTGCGCCGCTCCTCGTGCGCTTGCCGGTTGACACTGAGCTTCACAATGCCGCGAGATTGTACTCTCGGTCTAGCTCAGTGCACCGCTAGCCGGACGCTGCAGAATCGCACCAGTCTGTATGCGTACTGCGCTCTCGCGTTTATTAAAAAAACAAATGGAGAACAGTCCGCTACAAAAACAAAAGAATGGATTTTTTGAAAAGGGTAGCCGGGGAGTTGTCCTCGGAGTCCGCGCACCCCGCGTCTAATCAGGTCACAGAGAGTCTCCTCATTATATGTTGCCGTAAAATACCTGTCTGTCTATTTTTTCTTCGTATCCAGACCGCTTGTCACACAACCCCGCAGCTCGCGGTACACATCGGCATCACCGCTGAGACGATGGACCTGAAAGCTCCACACTGGCCTACAGCACTGCCTACAGTATTTAAAGAGACACAGCACGAGAAGCGGCCAGACGCACTAACGGTTTTTGTGACTGCGCATTTCCAAAATTACATTAGCCTACTCATTAGTCGATTCCATAACAGATCGCTTACCAGAAGACAGCACGGAAGACAGTACTAAAGGCAAGCATTAGTGTCCAGCCTACGGATTAACGGCTGTTCAGCATTCAGTATGATACAAATGTATAATATACTAGCAAAAAAATAAATAAATGGAAACTCACTTCACCTTTATGCACAATTTAGATATACATTTTTCAATAACAACAGTACTTTCAGAGAAGCTGATATTCAGGAAGCTGTAGTGCTGAATGAACTGTTCATGTACTCCTTGATTCATTAGGCTACTTGGAAAAACAGGTGTGATTCAGTAGCGTAATTGATGAATTTGTAAATGTCACAGCGGCAAAATTCTTAATAAGGCTGCATAATCTTCATAAGCCTTGTGTTTATTTTAAAAATGCTTTGAATCCTGTCCTGTCCCCGCTTACATAAGATCCATTTTGCATGCAGTGCTGACTGGTAAGTGATAGCTCTCACCTTGGCAATGGGAGATTGCAATCTGTGGCTCAGGCCTTAAAATCCAATGCCAAAGCAGAATAGTTTAAAAAAATGAAGAAAGAAAAACTGACCTCCTCTCAGGTAAATTGCCTATCCAAAAATCCTGAATTCTTACCATACAGACGTTCGCATGAGTGAATTTACTACTATTTAAAGTGCTGTATGCTTGTGTGTATACAATACATTTCAATATACTTATAAGATATTGTAATTAAAATGAAATATTACAATGCCTCATTTTCATACATTTTTTTTTTTGGTGCATTGTCTGCGGTCTCCTTTATGCTGATGAATATGCTTGATGAAATATCAGGTGACTTAGGAGCTGCTGCTGCAATTTTTCTCCTACACTATCAGGAAAAAAAAGTAAAAAATTGTACCTACCGGGGTACAATGGCTTGTCACTGGGGGCATTACCCTCAAAGGTACGCCCATTGAACCCTTTTCGCTTTTAGATTAGTATTCTAGGGTACATAAATACGACCCAGCGAAGGAACATTGTACCTGAGAGAACAAAAACAGAACCCTACCATACGTGACAGCATAAGCTTTCTTCCCACACAATATGGGAAAGTTTTTTGTAAGGTTGCCACTGTTAAATGGACTCGTACAGTACAAGATTCATTGAACGCTGCAGCAACCCGTCAATCGGTCATAGGTGTAGTTACTCAGAGAGTCTGGGAGCTTTTGCGCACAAAGGCTGGAGAAAAAATATTTTCCCTGCACCCCCCCCCCCCCCCGGGTTCACGCCTCCTTTCACTTCTCCTCCTGGTAAGTGGAAGGTCCGTTTCCTGAGCGATCTGAGCCGTGTGGCGTTTTACCTGCGTGTTGACACTGACCTCCGCGCGCGAGGTCGCTCACACACACACACACACACACACACCGGAGCAGGTGTCCCTCTCGCATTTCGGCACGGCAGGGGGGATCGTATCGTCTGACGAACCTCGCTCCCGACGGACACAGGAGCGCTTTCATCACCGCCAGCGTCCAGACGCCGCCCCCCCCCCCCCCCAAAAAAAAACTCTCTCGGGCGCACAGAGGCCTGTCTGTGCCCCTGGCTGCGCCTGGCCTGAAACACAGGCGCGACAAGGGCCCCCTTTCTGCTTGTGACGGGAGAGTGAAGTTCCATGGCCAAATTAGAGGGGCGGAGTCGCCATGAGCTGTCAATCATTGGTTCATACGAACCAATCAATGGCTTTTGTTCTCCAGGGGAGAAAAAACACAATAATGCCTTCAAATCTGTGAGCCCCTGGCAGAATACAGTAGCTCTGCCATTTTTCTTTTTCATTTAATGAAGCCTCATTAAGTCATGAAGGCCACATAAAGATTTTCCTAAATAAATTCCAAAATTTATTTTCGTGTGTGTTTTTCTTTCTCTTATGTTCACTTTTCTTGTCAAAGAATATAGTTACAGTTTTTTCTCTTCTTGTAATTGAAGGGAAACTTTCAGGTTATATTTTTAAGGGAGATAGAACTCCAGCTTCATAGAGAGGATGATTTGAAAATGATTCTCCTGGCGAGACCTTATTAAACCACACATCTTCAAAACGCTTTTTTTGTTGTTGTTATTTGTTTGTATTGTTTCAACATCTCTGTGCAATGTCCATGAAACACACATTTGTCCAGGCATAATGGGTCATCGGCAGAGTCACTGGTACGAAGATACTGAAGATCGCAAAGGTGTGCATTACCAGGCTCATGCTAGACCCATACCTTCTCAGGTACCATGACAAAACAAAAGGCTTACTTTGAACACGACCCCCCTGGAGCAGTGCACTGTGGGAGATGCAGTTCTGCTGAAGGCCTTGCCGGAGAGGAGGACCAAACATGTGAAGCATGAACCAGCAGAAATCGTGTTCCAGGTAGGGAACGTGGGGAACCCACAGACTGGGAAGAGAGCGGCAGGACGCTTTCACCTGGACCCCCCTCGGGGACGACATGCAGGTGTCAGCCGAATCCCTGACTGAGAAACCGCAGGAATTAAACATGGGGCGACATGGCTCAGGAGGTAAGAGCGATTGTCTCGCAGTCGGAGGGTTGCTGGTTCAAACCCCGGCCTGGGCGTGTCGAAGTGTCCTTGAGCAAGACACCTAACCCCTAACTGCTCTGGCGAATGAGAGGCATCAATTGTAAAGCGCTTTGGATAAAAGCGCTATATAAATGCAGTCCATTTACCATTTAAACACCACAGGCTCAGCATTGCCAAATCACTGATGCCTGGAGATACCTCACCCCACCCTACTCCATGAAAGAAATGTCTTTTTATACATGATATGTGACTTCATTGTCCTACACTTTTTTGGGCTTCCCAAGCAAGCCTTGGTCACATGATTTCAGAGATTTAAAAAATTAGAGAGTGCATTACAGTATGTTGGTTGTACACAAATGTTGCCATGCTGATTAAACGTTTCAAGGCTGCCCCCTGTTTCTTTCTGTTAGCACCTTGTTCCTAGTAGAATTACAGTAATAAATCCTTCAGGTGCAAAAAACAAAACAAAAAAAAACAGCATGGCTTAGGCTAGAAAGCTGCAAAAGCAAACCCAATTTTTGTTTGGTGTCTGGTTTTCATAAATTCTAAATCAGGCAAAAAAATATTTGTATCTTTGTCCCGATCATTATGGAGCTCACTGTAAGTAATGTAAGAGAACCTGGATCGTAACTGCTGAAGCTGTCCTGTGTGTCATGAGCATATGAATGAGGAAGAAGATGATCCCATGAGGCATGATGCTTGACCTTTGACCTGTGACCTGTGTAACCAAGGTTGCTCTCAAGGTTGGCTTTAATCATTATAAGAATATCTAGCTGCAGCGTGTGTAGCCATTTGCAGTTCCACAAACCTGTATGGCACGCAGAGATACAGCACATAAATTTGGAGAGCTTGTGAAAAGCCTTTATACGCGGCATAATGGGCTTCAAACCATATCAACGGCTTTTTCATTTGCAAGGTCAAACTGGTTAAGATTCATTCTTCAGGGAAGCAATATTTTCTACAACAGATGAACACTGACCATAAGACCACTGCCGTAATAGCTTTTTCTTTATTATCAGTAGACGTGTTGAAGAGATAAAGATTCAATCGCCCTTCTTTTCCCTTGGTGGTTACTGTGCTCTGACAACAAAGAGAAGGATCATTTTTTTAATCTGTTTTTGAAGTCATAGCCAAGGAAGGCTGATGTGGACGTCTCTCCCCCCCGGCTTTGAATCAAACAGTCTCCTGAGTCCTTCAGCTTAAAAAGAACCACACCTCTAACGTAAAAATAATGTCCTTTTGTAAAGCGGATATGCAAATAAATTGCTTTTGTGAGCACATCAGTTTGTCAGTTTGGAACTGGGGAATTCTGGGCGAATACGGAAATATCAGCATTTGATTCATCCCCTAATTAAAATAATTTTGATAATGTTTATCATGCTTTGTCAGTTATATTTAGTTCATTTAAATGTTGGAAGTGTATATTTAAAAAAAAAAACTAAAAATTAAAACTGCACATTACAAATCTGTCAGTTAATGTGCAAATTACAATAATGTTAATAGCAAAAGAAATTTTTAAAACATGAATAGAGTTTCTTAGCAGAAGTGCTCACATCTGTAGTATATACAGGTTAGGAATATGTACTGTTTACATTCTTCTTAAATAAATATAGAAATTTTCATTTTAGCATTGCCATTTACATTTTGCCCATACAGTGAGGAATAACTGTCTTTTTTCAAAAGTTTAAACTCCAGCTAAGAGCCTACTGTACAGCAGTTTGTAAACTGCCAGTATTCCATGTCCCACAGTACCACTGAAGCTTTTTCCACTAATTAGGTTTTCCAGAAACATGTCACACTTCGACAAAGCGTTCCATTGCTGCGTTATGCAAATGCGGCCGTGTCATATTTATTTGCAGGTAGTGCGTAAGAGGTGCGTCATCGGCACGTTTTTTTTTTTTCCCCCAAAACAGATCATCGAGGTCACTGGACTCTGCCGACAGCCCAACACTGCAGCAGGGCACATTGCACATTCAGAACAAAATTTACCCCCCGGGTGTGGGGGGGGGGGGCTAACTAGGGGGAGGGCACCACAGTGGCTCCTGATCAATCTCACCATTTTCTGTTTCTGTATTGATGATAATTTCAACAAAGCTCTACATTGATATTAACCATCACAATCAGTGCAGCACAACGTTCCAAGGCCTGTAAGCTGTAAGTCGGTTTAACTGATCCTAATTCCAAACCGCACAAGATCGTTCCTTTCCATTAAATCAAGTGAAAGCTATATGTTTCATACTGCAATTGTCTGTAATGTAGATGGTTGAAGTTTTGGTTTTTTTATCTAGTTCATTTTGTCTTTTCATTTAGTTTGTCTGCTAGTGTTGTAGAGCACAATATTACCAAGGCGCCATTTTGGTGGCCTGGGACACAGGTCTTTAAGTTCAAGAATCTCTGGTTTGAACACAACTGCCTGTTATAGAGAATCAGAGGAGAAATGGTCTTGTGAAAAGCCTCTGGTTTTAAATGCATGTCAAGGGAAAAGGCGCTTCTATAATTATGTGTGTCCTTGCAGATGACTATCCTCCTGAGACCTCATAGAAAAAAGTCTAGCGCACAGACATCTATGGTCCTCCGCATTAATCCAGACATTAATGCAGACCGCGATATTATTCTCATTCAACTGTGCATAGCTTTTGGGATCCTGGTATAGCCAAGATCACCAAGTGTAAATAGTTTGTCTCAGGTAACAAGTTGCTCAAGAAGTGAGTGTGAGGTGTAAAACTGAACAGAAAGCCAAGAAAAGAAAATAAATAAAAAAAACCAGCACAGTTTACCTCATAGCTAGCTCACTTCTGAGCGCCTTTAAAAGTTCAATCCCGAGACTAGCACAAGGAAGCAAACAACCTGAAAGCTCAAGACCCAGACAGTGTTTGTGCAAAAAGTCTGGGAAAAAAATAAAATGCACTGTGCAGTTACTGTGCTTACTGACAGCTCTATAAAAAGCCAGGCTCTCTCTCTCTCTCTCTCTCTCCCCCTCTCTCCCCCCCCTCTCTCTCTCTTTTCTCTAGCTATTTCTCTCTTTTCTGCCTGTGGTTAGTTTGTTAATTGTTTTTCTCTTCATGTTGCTTGTATATTATTTTTATTTTGAAGTACAGTCATTTCTGTGGTTGAACAATGTCCCAATAAAAGGTTTTTAAATCTCTCTCCCTCTCTCCCTCTCTCTCTCTCCCTCTCTCTCTTTCTCTCTCCCTCATTTTCCTTTTGGAACGTTCGCCCCGTTAATCAGACAGTTTTCTTCCCGGTTAAGAAGTAAAGCGCTGATTAGGGATTTGAGCGCCTCAGGTGTCTGTCTGTTTGCCAGCCATCGCCCTCCGGAGAGGAAAAGGAGCCATCTGTTTGTTTACAACAGCGTCGTCTCGGAGGCAAGTCTGCGCGGCGCAGATCCACCACTGACCTTTCACCATGCGGATGCCCCGGTCTGTCCGCGTGTCCCCCTGTCAGCCCGTCCGAATGACGTGGGGATCAGTGGAAATGTTTTTTCTCTTCTTCTCTCTATTCTGGCGCACCTCAGACGTTCAGCGTTTCTTTCTGAAACAAAGCACTGTTGACGTGTACGGCCCTCCGGCGTGTCGTAGGATATTAACGGCTCAAAATTAACTCAGAAGTTTATGCCAGTTGGTTCATGCGTCACACGTAGTATATATTGGGAGCTGTGTTAATACCTATAGTTGTACATTATTAGTTAGTGGTCAGGATGTGCTGAAACACTTTAGTAAATTTGTCCTTATCCGTTATATCTTACAGTCTTGTGGAGTTGCGTAAATGTGAGAACCAAATTCCCTACAAGCACAAAAATGGCTCTATACAAAAAAAAAAGAAGTCTCTGCCTGCTTTTTATAAAGTGAGAGCTTGGTTTGTTTAAAGGACGTCGCCAGGGCCTTGTTTTGCTCGACGAAAAGGCAGCCGTACCAGCCTGGAAGGCGGCCTCCCCACCCTCGCTCACAACCCCCGCCCCATGGCCCCGCCCCCGCCGTAGCCCCCCGCGGGCCGAGACCGCGTGCCCAGCAGCTCCGGGACCCCCCCTTTGCCGTCGCCCCCTTTGATGTGCGCCAGCGCCTAGAGACGGGTCCAAACCAATCGCACGCCCCCCCCCTCCCCCCCCCGACGCTCGGCGGGACATGAAAGGTCCAGGCGGGAGGGGGGGTGGGGGGGGGGGGGGGCCTGGGGGCTCACAGTAAGGACAAGGGGTGCGCCCCACCCTCAGAGCGGTCAGGGTTTTTTAAAGCTGTGTCAGCTGAGCCCTGCGTCAGAACAGCCTCACGCCCCCCCCCCCCCCCCCCCCAAAAAAAAAACAAACCTGACCGATGCTCATTCACGCATTCTCTTCTCTTCGGGCGCTTCGGGCCGGAAGGGAGATGCTCACAGATCAGAAGAGATAAGAGACAGAGGCTCTCCTTCACCGACCCTGACGATAAGGGAAATGCCCGGGCGTCTAATTATTTGACAAGTAATTATTTGTGTTCAAGGTTTTGTCCTTCATGGGGGTTTATCCTTTTCCGGTGGTGGGAGGTCAGTGGTGAGGGGGGGAGAGAGGCGCTGATGGGGCCCTTTTCCCAAAGCTGATTTCGGGACAGAATCATGAGTGTAAGGTCATGGGTTCCCTTGTAAAAATAAAAAAATAATAAAAACTGACATTCCCCCAACAAAGAATCTTTGAATACTATGCACCAATTACTGCCCTTTAAAGGTATTCACACAACTTGAAAACAGTCAAGATCAATGATAGACTAATTTTATATAAAAATGGAGATTTGCTAAAACTTGTCTTTGTAGGTGCTTGAACAGAAAGCTGCACACCAGCAAAGTGCATCAAACTCTAAAGTCTAAAACTTTGACCAACATTTGTCCAACTTCTTCAGTAGCTTTTTCAATTTGACATGTCTAATTTGTGCCGGTGTGAAATCTTGGCAGCGCACTTTGCAATCCAACAAACCGCGGCAAAGCATGAAATTGCTTCCTCACCATCCACACGGGCCTGTAATTCAGTTAGCTCAGTAACCAATCAGAAAGGTTGGTGGGGATTTTTTGAACTGACAGCCATTAATTAGCAGGCAATGTTTGAAACAGCCGGGGGGGGGGGGGGGGGGGGGGGTGGGTTTGTGCTTGCAGTCCTCATCTGAAGTTTGGATATCTCCTGGCTGGAAGCAACAGTACACTCTGCCAACTTCAACCCCCCCCCCCCCCACCCCCACCCAGCTCTCCATAGCTGCCATTTAATCCATTGTAGCGTGCACAAACCCAAAGCACAAGTATTCTTAAGTATTTAATAAAGTGTTGTGTAGCGTAATGCTGTGTCGCTTTTGTCTGTCCTTCTGTTAGTAGGAGGCGTCCTCAAAAAACTGTTAAAAACTATCTATTCAAAAATAAATAAATATCATGAAACCGGCCAATGCTGACCTATTAAGAGACATTACTCTTTGGGGAGTGTACCAACACATCAATATCATTTCCAGGATAAGAGAGGAAATGATGGGAGGTTATTAAAAATGAGGGAAAGCTTTTGCCATTGATTTCACCGCTAATGGAAACAAAATGTGTATGTTTGTATCTGAAGCTGAACGTAGCAGTAGCCTACAGTAATTACCAAGTCTAACTCACGAGAACTTGGAAGCAAAACAAATTGTTAATACTGATTTATGTGGCTCAGACAGTGAAGCTGCATAAAGCTTACTTGTTCAGCATCATGAGCAGGGCCTATGTTTACTACATTACATTTACATTACGGGCATTTAGCAGACACTCTTAACCCCCCCCCCCCCATCCCACCCCACCCCACCCCACCCGCGCACCATGACATTCATTTATGCAGCTGGATATATTTAATTTTTACTAAAGCACCTCAGGTTAAGCACCTTGCTCAGGCGTACAACAGCAATGTCCTACCTGGGAATCGAACCTGCGACCTTTGGGTTAGCCTACCCACTAAGAGAAGCACTGGGACGAATGTCATGAGGCACTTCTGTTTTATTAGTCAGGGTCCTTTTAATGTCTTTCCCGGTGCAGGGCCGAGTAAACACAGGCTATCCAGGGTTTCGCTGAAATCAGCTTTCAGGGTCACCTTCTCCGGTTCATTTTTTTCTGTCTGTCCCGGATGACTGTGTTCAAGCTTCGTTGAGCTTTTTTAAAAATTAAATTTGGAGTTCGGACAGGCGTACAGAAAGGTCCATGACAGACAGTCCCCTCCTGTGGTTATTCAGGCTCACTCTAGAAAATCAAGATTTTGCTGAGGATTCCTACGGTTTTGTCTAATCAGTATAGCTACACGTGTTGGCCTGAAAAGGCATTATAGTTACATCGTATTCCTTTCAATGTACCCAAAATGTATGCTACTTAATGAGGAAAGAAATGTTTTTCAGTTCTTGTTGCATGTTTTTTTAGTTAGTTGTATTACAGTATGCTAGCGACCATCAAACACATAGAGCTCATCCCACCCAACCCTACCGAAGAAATGGATTCAGTTCTACTCCCTGGACCTCATCTAGACCATAATAATTTACATGGTTCCACAAACCTTAAACCTGCTTTGTCACTATTTAACAGCTTTCATTTTAGTTGATCTTGGTCCGAAGATACTTCACTGCACTGATATATTCTACATAGTAAAAAAGTAAAGAGTAAAGAGTTTATGATATTTTTATTTATTTTTTATTTATTTATGAACCAGCCGTCACGGTGGACTCAACACACCAACAAAACAATTACGTTACAAACACCAAAGAACTCACGGAAGACCAGCAGCAGCAAACAAAACTTGTCAAAGAGAACCGGGTTTTTGGGAAATCTGTATTCACAAAACATCGGGCTTTCCCTCCCTTGTCCTCTAACACGGCTCCCCGGGGAAATCTCATGCAGCTTGCAGGCTGCAGAACATGAACTTATTTCGCTTTGATGCTAAATTTTTAGCATCAGTGTAAATTAGCAGGGCCTCGCGCTTTTTATGAATAATTGACTGTGCTGACTTGGGACCCGAGCGCCTGCCACATTTATCTCATGTTGACTTGTAAAGTGAGATGCAATCTCCCGAGGAATATGTTTTGAAATTTCACAGAAGAACAGAAGCCGTACAGTGCAGCCGAACGCATCTAGAATACCAATGTGACGATACCTCTCTCTCTCTCTCTCTCTCTCTCTCTCTCTCTCCATCTCTCTCTCTCTCTCTCTCCATCTCTCTCTCTCTCTCTCTCTCTCTCTCTCTCTCTCTTTCTCTCTCTCTCTCTCTCTCTCTGTGTGAACAACGGCCCTTTCTTGCAGTCGGCCTGAAGAGAGGCTTGTAACCTCCTGGCCTGAATCTAGGGCGTTCTCACGTGAGCAGCATTTCAGTCACTTCTAGGCTGCTGTGACAGTTTTTTTTGGGTACTTTTTATGAATCCTTATTATTGGGAAAAATGGTTTCAGTTTTCTTTAACACCACTTGTCCCAGGCATGAGAGACAACCTGAGATACATTGAACTAAAACCCATTGAGTGAAGCAGAAAGCACTATTTAGTCATTTCTGTTCTCCCCCTCCCCACTCCCCTCCCCTCCCCTCCCAAAAAAAACTGCAAACTTTTAGTGTGTCAGGTGTATCAGTATCTTTTCATACATGTTTTAAATAAAGCTTTAAACCTTTTCTGGGGAAAATAGTGTCTTTTCACGCGAGATCCGGTTAAATCGTGTTGTAATTACATGTGGGGAGAAGGATCACAACAGCGCACGCCCATCTGTAGCCTCCCGCCTCCCTCAACAAGGTAGTGCTGTAATATAATTCCCCTGTAACAGTTTACTTGCTGATGTGGACCTAAAAGATTCATTTACAAGTGACCCTGAGGAAGGATGGGAACATGAGCGAGAGCCATCTTAAGTTTCAGGCCTACTGTAGACTTTGGACACTGGCCAAATAGCCAAATAGACCCTTTCTTCATTACCTCAACTCAATCCCCACTCTTCACCAGCACCCCTCTCCCCTCCCCTCCCCTTCCCTTCACAGTTCCAACTTTTCAGGCTCAATTCAGAAACTCACGGTTGGGACGAACCGTAAATCGTCAGATTTGAAACAGATGAAGTGGGATTCCAGTGTCCCCTTCTTATGACATCATCGAATTCCGCAAGCTCAAGCATCTAAGCATCACAAATGGGCCAAGCTTGTCTTCAGGGAAAATTGATTTCGGTCAAACAAACGAGCAATGAATTTCAGCACGCCCATACTGTAAGAGGGAACTCCTGTAACATCTGGTTCTAGCTCTTAAGATTCCTGATAGGTCTGACCTCCAACACGATTCCTGCGTGTTGTCTCTTTACCGTCCTCAGAGAAAGCGGGATACAAACTGCCTCGCTGAGGCAGCAGTGCTCGAATTCCTCCATCATTCCTCCCTTCACGGTTCGAGGGCGCGGGGGTCAGCATCCCTGACCAGATGATGGGAGAATTTCTTCTGGGGTCCCTTGGCCTTCCCAGAGTGCTTTGCAAAGGGCCGTTATGAGCAACGGGGGGGGCCTCCATCCTTCGTTGCGCAGCTGAGGGAAGCTAAGAGGGGGGTGGGGGCCAGGGAGGGGGAGGCCAGAGGTGTCCGGGTGATGGATGGGCCAGCTGTCTGTGGTTCATCCCCTCCGTCATTGGCGCAGCTCAGCAGAACCCGGCGGCCCTTCCTAAAACTGCTGTCCGTGCACATTCACGCATTCGCTGGGCCGCAGGGCGGGGGAGCGGAACTGCAGCGGAAAAAGGGGAAGGCACAAATTTCTCGAAGTTTTCTCTTGCGAGAACCGCCACACTTGCGGAATTCACATCTGGGGGTTGGGGGGGGGGGGGGGAGAGGGAAGGAATTTTGAACATCCCATGGTGCAATGTGGCCTCCCGCAAAGGGATTCAAGTCATTTGCATGGCCTCGCGATTTGGTGCACACCAAGCAAGGGGCATGAAAAACAAGTTGCATCGCAAGCAGCACTCAATCGCTTTATCCAGGCGGAGGGATATACATATTGATCACACTTATCTACGCGTGGCAGGAACACGCGGCTTTAATTAGCCGCTAACTAGGCGCGCGCTGAACCGCTCCTCAGTGAGCGGGGATGCAAATGCAGCGTTACTTCACAGAACCGTCGCGGCGGACATTTTACAGCCCGCGCTCCTTCTCTCCGAACGGCTGATAACTTTATCCCGGCGAGGCGGAAGTGGCGGACTTCATCAGGCACCTCCAGCTCAGAGAGAGAGTAATCTTGGGTGTCCAGGAGTGCCCAGTTGAGGAGGGGGGGGATTATGAATTGAATTCAGCGTTGAACATTATGCAGACGTTGCACGATATCCAAATTATGCGGAATTAAGATAAGCGTTTCGGGTTCATGCGATCCAGCGAACTTTTGCAGGGTGGCGGTTCTTCTGTTATCTTACTTAAGCATGATGTGCTATTATAGGAGAGAAGGTGGTACAAAACAATACAACTGGGGGGGAAAAAAACTGAATGAACTTGGCAACAAAACTAGACATGTCCTTTTAAAATTCCAAAACCAGTGCGTAGGACTGAGGAAGAATTGCAAAGACTGAACTCAAGAACTTTATACTAAAGGTGTTGCAGATGCACTCAAATTTGCTGAAAGATTTACCAGCAAAAATTTAGCCACGCACAATAAACAAAACCGATACTCAGGAAAAGTATAATGGGTTTTTTTTTTTTCAATTCACAGCTCGGTTTGGATTTTATAAGTATTTTATATCTTAAGTCATTAAGAAGGCTTGAAACCAGAGTTCCTCTCTAGGCACTCATAAAAGAATAACTATGAGGGTGGCGGTGGAAATTAGTCGAAATTGAATTTCACGCACGCACACCACAGTCTTCGCACAGAGTTATTACTGCAAGGAACACTACCATATCAGGGGTTCTTAGTCAAGCCTGAGACTTGAAGACCAAGCTTATTTATACGTGTGCTATATTTATTCCCCCTGAATGTTTCATTGTTTTATGCATGAGGTTTTTACTCTCATTGTTATTGATATAGGCAGAAGGAAACTCAATATGGGCTCAGTGACCTGGTCTCACCGCCATTTTGCGCCCTGGTTCTGACGGTTATATCCGTTGCCTGGATACTATTTCCTATACTATTATAAGTGAATTAATGGAGAAACTTTGCTGTCGCGGACTTTTAGAATTCATTGCAAGCACACTTGCTCTCAATTTTTTCGTGGGTTTTTACAGAGCCTGGACGTCCTAAAATGTCAAATAACGTGCCAAAATGATCTACCATTTGGAACTCCATTGTAATCAGGACGTAGATCACTTTTGGCGGAGTCCTTTTCCACATTAACCTCCCGAAACCTGCCAATTCGTTTTTTGTGACATGCGTCTCTGGTATTAATCTCAATTACAATAAAAAATGACATTCCGTACAAATAAAATAATATCTTTGAAAATATTTTCACTGGAACATGTTGCTTGTCGTCAAAAATACTTATAACGTATTATGTCAATTAATTGAAATACTTAAACCCTTTTGAAAGAGGAATTAAAGGTCTGCCTTACTGAGAATTTGACAATCGGACAGAAAAACAGGCTTTTTAAATGTCAAGCCACTGTTTAATCTAATATTCACAAAACAAAACAAAACAAAACAAAAGAACCATTCAGGAGTAAAACTGCAAAAGGTAAGAACTAAATTGTGGAGGATAGAAAATATGTCAGTTTCCCAGTCGCTCCGTGAATTTGTTGTTTCATAGCTTCTCCCCCACGATCCGGCGCTTGTTTACCTCAAAATGAGATGGAACCCGATACCATGTACGTCGTAATGGCGTTCAGCAATAAGTGGAGATGGCTCCCCTGGCCTTCCTCTCTCTCCACAAACAGATAAAAAAACAAGTAACACGAGAATGAGAAAATTAGAGTACGGGAAAGGAGCCACGGAGAGATAGAGCGAGAGAGAGTGAGAGAGGGGGGGAGAGAGATTTAGATTTAAAAACCCCTTTTATTGGGACATTGTTCAACCACATAAATTACTGTACTTCAAAATAAAAATAATATACAAGCAACATAAAGAGAAAAACAATTAACAAACTAACCACAGGCAGAAAATAGAGAAATAGGGAGAAAGAGGTATAGAGAGAGAAAGAGAGAGAGAGAGAGAGAGAGAGAGAGAGAGAGAGAGAGGGGGGAGAAAGAGGGATAGAGAGAGAGAGGGGGAGAAAGAGGGAGAGAGAGGGGGAGAAAGAGAGATAGAGAGAGAGAGAGGGAGCAGAAAGAGGGATAGAGAGTGAGAGGGGAGAGAGAGAGAGGGGGAGAAAGAGGGATAGAGAGAAAGAGAGAGAGGGGGGGAGAAAGAGGGATAGAGAGAGAGAGAAAGAGAGAGAGGGAGAGGGGGACTATGGTGAACCGAGAGGGAGGGCAGGCGGACATCTGAGCTCAGAGGTTATGTTTTCATTTAATATGTGCTGTTTGGATCTAATGAAAACATTCCATCACCCTGCGCTCACGGTGATATCCGAGTGTGGGACTGCGGGCTATCAGCGCCGTCGAGCTGACAGGGATTATTTACAGCCGGGATCCGAGAGGCACAATTTCCTAATGGATTCCAGGAGTCCGTGGATTTGAAGGCTACAATACGAACCTTCCCCCCCCCCGCCCCACCCCCCAGCCCCTGCAAATGAAAGATCAGAACTATTATTACTGGGCCGTAGTCTCTTAATGCGTGCTTTAATCAGGACAGAGGGATTGTACATTTAGCCATTTTAGCCAGCATATACTTTTTTTTTTTTCATCATGCGCATTACCCAGAATTCCATGCAGGAAGCGTCAATGGTTTTTGCTGTTTTTCCATTGACCGCTATGTATTTTTTTCTGCATTTAAATGGTTGTCATGACACTGCCTGTAAAACAATAATTTCCTATCTACAATCTATGTTTTCTCTACCTTCTCTCCTTCTCCCTTCCCTCAGTGTCATCCCCATATCTCTCTTTGGAGGACAACGAAGAAGTCATTAATTTTTAATTTTTGCATAGTCAGGCACATTTTATTTGCAGCACGTTAATACACTGTGGTGACTGTAGAACTTTATAAAGAGGTATGTGGTGACTGTCCTTGTTGACACTTTTAATCAAAACTTTATTTTTTTCCCCCCCATGAAAGCAAGTGTCACTTTCTAGTCCAGCTGCTCTGATAAAACCTTTAACGTAATTTTGGGGGATACGGGGACAGCCGGAGGCTCAGGAGCATCGACATCAGAAAGAGGGCAGCTGTGAGAGAGGCTTCTGGGTAATGATTTCTAACTTTGTGGTGAGAGCTGTGGCTTGCGGGCCTTGCTTTGCTATTTGAAGGGATAGATCACTTTCTGGAGTTTTTGAGAAAAAAGAAGCCATTTCTGTGTTATTGAATGTTTTTGATTGGCATAGGCAGTTTTTGTGTTAAAATAAGAAGGGTATTTGAGTGATGATTCCATTTTCATTAGTCTCTGATGACAGATAGGATATATAATGGCTGATGTTGGGGTATTTGAGGATTTTCAACAGGTGATCCTTGAATGTATTGTAGGGGGTCCCTGGCCAGGCTTGATATGCAATGACTGTATATAAATTTGGGAAAATGTTTCTAAATATAATACTGCTTTTTTAAACCCTTTGAAGAGTAGGATTTATTTCAGCACCGCCCACGACCCTGACCAGGAATAAGTGGGTATAGAAAATGGATGGATGGATTGATGGATGGACGGAATATCAACCGTTCCCTCCTCTACCTCTATCATGCAGAGTGCTCTCCTGACCCATATCCTGACCGCCCATTTCACTGCAATTCCCGTGAAAAGTTCTAACTGTCACCCCCCCCCCCCCTCCCCCCGCCATGGCTTTCTGCTCCCGCAAATCTTAATGGGAAATTAATTTTCCTCTTCAGCAAGCCGGTGTTTTATTTTTAAAATTTTATTTTATACTGTTTTCACGTCACCTCTGAACTGCACCACCCTCAAACAAGAAAGGAGCTCTTGCGAATCTTTCTGGTCGATTAGGCAAATAGAACAGCGGAAGATTAATCAGACAGAATGGCTTGCCTTTGCCTCTGTCTCTTAGTGACAGCCGATCGCTATAGTTACGGTACAGTGGCAGATTTAGACCAACCCTTTTTTTTTTTTTTTTGCTAAAATAGCATTTGTTCAATCCACTTTGGACCTTAATCAAAGCCTTAACCAAAAAATCAGCAACACATAGCCAGATTTTGTTTTTCATTATCCTTGTTTTGTGTGTGTTTGTGTGTGTGTGTGTGTGGGGGGGGGGGGGTGGGTGGGGGATGGTACACCGCTGCTTTGAGACACACACATACACCAGGCCTGGTCCGCGCTCATTTAGTCTGTTTATAGCACTGCACTGCTGTATTTTTTGGCATCAGTATTATTTCGTTTTAACACTCAGAATTCTCTGCATTATATACAAAGCACTGAAATCCACAGCGAGAGCTTCTGTGTAAGTCCCAGCCACTGTCTACATGTCCTCTGGCCAGAGAGCTTTATTCACCTGTATGACAGAGCTTTCCCCACATACTCTCTCTCTCTCCTCTCTTCTATCTCTCCTCTCTCTTCTCTCTCAGTCTCTCTCTCCTTTTTTGATGTTGTATTTGGTTTGATACTGTGTGTATTGACGGGGTGTTTTTTTTTGGTTGATTTTTAAAATTTAATTGAATTTTTATTTTTATACCAGCATGATGAATCAAAGGCAATCAAAGTCAAGTCTCTAGTTTTTTTCTCTCTCTCTCTCTCTCCCTCCCTCTCTCCACTTGTCTCACTCCTCTCTTTCTATTCATCTCCCTCTCCCCCCTCTCCCTCTCTCTCTCTTTGACACCCACCTCCTCCCCCTCAGAAGAAGAAGACTCCTGAGATGCTCAGGACCGCCGACAGCATCCAGTAAACAAACAGAAGGCAGGGAAATAATGACTGCAGTGGTAGCAGGCTATAGCCTCTTAAGTGGGGGGAAGGTGCAGAGCAGAGCTGCCTTGTGTGATCAAAATCAGACATCTTCAATAGATACATTGTACGTAAAGACCCAAGTAAAACAACTATTATGATGTCAAGTGTATTTTTTATTTTTTTAACCTAGGTCATAAATTTGTTTTTGTTTTTTTGTTTTTTTTATCGTGAAGGAAATCGAGTTCATGCACTGCCCACTACAGAAGGATCCGGTATTGGTGATTTGGAGTCCATATTTACTGCTTAGCGTGGCACTTTTAAACATTTTAACGAACAGTCGTTTCAATCAATCAGCAGTGTTTATTGGCGTTCATTTGACGCGTTTCAAATGAACGCCAATAAATGACAGGAAAGCTGTATCAGACCCTGTCACTTATGTTAAGAAGTGACATACATTACATTAAAAGTACCTCTTATCATTTTCCTGTTTATGCATGTGAGGGAAAATACACTATATGACCAAAGGTATATGGACACCCCTTGGTCTGGGACTGTTATGGTATGGGCTAGGTCCCTCAGTTCCAGTGAAAGGAAATCTTAATGCTGCAGCATTCAATCACACTCTAGACAATTCTGTTCTTCCCCAGTGGTTTCCGCCTGACAATGCCCCCAGGTTTTGTTGAGAACGGTGTGGCAGAACTCGAATGGCCTGCAGCACAGAGCCCTGACCTCAACCCCATCAGACACCTTTTGGATCAATTGGAAAGCCAACTACGAGCCGGGCCTAATTGCCCAATCAGTGCCCGACCTCACTAATGCTCTTCTGGCCGAATGGAAGCAAATGCTCCAACATCTAGTATAAAGCCTTCCCAGAAGAGTGGAGGTTGTTATAGCAGCAAAGAGTGGACCATCTCTGTATTAATGCCCATCATTTTGGATGGGATGTTGGATGACAGATGTCCACATATTTTTGGCCAATATGGCGTGAGCGCGCATCTTCATCCTGTCACTTAACGAGCACAGCGTACGCAGGAAACCAGCGATCGCGCAGCTGCGACCTGCAGCAAAGCGTTTTTTTTTTTTTTTTTGGTCAAAGTGTTGACTCACCAGACACCCAGTTCCTGCGTTCCATCCATTCTCACTGCCTCCCCGAAAACAGGTGGTCTCCGCGCGCGCGGCAACAGTTTCCAGCGCCGCGCCGCAGCGCACGCAGGGCGCCCGTTGCCACGGCGTCGTGCTCGGTCACGGCTCCTCTCTCGTGAATATTCATGAGCCGCATAAAATTGGAATATATTGGCCGCAGCGGCGGGGATACAGAGCTCGCACGGCTGAGAGCTTGGAGTGAGTCTGCAGCATCTGCGATGCCCCCCCCCCCTCCCCTCCCCTCCCCTCCCTTGTTACTTAGGCCTGTGAGAGGCCTCTCTCTCTCGCTCTCTCTCTCTTTCAAATTCAAATTCAAATGCTTTATTGGCATGACGTATTTAAAAAAATACATATTGCCAAAGCGTTTAAAAAAAAAAATCAATCATTTCTCTCTCCTCTTCTCTCTCTCTCACTGTCAGTTTTCAATTTCTATTTCAATTTGCTTTATTGGCTGGGCAACTACAGTCTTACTGCCAAAGCAACACATATAATAAACTGATACATAGAAACCACATACACAACATGTAACAAGTATGTCAAAACACATATTAAAACTAAACACCACACACGTTATATATATAATGCAGATGATGCAGTGAGTGTTCTCTTTATATCCCTTATCTTGCAGCATATGGCTACATATCCGTCTGCTGTAAGCCCTTCTCCTAATATTATTGAAAATGTTTTGTTGTGACACATATTTTGGATGTTGGGGAAGACAATGTTCATATTTTTTTTACATATTTTTAAGAATTTCTCCCTTTCGTGATGGTAAAATGACCAATATAATAGAAAATGAATCTCTGTCTCTACCGGTTTGCTTGTGCATGGATCACACAGCCTGTCCTCCCTGGCTAGCCAGGTTTGCCCGCGCTGGCCCTTTTCAATTGGCCGGGTTGTGGTCACTGGCACCATATTTGCTCGGATTCTCCCTCTGTTTTGTATCTTTAATGGTGACTAGATATTCTGCCATTTTATATTCTCTCTTTAGGGCCCAGTAGCATTCCAGTTTGTTTTGATTCTTAGTTCTAATAGTTGTATCTCAATGGTCTACATAATTTTTGAGGTGACTGATAATTTGGTTCACTCTAATTGGTGGTTGTCCTTGAGGTGTGGTTCTGAAGCTGATTGGTGGTGGTGTTGGTCTGTTCAGTGAGCTCCAGGACTGGCTGGCAGAGGGGACCCTTTCCTATGTTCTGCTCTGGGTGTAGCTGGGCTTAATGGTTGCAGGGAGTGTGGATTTTACTTTGGTCTTAAATGAGCCCGGAATTGTAATGCCTGTATTTGCACATTGATAATTAATTAACGGATAAAAGCGTAATTCTGCCCTGCATGCATTGTTTGGAGTTTTTTTTTTTGTTTGTTGTAGTTTTAAAAAGCTTTTATACCATATGCAGGGATTCTGTAGAGTTATTTTCCCATTTGGTGTAATCCTGGTTGGTAACACCCCCCCCCCCCATGTCGGTTTCTCTCTCTTTATTTCTGTCTCTCTCTTTCTTTCTCTCTGTCTACCTCTCTCTGTCCTTGTTTTTATTTTTATTCTGTGGGTATTTTTTTGGTCCCCCCCCCCCAAAAAAGAAATCACTCCCTCCGACT
This sequence comes from Anguilla pacifica, assembly GCA_039654925.1. Taxonomy (NCBI): domain Eukaryota; kingdom Metazoa; phylum Chordata; class Actinopteri; order Anguilliformes; family Anguillidae; genus Anguilla; species Anguilla pacifica. The sequence continues at coordinate 4,178,842 of CM077293.1, forward strand.
TTGATGCCTCGCTCCATTCACCCTGGACGAAATGTGTCTTGACATGGGGGATTAAAATTTGGGGAAAACATCCACTGTGACCCAGCACGGAGCGTCAAGGCGTTTTTCCTTTTCTTCCGTTCTGATCCAACACACTTTGACTGACTCTGACCCATTTGGGGGGGGGGGTGTGGGGGGCCAGGGCGGGGAGGTGGGAGGGAGGGTGGAGGGTTTTCAAAGGGGTGCTGGAAGCTCCGCTCAGCTCCGTGTTTGTTTTGTCCTCAGGCCAGTTGAAACAGACCCAAATCCAGATATTTAGAGGAAATTTCAGACGTTCAGACGCACAGATGCTGCGCTTGTGGGAGCCCTCGAGTGAAAGCACTGCTAAATCCCGCTTATTGCCCCTGTTCCCCGTCTTCTTCTCATTTCTCGCTCTCCACTCATCTCTCCCTCTCTCATCCCTTTCCGTTTCTCTCTCTCTCCACTCCTCTCTTCCTCTCTCTCTCTCTCTCTCTCTCTCTCTCTCTCTCTCTCTCTCTCGGTTTCTCGCGTGTGAGGATCATTTGGAATTCGGTCTCTCTGTAGCTCTCTGCAGAAAGTCATGTGTCGTGTCTATTGATCAACTCAGTGATTTATTGCATGTCTGCAGGCTAGTCACTGCCGACTCCTACCCCTAACCCCGCCCCTCCCTTCCACACGCACAGACATCTGGACTTGACTCGACTGATCAATTTCCAGATGCTCTGTCTTCTTTATTTTGTTCCATTCCAGGTTCGAGAACCGCCCAGTGGCCCTCCGCCATTTTGGCTACACGGCCAACTGAGGCGGACAACAAGTCTATCCAAATGACCTGGCCTCTCAGCCTCACTGCAGTAAGCATCTGCTTTTGAACACAAAGCAATAACATGAATCATCGACAACAGATCAAGAGAAAAATCACAGAAAAAGATTTTCATGATATTGAATGAAAGATCAGCTTTATTTTTTAAATAGGCCTTTTAGGAGCTGTGTGAGCCACCAAGAAATGTAAAAGCAACACCCTGGTAATGTAGTTTGGGAAAAGCTACGGACAACCGGTATTTTTATGTGGACAATCCCAACCTGGATATAATCCGGACACCTGAGATGATCAGGAGTGAATGGAGCTTCAGTTTTCCATAAATATTGCTCATATTCCCATAAGCCCATTTTGTATTATTTAATGTGTGAAGTTCACCTCCAGTTCATCGCTCTCATTTTACACTTCATTCCTCTGCCAGAGTTCGCGCCGGTGTTCTCATGAGGGGTGGGGTGGATTTTTTTTTTTTTAAGCAGAAAGTTTTTCGATTCCTTTCATCCTCCAATGCAAACTAAAAACCGACCGCATCGGCGATACAGTATGGTAGCGTAAACAAAATGGCACCTGAAGAGGTTTTTTTTCTGTATCAGTCTCTAAGCAGCTAATGGTTTTCTCTGTGTGCTCTCCTTCCCTTTGATGGATATCAGCTCGATATCTTTCCGCGTACGAATTCGCCAAAACCGTTTGTCTTTTTTTAAACCAGGCCAGGGAAAACAAAAAAAACTTCAAGCTCCATTTAACCCGGCTTTGAATTCTAATGAGGAAACCTTCTAAAAATAAATCCTATTTTCCCCTTGCCTCTGTTGAATGGCCCTGAAGCCATTACAGGTGGTGATGGGTTTACCTCAGCTGTGACCACAACGGGGAGAAAAAGGAACCGAAAATCACTGTTGTGGCTCGCACGTAACAAAAGGCCGTTTTTTTCCCCCCGACCACTTGCCGGGCATATTTATTAAAAAAAGAAAAGGTGAAAGCTTTAAACCTGTTGAAATCCACAAATAAATACATAAATAAAAAAATAAAAAAAATAACATTAAGAGGCCATTTTGACAACCATTTCACTCACACAAGTCAAAAAATCCATTTTGACAATTACGTGCAAAAATCATTGAAAGTTGTCAATTTGGCAGAAAAATCCAAAACTGTTTTTTTTTGCCATTGTAGGGTGGTTTAAATAAGTGTGCGCCCTTATTAGACCCCCAAAGGAAGACCCAGTGCAGGATTTGATAAAGACCCAGTGCAGGGGCCCCAATACCGCACGGTTGCAAAGCATTCTGTCGGATCAGTATTACGTAAACCTTAGGTATTACAGATACAGTGTAATCGTGTTTGTTGTTGTTGTTGGAAAGCCAGTGGTATGGGGGGAGCAAGCTGGCGTCGTTCGCGGTGTGGTGCAGTGGGCACTGAATAAAGCCATTCAAAAGGTGAACGGCAGGTAATGCAAGCTACCTACGAGTCAGCTGTGCTCCAAAGGTTAACCTGGTTTGCTAGGCTGACAGAGACAACTCAAGCAGGATCATGCGTGTTACTGTTTTTTCATGATTGTGTCTTTCTTTGATGACTTGGGGTTTTTTTTTTTCTTTGATCCTTGGGTATATAAGGGGAAACGTGGAATGGTTGGAGGACACTTGTCAACTTGTCATGTTCTTCTGCACACCATTCGCGTATAGCCATTCTGTTACGCTCACATTTTACACCGTAGTATGGTGCCATTATTGAACACGCTGCACAATAAATTCACAGTGCATTCGCTTAAACCTCTTTGACTCTTAACCACTACACTCCTAGCTGTGTCAAGGTCCTAACATTGTTGATGGGGCGACATGGCTCAGGAGGTAAGAGCTATTGTCTGGCAGTCGGAGGGTTGCCGGTTCAAACCCCGGCCTGGGCGTGTCGAAGTGTCCTTGAGCAAGACACCTAACCCCTAACCCCTAACTGCTCTGGCGAATGAGAGGCATCAATTGTAAAGCGCTTTGGATAAAAGCGCTATATAAATGCAGTCCATTTACCATTTACCAACACACGCATTGAACTGCAGGATATCCGCACCTCGTAGTCACTTGCCTATACAGTAGCGCCACTGTATTGTATTGATATACAATTGTATCTTCGCAGGCTACACAAGCCAGATGCCCGTCCATGTCTAGGTTCAAGATTCAAAAAACTTTGTTGTCTATCATAGTGTTAGAAAATTGTCTTAGGTTAGGGGCTCACAAACAACATAAAAACATACACCCATACATAAAAACATACACCTACCAAGACAGATAGTGATCCATATAGAGCCATACTACTGGCAGAAAGAGGCTTTAGACCCTCATTTGTAGCTTCTTTCTGTGTATAACCGTTAGCACAGATTCAGATCATTTTGGAGTCAGATAACTGAGATAACAAAATGAATCCCGTTCCAGCTGCACCAGGTAAGACTATATACATTCCTTCACCACTCAGATACTGGTGTGTCTGAAGGGAATTTTTACAGGGTGGGAAAAAAATTCTTAAACTCTCTGATATTCTTTATTAAAGTCAGTGCTGCTCAGAAGAGTCTTGTTGCTTATGTGCAAGTGAATTTAAGAGAGTGACGAAAAAAGCTTATGGACATTGCTTCTAGCGTGTCTGTCTGGGTGATGGTTTTGGTATATATCATCACACTGCTTTTGCGGAGTGGAAAATTAATGCAGCTGCCGTGTTTGACAGCTAAGGGTTTCAGACTGCACCCAGATTCAATTTCTGAAACATACTGTGCCAGCAGAACAATGGGCTTTTGGGTTGATACAAATGGAACAATGTAGCAATGGGCCGTATAGCACCAACCTTATTATACGTAATTCATGATTCAAAATCATGTCTAATTTTATACAGCTACTTCGGCTGATTGGACTGCCCCGACGCACCAACAAAGCACAACAAGCAAATTAATCAAACCCAACATCTCACTCAGTCCACATCCTACCATAGATGTTGATTAGCACTAGCTAGCCTATACACACACTCACAATATTTCACTTCATTCACTTATGAACTCTCATCAGATAAATTTCTATGGTACCGCTGTTCATTTGCGGTTAGCTTTGTAATTTGTGCCAGTGCTGTTTGTGATTGTGGTCCCGTAGGTCACATGAATAAATGTCTATGACCAAAAAACCACTCAAACTTTAAATATTTAAATCACAACCCATCTGCAATTACCTTCCAGATCTTTCTATTGAAATAGGCCTGCACCTTTTTGTAAACAAAAAAAACGTATCTAGCATTTGCCACACTCACAATGTCCTTCTTCCATATGCTTACAATAATGTGATTAGTCTTTCTGATAAAAAAAAAAAAAGACTGACTGCATTATTGAGCTGTGACATTAGGTTTCCCCAGAGTGAGACACAACAGCTCTCTGGAAGATAGAAGATCATAATAATGGCCATGTTTTCTGAGCGTCTTATCACAAAATATTATATTTGTGACTATGCGCGATGGCTTCGAGGGTTGGCTTTGTTTGCAGTACGTCTCTCTTCTCCTGAACAGTGCAGAAGCCAGCAGCCTTCCCTCCTTCATGAAGAATTAATAAGTGCGCGGTATGCTACGCTACGCTACGCTACGCTATGCTACACTAGGCTACGCGTGCGCGTTGCACGAGCACGTCGCGGGAGGAGCGCAGGCCGTCTGAGCCCAATTGCAATTATGAGGTTAGCGCCTCGCGTAAAGCGTCAACCACCGCTGTTATTGCTTCCTGACAGGCGGGGGCTAGTCGCAATGCACAGGACAGATGGGGAATGATAGCGAAGAAGAGACCCGTGGAGGGAAGGGATCACTGACAAAATGGAGGCTGGGGTTGAGGTGACAAACCTTCCCCCCCCCACCCCCACCGCTGCCACCCCCGTTCCCCATACCCCCACCCCCCCCCCCCCCCCCCCGCAGCCACCCCCGCTCCCCATCCCATACCTGGTGAGGCCCGAACGTACACGCGAAACAGCAACAGATGAGTCTAGTTGACAGCGTGTGGTCTCGGCCCGTAAGAGCCGAATAACAATGGGATGATGATTCAGCCTGCTGCTAATTGCAGATTGAGGTGCCGGGCTTCAACAAGCGTCTTCAGTTCCTTAGAGGCCCCGCAACTGTGCCGATGCCAGTTCTGCTTCTTGCAAAAATTAGGACCTCATAGAATAAATCATTCATTTTTTGAAATTATGGCCGCATTTAAATAATTTCTGTTCTTTATTTTTACACTGCCTAGACAAAAAATCATCATTAAAAAAATCATCTTTTCAGTTTTTTCCAGTTTCTCATCCCCTCTTTTGTTGTATGCTTTATATTTGTAAAATATGCGTGAGAACAACACAAATAACCACCATATGCTTTCATAATCATGCCGTACAGCAGCAGACACACTAACTGCTGTGGGGAGACAATAAGCAGAGCAGGCTCCCTTATCACGCCGGGCGACGATGAGGACAGGGGCCCCCTAGTGGCGGCAGAGGGAACAGCAAGTGAGCTTGCTCTTCGGGGGGGGGGGGAGAAACAGCTCTTTCGGTGAGTGACAGCGAGCATTAACCCCGGGGGGGCCGGGAGCGGGGCGAAAGCCGGGGCGTTCCACTTTTAAAAAAGCAGAGCGGCGCGTCCCCGTCACGGCAGAGAAGTCCTGCCCCGCGTATCAGCCACCACAGCCAGCCATTTTACTCTCACGCGCCGCCTGCCCAGACAAATCAGAAGTGATAGGAGGCCAGAGGAATGTGGAGAATGGATAACCATAGTGCCGCTGCACGGTGTCCCTGCACAAAAGAGGGGGGAGAGGGAGGAGGTGGGGAGGAGGGGGGACAACAGCACTAGAGACCGAGTGAAGTATTGTGTGAGTGGAATTAATGCAAATCCTCTCTTTTTTTTCTTTTTTTTTTTCTTCCCCTTTTACAGCGACAGTGCGCTGCCCTTTTCCATATGCATGCTGGGACTTCAGGCAAAGTGGAAAAGCGGGACCCGTGAATGAAGGGGAAGAAGGGAAGAAGGGAAGAGGGGAAGAAGGGAAGAAGGGAAGAGGGGAAGAGGGGAAGAGGGGAAGAGAAGGACTGCCGACGGGGCGGGGCCTAACGCGTTGGCTAACGTCCTGCGAGACTCCGAAGACCCGCAAACAACAAGCCGTCTTTCGTTCTGCGGAAGGGGAGTCGGTTTCACACGGCCAGATGCGCGTTCCGAAATCCCGCGGAGGGGGCAGCCCCTCTGAGCACGCACATCACTCTTCATCGCATCGCTCACAGCGTTTGCTGCCAGCGTTAGCAAATCATCACCTGTTGCGTTTTACTGGCTTCCCAGGTGAGGCTAATAAAAGGGGGACTTATTGCTTCTGAGCGAACGTTTGGACAGAGCTCCCTCCCCAGTCCGGCCCCACGCCCATCTAAAACTGCGCTAGTTATTGTATTAGTTAACACACACGCATACAGTATATAAAATATGAAGTCCTCCACACAGTTTTAGCCCCAGCAGTCCAATAATGTGGCAATATGTACCGATAATGAGAAATTATATATGCAGTACCAAATTTCCATATGCAGAGGCCACAGCCCCTGGCATTGAAAAACCATGGGAGTGAAATTAACATGCACTTGTTCATTATTTTCTATTCTGGGGAGTCGTTTCAGATAAAAAAGGAAGTAATACGATGTTATTTTTACACAATAATGGCAAGGCTTACAGCCTCTTACAGAGTCTCTCTTGTTTTGGATGGGTCAGGTTAGGTTGATTTGTACAGGAATGATCTCTCTGATAAAACAGATTCGATCCCATCTGTCTGAATTTGGAGCCAATGATACAGTATATGCTGTATGTAGGTGGATTTGGCAAGGAGAAATGCACTTACTGTACCGAACTGCATTTAGATATTCTGAATGCACTCTGTACATACACAAGTGTTTATGCATTTCAAAAAATAAGCCAATTTCAGCAAGTATTTTAGTTCTAGTCTTAAAATCTTATTTCTATTACTTTCTATTTTTTGCTCAATAGGACAAACAAAATTGGCAACCAAGTGAAACAGTTGGACTCATTTCAAGATTTGCCAGTGGGGTAAGAAAATTTCATTTATCAAGCAGACAGTAACTTAAAAACTAGCTAATATTTTCTACTTGAGAGGAAAAAATAATACTTGTAAGTGCTCTTACAAGACAAATACATTTGTTAAGACGGTGTGGTTTGCTGTATGAGACTGGACCTGTGCCCATGGAAACAAACATGCGCGGTTTTGAGAGAAATAGAACACGTGCAGTTTTGTTTATAAGGTTTCATATCGCCCACTTCTTTTTTCCTTTTGTTTGTAGTGCTAATGCAGCAGCATCTGGAATACTAATGACACGGCAAACTTAAACTGATATTGGCAAGGGAGATAACTGTGTGTGTGTGTGTGTGCGTACATGTGTGTGTGAGTTTGCGTGTGTGTGCACGTGTGTGTGCGTGTCCGTGAGTGTTTGTGCATGTGAGTGCGTACGTGTGTGTGTGTCCATGAGTGTTTGTGCATGTGAATGTGTGTGTGCGCATGTGTGTGTGAGTGCGTGTGCGCACGTGTGGGTGCGTGTGCGCATGTGTTTGCATGGATGAATAGGGAGTTAATTTCATTGCTACACAACAACGCAATAAATTTTGCACCGTGGTTTTAGGTTTCACAAAAAATATAATTATGTGCCACTGAGTGATTACTCGGGCAGGAAATGGACAATTTATTTTTATTGAATTTTTTTTTGCTCAGTTATGCTTTAATCTTAATGCTCGGCTTTATGAATTTAGGTATCCGGTGTATTAAGGATACGTGAGCGATCGGCCCAAATTCTAATTTAAGTCATCCGCTGAAACCTGCTCCTGACAAAGAACAGCCTAAACGCGCTGTGACTAATATCGCTCGGGGAGATGCGTACGTGTGTGTGCGCGTCGTGTCCTGCTATTAAAACGCACAAAACCCTTTAATCACTGTCGCTGAGGGGAGAGGGGAGGACATTTGGGGGGGGGGGGGGTGAGGAAAATGTGGCTTTGGGGGAAAGGGGATGCCCCCCAGCAAGGTGAATCAGACTTTGTCCCTGATGGTACGGGGATGAGATTGATGCTTCTGCTTGGCCAAAAGGGGAGGGAAATGATACCCTCAGCTCGCCATGTGTACCGCCATCCGCCACGTTAGCACAACGGTTGTCTTTTCGAGTGCCCAAGAGATGACGACCTGGCCGCGGACAAGGTCTCCAAAGGTCTCCAACGGTCTAGGATCCTGGGTTTATAACAAGGGGTCCGTGGTCCCCTGGGGGGGTCCTTGACGGTTCTTGTAAGGGGCCCTGGCCAAACTTGATATGCAATAAATATACATATTTTTTTAAATATAGCCATTTTTTACTTGTGATGGGGTACCCTGGATGCCTCTGAGTCTTGGTGGGGGTACCTTGTTCATAAAAGTTTGAAAACCTCTGGTCTAGGTGTATTCATTATTTTATATTTCACTATTGTAGTCCTGTTGTATGTAACTTGTATGTAACTGTATGTACTGTGAGGGTCTGGAATTTGATACCCTTCTACGGGACTGTGCTCAGTGAGAAGGACTGCTATCATTTTCTCAATATTAGGCATCAGCGTTGTACTCCCAAAGGAATTGTTTGCTAAAACACAACATCCACTCTCCCTGCACTCACAACTATGTTGTACAAAACACAGGAATGGAACCAACTCTTTACAGGTTTCAACATATCAATCCTATACTAGCATGATATATGTCTTAGGGCGGAGGTCTTATGCCAGGTAGCCGATGTTTAGAATCCTAGGCAATGTACTGCTGTTTTAAAATTGCAAGCAGTTTATCGATTCGTGTGTTTTACTCCTAATTTCATACGGAGTAGGTCATTCACACCGAGAGCCTGCGGGCTCGAATTGCTTCATTGACCTTTAACCTTTAACAACCTGCGTCCTTCGCACTCGCACGCAGGACTGAGAGCCAGCGTAAACAAATGCGGTACATGCTCGGAGAGAGCGGACTATACTGAGCCAAGGGTCACGCAACGTTCCTTCCTTCTGCCACCGAAACATGTGACATGTCATTTAATGGTAAACAGACACAAAACAGGAAATGAAATACCGAGCCTTCGGAACGACGGAGCCGTTCTTCGAGCGCATGGGTACAAGCTCGCGGGGTTGCGTGTCAAACCCCCCTCTTCGCTGTCAACAACAGCAGACAATTCGCCTTGCTTCCATCCCCACCTGTACACAAATAGCTAGAGACGTGCAAGCACAGGGACAAAGATCCAAACCTAATTTGATCGGCCTGGGAGCAAATGCGATGAAAAAAAACAAAAAACAACAGAAATAATTCAGCATCCAGCTCAGACCTTTCTGAGAGAAGCCGCGTGCGTACTGGCATTAATAGCAGGGCTGTGCTAATGGGTATGCGCATCAAAGCTCTTGCTATACAAAAATAGCAATGTGTGAGAGAGAGAGAGAGAGATGGAGAGAGACACATTCATCCAGCCCCCTGTAAAGCCCGTTTGGATAAATAATTCACCAGCCTCACTCTGAAAACTACAAAAAAAAAAAAAAAAAAAAAAAAAAATAGCGCATGAATTATTAAAGGTACATGCAGATTTAATTAGCAGGGAAATGAATTAATAATCATATTATGGTAAGCGCATGGTTATCTTCTTCAGCTTTTCGGGGTTCTGCATCAGGAGGGATGCCTGTACTGTACGTTGAGTGTGGGCTCTCTCAAAGAGGAGCGGGAGGAGGAGGTGAATTCAAGCTTATAATTCCCATTCCGAATGCCTCTCTTTGTACAGCCCTGAATGGGCATAACATCCTTTGACTTTTAATGGGATCGCTGTGAAAGAACATAATTATTGCTTTGAAGGTCATTTGAATCTCCCTCCCACCCCCAATGTTACCGTACCACCCACTCCGCCCACCTTCCCCAGTTTGGTCGCTTGGCAGCGATCTGGCATTAAGAACAATGTTACAGCCAGTAAGCACTGCCAATTAATTTCTTCTGTACAATAACCAACCATTTTTACAATGAACCTCTTATCAAAGGTTAGTGTTCCCAGTGGACATTTAAAACACAGAGCTTATGAAAAGGCTCATATATATATATAATTTTTTTTTTTCCATTCTTTTTTTCCTCCCTCAATCAACTCTTTTTATGTTCACGGCTCAGGGTTGAGTGAATTCTCACACAAAAATATTGCTGGTGTATTCCAAAGTAACAAAAGTGCAAACGTACTCAAAAAATACGGGACACTGCAACTGCAAAAGCACAGCAAGCGACCGAGCCCACGTGTTTGTTTGTTGTCTTCCTCTATTGTTATGCGTCAATACTGAGGTGCTGACCAATCTGTCTGCAGTGTATCGTTCCTCTATGTGATAATCAGGCCTCTATGGTCAAGTCACATGACATCCCCTCTCTATTTCTCGTACATCCCGCCAATCATTTCTCGCTTCACGCTTTTCCTCCTAATTTGGAACGTCCAATCGTATTCATGTTCCGTGTTCATTGTTGTCAACCACCACCCCCCCTCACTCCCACGCCCCACCCCCCCCCCCCCCAACCCGCAAATTAAATTCGGGAGGACGCAAGAACAAGCACGCACTGTTCTCTGAAATGTGTGATGTCAGCCCGCTGCTGCTGCTGCTGCTGCTGCTGCTGCTTTACACACCGCAGTCCGCAAGCTGAGCTTGCACGAATACGGCAAGAGGAAAAGGACTTGATCAGGGGTGCACTCCAGCCTTATCCGAAAAGGGCCGGGGCGGGTGCGTTAAGACACCCGATTATGCTTGTGAAGGTCCCGACTGAAGACCAGTGAGTGGGTTAATTAGTGGAATCGGGCATCGGAGCGCTGGTACAAAACAAAAGCTGCGCCCGAATCGACCCTTTCTGCTCACCACTGCTCTAGACCAATCAATGCATGTCTAGGGACCAAGGTGGACTGTCCTACCCCAAAACTTTGCACAATGTGTTACCAACCCCAGACCAATACCCCTGCACACCTCAGTACCAGGCCTGGGGCAAATAATTGCACGAAATACTTTAGATATTTACTGTAGACGTCAGATCCCTGATAACTGCCAACATGCTGACATACCAAAAGCACACAATTCGGGAAAATAATCTTCTTCTGAATATTGATAAAAAATAGTCTGTTTCTTCTACACCTGGAAGGTAATCGGAGGGAATTCCACCACTATTTAAAGGGTCAAGGTCTTTCATCTGAAGTATTTGACCCGGGCCTCTCGCATACCTTGTAGCTCAGTGCTTGTTGCCACGAGGACAAGTACAGGGCAGTTCTGCCCTAGAGTTAGGTCAGCGCCAGACCTCTTTACCTGTGTGGATACAGCCTCCCTGTCGGATCCACTTCACTCAAACCGGTAGATTAGCCTCCAGCTGTGTGTTCACATCGCAGCCTACCGACAACCTCTGTGTTTCCAGGGAGGCCCACACTCATCCTCGAGGAGCGCTTCTTTCTTTTTTTTTTATTTATTTTTATTTATTTTATTTTAGTTTTTGCCCTGATGAGAAATGTGAACACGATTGTTCGAACGTTGCGTTTTTTTTTATTTAACGCTGACGCGGCCGATTTTCCGCGTTCCCACAGAACAGGGCTTGCTTGAAGCGGCATTTATTCCTGCACCTACGAGGAAACGTTGCAGGAAAATCGCTTCCTTTGGGGTGGGGGGGGCGGGGGCTGGGGGGGTGGGGCATCCTGCTCTGGAACATCTCATTGCCCTTTATCAGTGCGTCATGGAGCATTAATGTCTGCCTTTTACGTAACAAGTCAACAGCTAGCCTCAGATGCAGACAAGCCTGCATTGCAAATCTCACACATTAAAAGCAGGTTGTTGAATCGCTTAAAGAAAACTGTCCCTTGGAACAAAAATTGATTAGAATGCAGCAAATGAGATCTCATGGATACATGCATATTATTCTTGGATACAGTTGCATCATAGGAGATAGATAAATTCCAGGAACTTTGAAATTGACTATTTATTCATTAATGTTGATAAAGGTTTTTTTATTTTTTTTAAATTAAAGGTCATTGACATTTTTCCTTGTTCGACCAAGCATCACATGAGCATCTTGGGGAAATTTAAAATCTGTACAGTATCGTGGGCACAATACTTCCACAAAACAGAAACAGGGGAAGTCAGAGATGACACACCAAGCCAGTTTTGAAATCAGGGAATTGTACCGGTGCAAACTGATCCAGAGTGCAACTCAGAGAGTTATTGGTTAAAAAAAAACTGAGTTTGATCAAACTATCAAACTTATTAGACAAGAAGACATCAGGTACCATACAATTATATTAAAAAATGTTGTATTTTATGAGACCCAAAGGCAATCAAGCAGGAAGTGTGTGCCCAGACAAAAGATCACATCTCGCTTTTATACAGTTAAAAACTGGGTCATATCACATAGATTGGAGGGAAAAAATGGTTCAGGGTCACAAATTACAGAGACACTTGTAAAACTTCTCAAACCAATCACAGGCCTACTACAGTAACTATATAATATGCATATCCACAATTAAACTAAACGGTATAACACATTTCAGCTCAATCAAAGCATAATCAATCAACTAATAGATTAAATTAATTGTTAGACAAATAAGCTAACTAACGGTTACGAAATCATCAATTAACATCATTTCAAATTTCTTCTATAATTTTCCACTTCACCAGTACCTCCTCAGAACACAGTTATATAGCTGTACTGTACAGTGCCACCACCTAATAGCCCGTGCTGCTCTATGGGGTTACGAAGCAAATTTGCTTTGGATAGTTTGCTTGAAAAGTGCAACGTTTCAACAAAAATCATGGCACAGCCCATGGAAAAAAAGAAAAAACTAGCACTTCACACAAATTTCAAGTTATAATTGCAAGGTGAAACGGGGGTAAACGCGCATTGTGTTTGGCATCAAGTGCTGTCACGCAGTCAGGAAGGAGGTGCTACAGTATACAGTAAAAACCACAGACTGTAAAAACGAAGGAGGTCGTGATGAAAACTCATCTTCTGTTCATGTCATCGTTATGTTATTATGCTTTCTGTAACTAGAGTAATAAAGAACCTCCTATAGATCCTGGGTGTGTCGACTGTCAGCGCGGCATTGGGATACAGACTGCAGGGACTGTAGAGTCTACAGAGGGATATCTGCCCAGCCTCTGTGGACCCTAATCCATGCTCGCACACTCACATACTGTCACACACCCTCTCTCTCTCACACACATACACACACACACACACACACACAAAGAAACCCAAGAGGGACGTGTAGCCATGCAGCCATATTTCGAAAGACAAAACCGTTCCTCGTCGATTTCCACCAGGCCTCAAACCGTGGCCGTGGACAGCCAGCAGAGCTTGGCGATGGAAGGCAGAACAGCAGCCCAGCAGCTTAGAGCTGCGGCGTTTAGCAAGCCTCAGGAGCCGACCGTCCGCAGCTCCGAGAGTGAGCTGTTCTACCGCAGCTCCGCCCATGTAACGCAGCCCGGAGCAGGGGATCTGTCTCCCTGCCGGTGGATTTCCTCCAGGTGAGCCGATCCTTCAATCGAGCCCATCGTTAGGCGCTCCAGGCAAAGGTGAGTGTATTTATTTGTATCTTCAGAGGCTTGGCGATTGTGACCACCAGACGGGCGCAGCTAATCCTGTCGTTACCTCGCCGGCGGGGGGGGGGGGGGGGGGGGGGGTCATCCCTGTGCCTCGCTGGTTCGACCGCCCCCCCCCCCCCCCTTTCGACCGCAGAGGAAGGACGTGGTAATTACCTTTATATCTCCCTTAAAGCCCATGGCAACCCGCCCCCCCCACCCCCACCCCCCCACCCACATTCTCTGCATTATCTGGCGTGGCAATTACATCCACAAATGATCAGCATCGATCTTCCTGCCCGCTTGTGCACTCAATCAATCGATACCCTGGCCTGAGAACAAATAATGAAGGGGGGATGGGGGCGGGGGCAGGGGCAGGGGGGGGGGGTTGGCAAATAGGACTGCATTACGAGTCTAGACTTTTTTTCCCCCCCACTGATAACTAAACACAAGGTGCAGCTTTAATTAAGTCATTATACCCGCGCGATATTAATACTTAAGACGCCGGTCCTTGCTGAAGTGTTGATAAATGAGAAGTGCCGGGATATTCTCACTATTCATGAGGTCATTAATTAATGTCATTTAAAGTAGGTTATTACACCCTTCAGGCATTCGCACGACTGTTTATGGGAGTCGTATTGAAGTCGTATGATTTGCTTCTTCTGTTACCGGGGATTATCGCTATAATCCATTTATCACGCATGCAAAAATTGTTTTCCATTTGGATTGCTACACCGCAGTGTTCACCCTGTCACACTTGAATATGAATGCACCTTTCTGTACTTTAACAAAAAAAAAAAAAAAAAAAAAACGTCTATTCAAGTATTTAAATATTCAAATGACGTAGGTACAACTTCTATGAATTCATAAACGAGCGAGTGGTGTTTACACTTCGAGGCTTGGTCTGTCTGTGCTGCCCTTGGAGACTGGCTGTTAATATTAAATGACAAAATGAATTGCAAAAAAAAACAAAAAAAAAAAACAACCGTTTGTGAAACGCCAATCATCCACCTTCACTTTCCGTGTGAAGAAAATGGCTTTGTACCAAATAACCGGACCCATTTTGGAGTTATTGCTTTATGTCGGGATTTTCTGGCTTCAAATCCGTTTTCAAAATGCAGAAAACCCGAAATCTCTGAGCGAAGTACAAAATGGGGAAATGCATAACGGAGCCAAGAATCCATTTGTCTCGCTCTCTCTCATTAATTCCTCTTTCTAATAAGTTCTTACGGCCTGGAAGAACAAACTCCCCCAGCAGCTGAACCGAGCACCGTGCAGTGAGGGCAGAGGAGGTGAATTTACTACCCCAGTGAGCAAAAGCCGAGATCTACGCGTCAAGAGGGGTAGAAATTTAGGCTGAGAGACATATTGGGCATAAGCGGAATGGGTTAAGCCAAATATAGCTGAGGTTTTGCCCGGATATAGCCCGTCTACATCCTAGCTGGCTAGAAAACTTCCACCTTCCAACCAAATATGTAAATATTATATTTCCACCCAGGCATGGGCATCATCTTTTTTGAGCCCATGCAACGCTTGGAGATAAGTCCTTTTGGGAGGACCCTTTTTTTTTTTTTGAGATGTTTGTTGTCTCGGTCTTCCACCTGTGTGTAAGGTGTGACCATGCCGATTCCCACCTGCGGTCAGGGGGGTCAGACTCGCGGCACATCCAAACAGCGGGAAGCATCCCCGGGACGCTTTCCGAAACGCCCACGTGTCTTTCTACGCCCAGGCGCCATGAGACCGGGCGCGGCTCATTTCGCTGCCTTTCCTATAAACAAAAACAAGCTCCACTCCGCTGAGTTCGCTTTCCACGGGAAAAGGCAATAGCTTTCGCTACACTGAGTGCAGCGTTTGTTGCTGTTTTCTTGGCAAGGAGGTTTTCGTTTGAAATGAAAGAAGCCATTTCCACCCCCCACCGCCCACTTACACACCACTTTCTCTCTCCCCCCCCCCCCTTGCAATTTCTTGTGTAAGTGTCAGGGCAGAGGAAGGTGCTGTCTAGTCTGTAAGTCGTCGCCCGATTTCAACATGTTTATTTTAACTACTCCCATTGGGCAATAACATCCCGATGTTAAAAAAAAATATCTACACAGTCCTCTTTGTCTGAACATCAGCTGATGCTACATAAATTCGCAAGTTCTCTTCGTCCTTTTGTCTTTTATCCCGTTTTATCGCGGGGCGCCAGGAGACACCGAGGCAGGTCCGATCGGGCAGGTTCCGGAGCCGTCGCCCCCAGGCCCGTCCGAGCAGAGGAGGGGGTGCGTGGCCCCGGGCCGAAGCGGCGGGCGCTCGTCAGGTCCGTCGCCCGTCACCTCTCGGGTCTCTCGGGTCAGATCGCGACGGCAGGGAGGACGGGCGACGGCAGCGTTCACCTGGCCCGAATACGAAAGCTGCGCGTCGGTCGAACGCAGCGGGACCGTGACATGCTCCTCCTCTCTGGAAACCAGAGGAGAGAAAAAGCGGGAAAAAGGCGCCGTCCTATTTTAAGACACGTCTTCCATTCTCCATTCCATTCTCCATTCCATTCTCCAATCCCCCTTTTTCTCCTTGCCTGTCAATTTCTGTTACGGTTTTTCTTCAACAGATCAGCTAACGATTCATGAGCATATATATATATATCTATATACACACAAATTATTTGGGGGAATTCATCAATGGGTGTACAATTCATTAATATTCAGCAACTTTAACAGACAATGCTGTGTGACTGGCTCTAGACAAAACGTTTCCCCGGGTGTCAACTCAAATCGGACAAAGAGATCAACTAAAAAGGCCCTTCAACATTTTTTCCCCCCCAGTTTATCGGACTGAAAGGTGTTTATTGTTGCTTTCTCGCACGAGATATGTCAAGGTGATTTTTCTGTTGCCCTCGTGGCTGCGTTTGATGACTGCCTGTCTCATTCAGTCTGAGGTGCTGGAGAAGACAGCAGAGACCCGACTGGAGGGAAAAAAGGAGTTAAAAACTCCATAAAAAGAGAGGATTGCTGTATATTATTCACGCCTTTTGAAAGCCACAGAAAAAAGACACGAAGTATGCCTTGCATCAAAATGTGAGAAATTATTTTGCTCACCAGTGCAGTAACTCAAACACTGTGAAAAGCAAGTCACACGAAAGGGTTTAGCCGAAGTGTGTATTTAATATTGATCTGAAATCTATTTAACGTCACAGCAAACTAATCTATCCTAAAAAAAAAAAGATTAGACTTCTCCTATAATGTATCACACTGATGTACCGAAATGCAAGCATGACTCAAATCAAAAAAGAGGCACTTTGTTGAAGAACAGACCGTCAGTTGATACAACCTTTCTTGGTGTGATTCTGTTATCGGTTATAACAGAACCATAATGCTGGACAGACCCAGAGTCATTGAGCTCAGAACCCAAAGAATGTTGTTAGGAACACAGAAGACAAAATGCTGCAAAATTTGCCTGCAGAACAACATTCTTAAAATGTGCAGCCAGAAAGATTCGGCGTGCATATTGCAATTTTGCCCGCTCACCAACGACAGAGCTAATTCATGCACCACTAAAACAAGAGCACATGCATGCACTTTACACTTTCATGGATTACGTGTTCTTCGGATACAGTATAATCCAGAAACAGCTGATACACGTATATCACATGACTGCTAGATGCGCTTGCAATGGAAGGCCACGCATACAGGCAACAAAGTTCCATTGCCAAGGACATAACTCAACAGAGGCATGGTAAGTAATGGGACCTGGATTAGGATATTTATGCGGGGAAACACTGCGTCCCAGAGAGTGCTCTAGACGCTCATTCATCATTTCTGTTGAATTCACAACCGTACCTGTCAAAAAATGGCTTCCAGGTGTAATATGTACCTCAGAGGGAGAGAGAGAGACAGGGGGAGTGATTCATTAGCACAGTCCTCTAATTTAAAAAAAAGGAGCCAAGCTAGAATTCGGCAACCAGCAGAATTTCATCAGTCTTGGCATTGCATCACCTTTTCTTTGGCAGCATATAATCCATAAATAATCCATAAAGAATTCCACAACCAGAATTTTTCACCAGTGATGGCATTCCATTGCCTTTTGTTCAGCAGCCTTCCCAACAGCACCATTGCTACCGTCCATGACACACAAGGACGCTCCGCTCCCATTGGTCCTCCAAAGGAACGTGAAGAGCCTTAAGATCGACCAAGAGAGGAGCCGGTGGCTGAGGGACCCTGCCAGCAAGAGCTTGTATCTCCATACGACTAGATAGATGCTTCAGCGTTTTTTGATTATTATTTTTTGTGCCATTGTTTTATATTATACCAGAATGGGGGGAAATCTGTGTTGCATTAAGGAAAAAACAGACAAAAAAAATTCCACACTTAATACAGAAGAAAGCATTCACAAAATCCCTGGGGTGTTGTGGTTTGCTTTTAATACACTCCTCAAGCACGCCGCCAACGCTAGCCCCGCCGCACCTTCTGCATCTTCAGCTGAACCGCGTCGGCAGCTACGGCTACACACTGCGTGGACAGACGGGAGCTCAAGTCTGTGGCATTTACCTTAGACTTAAAAAAAGCTGCTCGCCCTTTTGGGGAAAAAAATAGTAATAAGAGGAGGATAAGGACAAGGCCCGAAAGATCACTCGAGGGCAGATGCGAATCTTAACGAGCGCTGGGCACACACGGTCAGGGTCCCGCGTCATCGGAGGGGCACGGATCCAGAGGCCCAAAGCTGATTGGACGACGTTGTGATTTGCTGTAATTTGGGGGGCGCGCCTGTCAAGGCCTCGCTCGTTCCCTTCGCCCCGTTATCTTCGCGGCCTCTGCAAACCTTTGAGTGATTAGTCACGCACCTCCAACCGACAAAAAAAAAAAAAAAAAAAAAAAAAAAAGGTGCTCCGGCATTGCCCATTGACTTTTCGTTCGGGCAGCACGATATCGGCTTCTCAAATGGGTCTCGCGCATTTCCCTGTGTACACTCGAATTCTCGGCGCGCTGCTGGAAATAGATTTGCCTCTGAACTGGACCGTGCGTTGAACCCACACGGCAAATCAACGGTAAACATTTGCACAAGATAGACCTTTTCACGCCATGGCCAGCACCCAGTCGCTCAGTCACGGCTGTTCACTTCGCCTACAGTTTTATGATTAAGCGGACAAACATCATAAAGTAAATAGACAGGAAGGGCACACTACACCAACATGTATGACATGCTGTGATAAAAAAAATTCCTACTCAAATGTGCTAGATGCATTGTTCAGGGTTTTACAGACCATTTTATTCCATTTAAGACAATTCCGGAAATTTGTCATACGCTAAAAATCAAATTGCGCAATATGGCCATTTTGCAGTTTCATTATTGAAATGTAAGTGGTTTTTTTTTTTTTCTGAATCAACACAAAATGGCCTTGCGTAAAACAAGTGAAAACTGTGCCCTGTGCAGGACATCATGACTCAGACCCACACTTCCATTGTTGCCTACGGGCAGAGCAGAAGTGCATTCCTCGTATCCACACAAGTTCTTCCTTTGTGTCCAACTGAAAAGAGCAACAGAGGACGAAAAAAAAAAAAAAACACCAGAAAACAAGCTAAATGTCATCTTCTGTAAAGCCTTCCCTCCATTTTATTTTCCATCCTCTAAGCTGGCTTTCTTTCCATTTTTTTTCCCCTGATCACTTGACATACTGTAGGCCACTGCTGTTCAGAAGATCACTTGACTTGGTATGACTTTAGCCCGCGGACAGAAAATAATAATATCGAGATAAAAAAATATACCATGTTATTTACCCTGTCAGTAGGCTGTTCATTCCCAAGGCTGGGAGGGGCAGGGACACCCATATTATTGTCGATGTTTATTTTATTATCGAGTATACTGTTGTCATTTCGTTTACGCACCTTTCACATTGAAATCTTTGAATCAATTTAACAAATTCTGAGTCAATACAAAATGTGAAAATTAGCTAAATTTTTAATAAAACAAAATCAAAAAATAAAAACCAGAGGTTGAATGGCTGCCAAAGCCAAATCAATATTCAATAATACGTCTAGAGGCAATGACTAGGAAATTCAACAAAGTCAATTCAGATATTACAGACTATGAAGAATAAACATATGTTTTGCAGATAGCATTTCTGCATAGCCTGTGACTAAATGGATTGGCAAGCAGTGTGTGTGTGTGTGTGTGTGTGTGTGTGTGAACAAACACACCATATATATAACAGGTGCATAACATTCACATTTAACAGACACTTGTAGCGTGAAGTTACACAGCTGGAAATTTTACCGAAGCAGTTTGTGTTAAGTACCTTGCACAGCTGGGAGGCAAACCCACAATATTTGAGTTTCAGGTCCAGTTTGCTGTCTGTTAAGCTACACCGCTGCCTCAAAAACAAGAAGTTGAAAGAAGAGGAACAAAAAGTACTGCACATATGTCAAAGGGTTAGCATCAGCAAGTGTGTCATAATTTGGGTAAAACGGGCATGGGTCATCCACAGAAGAAACAAAGGAAAAAGGGGGAAAAAAGAACAGAAATAAGAAAAGAGAAACACGACCAAAAACAAAAAGGATTGCAGCAACAAGCAGTTTGAGAGCCAAATTCATACAGCAAGACAACCACACACCAGGCACATGTTCAGACAACTAAAACAATGCATTGTGCAGAAAGCACAGAGTAGGAGTGCTGAAGGAATGCGAGAACTCAAGCTCAGCTTAAAAGGGTTTTTGTTTTGAAGCGCCCTTTGACCTTTGAAAATGACAGCGGTTGCTGAATGTTGACGGGCAGCGACGCATGTTCCAACGCTCTGATGCCGAAAGCCAGCACAGATCTCTGTCCCACACTCCACCGGGTTTGGGTTTTGATCCACGCAACAGCACAGCCATTTTCTCTCACCAAATGTTCCGTGCAAAAAAATTTTTTTCCCCCCATCAAAAGCAGTTTGCCCACACCATTCCAGCAAGAACAAACATCTGGCACCGGACACCGTCTAGACCAGTGGTCTCCACAACCCTGGTCCTGGAGAGCTACACGGTCTGCTGGTTTTCGTAGTGACTCTGTACTTCATGAATCAATTAGAGCAGTTGATTACACAGTTAACTCAACTCACCTGGTGTCTTGGCTCTCAATTGGGTGCTGATTTTAAGGTGAAAACAAAAACCAGCAGACCCTGTAGCTCTCCAGGACCAGGGTTGGAGACCACTGGTCTAGGCATTAGCAGCCCAAATCTGAACAGAGGACAACTTGACAGAAATAGAGCGCCAGAGCTCACAATCAAAAATCTGAAGAAAAAAAAAAAAAAAAAAAAAGTGCCAGAATTTCCAGACTGCTCACAGGTCCAAATTAAGTTCTGTATAATTCATCAGAGGAGACAATTCATGCAAATAAAAGCCATTTACTCTGAGGGAATCAGCAACACTGGGTGATTTTCAAACCAGGCTCTGATTATCTTGTAGGATACGCATCGGGGCAAAATGTCATTTTCACATAGAATTTTAAAAAGGTACGAGCCGTCCATTTCCAGCCTAAATATAATTAACCTTTGCTTGTTGCATTTCCCCTCAGTGAATCCCACTCAAATAACTGTATTAGAGTGATATGCAAATTAGCCGTTTGATTTGCACGTAGAAAGCAAGCTACAGGGTCATGGTTAACCAAGAATTACATCAAAACTAATCAGGACAGTGTGCCAACAGAATTAATCAGCTAAGGCTGAAGGACCTGGACTCCCCCTGGTTCCATCAGAAAGTTTTTGTTGAACTGAAATTGGATTTTGGCTGACATTTACTACACAAATACAAATATCAGCCCCGGAAATAATGTGAATCAGGAGTGGCATACATATGGAGATAAAAAAGCATAAAGACCTTTATAAACTTGTTCGAACGGTCATGTTTGTTACGAGTTATTCCAGCCGACTCTGATCTGAAAGAGCCAGCCAGTTCCACATCCCATTTTAATCCAAACTTACAGATATTTTCGATATTCAAAGAATTTCCACAATTCTGTGTTGAAATAAAAAAAATCGCTTTAAAATGATTGGGGCGGAAGTGTAGCACAATGGGTAAGGAACTGGGCTTGTAACCGAAAGGTCAGTGTTTAGATTCCTGGTTAGGACACTGCTGTTGTACCCTTGAGCAAGATACTTAACCTGCATTGCTTCAGTATATATCCAGCTGTATAAATGGATACAATGTAAAAATACTATATAAAAGTTGTGTAAGTCGCTCTGGATAAGAGCGTCTGCTAAATGCCTGTAATGTAATGTAATTTTAACACTGCGTTATGACCTCTTCATTTTCCACGAGTTAATTTCAATGGCCAGGTGTCTAACCTTTTGCCATTTAGTACCCAGCTGATTTCAGTTGTATATCTATCAATTATTCAATAAACAATTTAACCTCCCGAGGGAATCATTTTCCACTGAATCGATTACAGAAAACTAAAATCAGTGGACGCCTGATAACTGATCTTACTGATTAAGAGTGAATGAATGAAACACAAAAGTGAATGAAAATAGAATACTTATGACTCTGAAACGTGAATGTTTATGAGATAATTAGGCATTAAAAAGGTAAATCATCCCTCTCATTAGACATTAAAAGTGTCAAATTAACACCAAAATTAACAGCTTGTTTTGCTCGAGGAATTAAAAATTAAGGTTGCAACAAAAACCAGCATACATGCAAATATACTCCAGAACAAGGGCTGAGAACCATTTGTGTAAGGTGGAGGACTGTCTTAACCAACAGCAGGCCAGGGGCACACCTAAGAATTCTGCCCCTAAGAATTCTATCTTATTGTTTTTTGTTATTAATGTTCCACACATTCAGGCTACTATTTGTATTTTGGTTCCAGGTTGGCATAGGTAACTTACATTTAATGCTTTCCCGCAGTGGTGACCATCCCTGTTCCTGGAGATCTATCGTCCTGTATGTTTCCACTCCAGTCCTAACAAAGCACATCTCATTTAAAGGTCTGTATTGAGCTGCCAATTAGTAGAGTCAGATGTGGCCCATTAGGGTTGAAATGAAAACCTAGGGGATGGTGGACCTCCAGGAAAGGGGTTGGTAACCACTGCGTATGCACTTGCTGGTCGGGCAACGTCGTTAGCCAGACCTGGTACTGTGACGGTATCTTAGAGCTGGGTTAAATCAAAAACCCGCACCCACACCCGCCCTTTTCAGATAAAACCTTGGGCCCTGATTTAAGCCACAAAAATCATAAAAACCCGCAGCCTGAGGCTGCAGCCACCCCCCCAGGACTGGAGTTTGCCCCCCCCCCCCTGCCAATTTAGAGTGATCGAGTAGATATTTGTTGAGTACAATGCCACCTGGACGGTCAGTTGTAAATAAAAGCCTGCTTGCAGGGCTGTGTGCTCAGACAGCCACTGTGTCAACGATGGTCCCCCCCATCTCTCTCCCCCCCCCCCCCCCCCCCCCCCCCCCGAGTCCCTTCGCTGCCAACATCTCCTCTTTCACAACGGAAGAACCTGCCCGTCTAAAAGGAGCAGGGTATCAGAGGACTCCGGTGTCCAGAGCCAATGAATGACTTGCGTTGGCAAGCCGAGGGGAAGTGGAGGAGGAAGTGGACACCTGACACTTCCTGGACGCCACCTCGCCGTTTCCCCTCGACCTCGCTCGTATTTCAGGGAACGTTTCCGAAAGCGTCCGCCAAAACCTTGGGCCGAGACCAAGGGCCAAAAAAAATAAAAAATACTCCCCTTACCTACCACCGATTATCGCAATTCGATCAGGGGCCTTTTATCTTCTTCTTATCTTTTAAACAGAACCGTTTCAGACACCCCGCACCAATGCATCGCAGCCGACTGAGAAGGCCAGCACCTTTTTTTTTTTATTTAAGTGTCCTTGTCGCTGTTTGAAAAGACACCAGACCACTCCTATGAGAACGGTCGGCCAATTGATCGGTATGATCTCTCCGCGAGATGCGCCTCAAAATAGCACACCTCCACGGTTGTGTCTGGCAGAATAAAAAAAAATGTCACCTTGTCCTCACCTCACGGTTAATTATTTTGGGGTGCCCATTCAGCTCATTCTGTAGCGGTCCCTCTGCTCTCTCTGGTGTGCACCGGTGGGTTATGAGGTCCCGCCCTGCTTTGGCACGGTCCAGCTGAACCCATCGTCCGTAAACCGACTCGGCTCAAAACTGACGCCCCCCCCCCCCCACACCCACCCCACCCCCCGAGTCACCCAGGCCGACCCAGTTCCAGGGCTGGGTGCCCACGTCTCCTGTTAATTTACTGCCTCTTGGGCTGGGTCTGTCTCCATCGATTCCAAAGCCCCGCGAGCCGTAATTCACCAGCTGTGACACATTTCTGTCAGGGCAGGGCAGGAAGAGGGTATCGATCAGACAGCACAACCAGCCACGGGCACCGATTAACAAACTCAAAGCCAGAGTCACAAACAAGAGTTCAGACCACATGCACGGCCTTTTTATTAATAATAATAATGACAATAATAATAATAATAATAATAATAATAATAATAATAATAATAATAATCACTGTTACTAAAATGTTCCACATTTGTACGTGTGAGTGAATGTGCTCTTGAGTTCCAGATTCTTGACACAACAAAAGAAAGCTTACATCTTTACTCACTAGAACAAACATCCACTCATCCATTCACACAAACACTGAAATATATATATATATATATATATATATATGCAGTATATATTATACAGTTTAGACATTTATATATTTGTTGTGGAAACACAAGGAAGACAAAAACATGGTTTTGGAATGAAGGTGAATTTGCTTGCATTGTCTTTAACTGACGATAAACCTACAATCACAGTACATCTACACACACATTCAGTTTTTCTTTAATCAGCATCATTTGAACACATTGTGTTGTTACGAGCAGCCCGAAAGCAGTCCTGTGCATTTAACAAAATGTAGATCTCTCCATCGAAATTCTGCGGTCTGCCATCCCCAAGGGCTGTTCAGTACGACAGCTTTCCATGGTTCCAATGCGGTAAAAACGGGGATCAATAAATCAATCAATCAAATTTCATTTATTCAGGACATTTTACAAAGGATTTGTCACCAGTACCCTTCACAGTTTCCCCTGGCCTAACCCCCCCCCCCTTCCTATAGAGCAAGCCAGAGACAACAGTGGCAAGGGAAAAGCTCCCTCAGCTCCAGTTTTGTCCTACCGGCCGAGGTCTTTTAAGTACAGGGGCTCCACTACGCAATGCTGAAAATGAAAAACAAACAAACAAACAAAAAAAAAAACAACCAAATAAATAAAAAAATACTATTTGAGGCACAAAATGTCTGTGCCGTTCTGCACAGCTTGGCAAAACAAATCTGGAGGAAAAAACGTCAACACCAATCACGTGAATCCATGGCAACGTGATGCAGCCTCTGCATTTTCGATTCCTCCGTTTCCAGTTTTGTCTGAGAAATGCGTGTATGGATAGCAGCTTGCTGACATCGGCTTAACGGGCATTAAACAGCAGAACCAGCGCTTCGCCCTCGAAGATCCAGCACGTCGTTCGCTTTGGGGATAAACATACGCTGCATGTTGCCTGCAAATTACAATCTTCCTCGCTGCAAAAATATTTACTAAATGTTACAAGATTGTTACAAAAATGCTCTCTCCCCAACTCCCCCAACAAAAGAATTTTAAAATGAGTTTAAAATGCTCAAAGCTCAACATGAAAACCAAGTTATCCCTTCAAAAAAAACAGACTAAAGATAACAAGTATATTTGTTGAAGTTCACAAAAAATTAATTTGTACAGAGGAGTCATTTCCTTCATGAATAGTGTCCTTGCGAGAAGACACTCTAAGTTACAAAGCAGGGCTTCATGAAATAAGATGGTTTAAGGCTCGACTCAATCTTTGGATGCATCTGCAACAGCCTCAATAAAGAAACTTTTCAATTTCTGAATTACAGTATTTATGAAAACCGCAATTTACATTAATGCTGGTAGACAAGTGGGCATTTTCCTAATGAGTCTCAATTTATGCTTTGAAAAGAAATCTCAGGAAGGATAAAAATCTGCAATTGCTTTAAAAGATGTACTATTGCCATCTAGTGTATAACACTGATATTACAAGTCCTGTATCAAATACACATGCTTCAATAATTTGCTATGTGCCGTGCTTTTAATAATGTGCTAATAATGAAAGGGCAAGAGAAATTATTCCAGTCAAGTTTAATTATGATATGAAAACAAAATACATATTACACAACTCTTGAAAATTCTTCAATTATATTAAAAATGAAATGGAAAGGGAACAATTGCAAAAACACAGACACAAAAAAAAATACAAGAAACGGTTAAATGGTACACATAAATTATATCCAAAAGCACAAAAAATGACAGCAAAATAAATGAATAATGCATAATTAGGCCATAAATGATAGTCATACACCAGTACTACCAAAAACCTCTGCACACAATACCATAAGAAATCCTTCATCAATCCTTAAACTAAGCCATCTCATCTTGCTTTAAAAAATGGAAGTTGATCCCAACTCTGATGATAGCTATTAGGTGTTTGTTAGAAACATTTTCTTCTCCCCCCATAAGAAGTATACTGGGGGCTCTTAAATTTACAACTGAATGAGAATGCACACAAGGATTACAATGGGCCTCATTCACAAAACATGCATACGATCGTATTTGATGGTAAACTGTGTGTAAGAACGTTTCGACAAACATTACGGCATTCTTTTTTTTTCTTATCTATCTGTTTCTTTACGCTAATCACATGAACAGGATTGCGCGTATAATTTACAAACAGTCAGCATTCACCATCTCATACACCTGGGATATGCACAACATCAAAGGTCTGCACATGTGTCATGAATCCCATATACTGGTTTTCCATAGGAGCATTTTTAAGAAGAAAAAGTAAGAATAATTTAAGAAAGGTTTTGTGAATGGGGCCCATTGAGTCTACTTACACACATCTCACACTATTTGTGTTCTGGCATTACAAAAACAGCGTTTGCCTTTGGGTTTGAAAACAAGCCTGATTTTCAAGCTCATGAGCACTAAACAAAACAATAATTTATAACAGTTTCCTTTTACAACATCATGGAGCTAGAACAAACAAGGACAAACTCGCACATTAGCTTGCTAAACCAACAAAAAAAAAAAAGTCTGATTGTTTTTCTTGCAACACCCAGGTTTTCTTGCAACACCCATGTTATCTTTTGATAACACATAGTCTGTTAAAACATTTCTTACTGTTAAAAACAGTCGGAGTCCTTCACAAATTCTGCATTAAAAGTTCACAGAACTCAAAGACTGGTAAGTTTTTTTTTTTTCATTACAACTCGAAGTGCATACTGTACACAAGTCAGCTATGATTTATTTTTGCAGAATAATCTGAGCTGACACATTGTACCAGGTTCAGTACTTGTCATAATGTTTTAAAAAGGTGCCACCGGTGCAAATTGTGGAACACAAAGACCGGTTTCTTACCAGTGCTGAATGAGCAAATGCCTCATCTTCAGCTTCTGTCCAATGCATGTCTTTTTGCCTCATCAGTTTTCATCAGTTCGCTGGAATTTTGCATTACGGATTTGGTCTTTTTTCACGAGAATTGGCGGTTCTGTTGGCTTACGGAAGCCCAAGTGTCAAAATTGCTAAGTGCAGCAAAAAATATCCAGACTTGCCAGAAATTTAACCAGAGCTTGAAGGTGCTCAAAAAAAATAAACAGTTTGTAAACATCTGAGACTTCTAGAAAGAGCTAGGATGATGTACAATTATTACTTATTAATTATTATTTTACAATAATAATGCCCGAGTCGTAATTGCCACTATCAGGGGTAAGTCATGGGAGGAAATCCCATTACCATCCGGGTTTTAAGTTCAAGGGTCAAAGACGGTGAAGAGCTGAAAAGCTGAGAAACAAAAAATAATTAAGATTAATAGCAAAATGATGGTTGTTTCTCCCACAGGACCAGTCATAAACAGCAAGGCCAACGACATCAAATTATAGATACAAGAACACATAGATTCTGTTGTTTTTGGGAATGGCAAAGATACAGCAATCAGTCGTACTTGTTCAGCTGCTAGTTAGCCACATCAGACACAACGAACCAGAATTTAGGAAATCTTACAAAAGCTATTGTATAGCACAAAAAAGCATGTCAAAAGAGACTACAGTATAGTCAGGTGACATTTTGAAGCAGGGTTTGCATGTAGAAGAGGCCCTCTTTATAATCAGACCAAACCCTTAAAATTGTGTCATTTGTAATGCATTTGCATCGAATACATTTACTAACAACTTTTCACAGAAAAAAAAAATACTTTGAGGCAGATTTACTAAGAAGGAATTGTGAGCCCAAATTTGCCTGGATTTTTGAAACTCAATGACACGACTGATAAATTTACAGTACAACCAAATTATGAGTTATGCTGGTCACAATTAGAGTACAGAAGACAAAACTGTAAATTGATTCAAGATGGACGCTTGCAGAAAGAAACTTAAGATGATCAACAGAAGACACCAAAAAAAGGCGTGTACCAAAGGGTACATGGAACTTTTTTCCACTAAAAGTGCTATTTGTTCTTATTTGACTAGATTCAGTAATTCGAGCGTCTGTCCTTGTTTTAATTTCATACATTTTTTGCCAGTAAATATCATCAGAAGCACACTGATCCTTTAAAGCAAAACCAGAGCAACATGTGATCTTCTGTTGAGTCATATTGTGTACGTCATATAAACAATACAAAATGACCCAGACAATAAAGCATTGTTTTGAGTAGCCCGACATCAACAAAGTTCTGTTTATACAAAATAAACCATATTATTTCATTCAACTCTGGTAACACATCAACTATCTGAGAATAATTATAACGTTTTTTCTTTGAATTTAGCATGATTTATTCCCTGTACACAAATGAAGCTTTCTTATAATGCACTTGAGGTTTGAAGCAGCTATTAACTCAAAGTTTTAATTCAAGGAGTGAGTTCCTTGATCACGAAATAGAACAGGTTTTGGTGCTAAAAATGTATTCCACATTATTAAGAGTCACCAGGACAACCACAGTAACCAAAGGCACTCATAGTTTCGAGGGCAATATAAACATGACATGACTACAAAATAGGAGTTAGAAAATAATTTGCGCTCCACGCTACACAAAGTCTTTTCTTTACATGCACTTGTTATTCACCTGTAATTATTTGTTAGTAATGTCATTAATGACCCTTGTACACCCCTTAATAAATTCAGTGCAGTCTAATGTGTATTATTTAAACATTGCTAGCTGGAGGTAGTCTGTATTGTAAGTTGTACCCTTTGGCTCTCTGATTGGCTCATCCTTTACATGTCGTGTGCTGGCAGCCAATGAAGTGATTACATGTAGAACTGGGGAAAATATCCCCGTGCTTTGGTCATCGGCTATGGTACACATTTTAATTTCCCGAGCCAACCGAGCTGTCGTGTATAGCCGACTGGATATTTAAGCTAACAGCCATTAACTGTAGTCGTTATGGAAACACACCGGCAGTTCTTTGGGAAGCCACTAGGGGGCCGCCCAAATAAGCCAGACATGCAGATTTGCTAAAGGTGTGGATATGGTACACATAAATAAACATATTTATCTTCTCTTTTCCTCTCTATTGCGTTATTTTATTTTATTTTTTTTGAGAAAGAGGGCCACAGTAAGCTTATATGAAAAGCTTGATGACCCAGGCCCACCAGCTGCATGCGCATTTGTAAAGCTGGTAAATGTCGCATCAGTTCAATCTCTGAAAGAGACCAGGGACCTGACATAGGTTGATATGATTTGATATGTTCCTTGGGGTTTAAAATTTTTTTTTTTTTTCACATTTTATCATATGTGCATGTGCTACTTAATTTCCTTCACTGGTACATTCATATCCACTAGCAGACAGGATGTGAAAGCCTGGATACTTTCCAAGTGTGCGTGTGTGTGTGCGCTCTGTCCTCAACCTTGCATCGTGAAATGAAGCCTTCTGAAGTTATTTATGGGCTGCTTCCGGTCTGTGGGCGTGATCGCCGCGTTCATTACGTCGTGCGATGGAGCAAGCCACAAGAGTAACAATCGCCGAAATGTGTCAAAGAGTTTCACAAGTTCAGAAACTTGATTTAATGAGCGAACTCAACACGTTCAGCAGCTCGGGCGCGTGGAGCAGGAGATTGCTGAAGTGAAGGAGGAATGCTTGACACGTAGCTTCCTGTTGGTTAGAGTCGTTGGCCGTTCAGCGAAAGACATGATGTAATTTATAGGCGAGTACGCTTGCTTAAAGAAGACGCTCCCGTGTAGAGGTTGTTCTGTGTGGATGGGGGGGGGGGGGGCGACGGTGCTCACACACTGCTGCTCGTGCCGCTGTGGGGGGGTCCGCTGGGGGGGGTGGGGAACAGGGACACGGTTTCGGGCGTGTCCGCTTGGCCTTTCTCTGGTAGGTGGTGGGCCATGTCCAGCTCCAGCGTGGGGATGACGGACACCTTCAGCCGCTGAGGGGGGACAGAGAAGCACAGCCAGCACTGAGACTGAAGGAGAGACGCCTTCGCTGTGGTAAGGGAGGACTGCTTTCCATAATATCGGAAAAACGGGAGTTTGGACTGTTTAAATTAGTGCTTGAAATGTGCCGGGGATGACCCTCCAATTGTGTGTGTGTGTGTGTGTGTATGTGTGTGTCTGTGTGTGTGCATGAGTGAGTGTGTGTGAGTGTTTGAGCATGTGTGTGAGTGTGTGTGCAAGTGACTGTGTGTGAGCGTGTGTGCCTGTGTGTGTGAGCATGTGTGTGCCTACGTGTGCATAAGTGTGTGTTAGCATGCGCATGTGACTGCGTTTGTGTACCTGCGTGTGAGCGTGTGTACCTGTGTGTCTGTGTGCGTGTGAGCATGTGCGTGAGTGTGTGTACCTGTGTGTCTGTGTGCGTGTGAGCATGTGCGTGTGAGCGTGTGTACCTGCGTGTGAGCGTGTGTACTTGCGTGTGAGCGTGTGTACCTGTGTGTCTGTGAGCGTACTCTACCTGCAGTAAGGAGCCCCTGTGGGAGCAGAGCTCATGCAGGGCTCCCAGGGGGATCCACACGATGGAGACCAGGGAGATGAACCAGCCCAGCACCTCGGCCCACAGCGGGTAGCGGTAGGTCTTCCCGTAACGGGCCGGGGTGTACTGCACCACGCTGGAGATCAGGATACACTGCAGGGGGAGGAGGAGGAGGGGGAGGGGGGCGCACACGCACCCATCAAAAACCACGCCCTGTACCCCGCCCACACAGGAAGGGCTCTGACGGGCCAACTCACCAGGACCAACAGAGGGGAGGCCACCATCCAGCAGAACCGGAAGAAGACGTTCGGGGGCTTTCCCAGCATCCTCTCCACCAGGCAGGAAAGGCGGCCCACCCCTGCGGTACAGAGAACACTGTCAGCGAGCCGCCAACCATCACAGGGAACACAGTCAACTTTAACAGAGTCATGTGACGCATGCAGCCACCTTCAGTCATGTGACACATGCAGCCACCTCCAGAGTGTGAATTCACCCACGTAGCACTTTGAGATTGTTTATACAATGACAAGCGCACAATAAATCAGATGTAGTATCATTCGAGCGTGACACATGCAACCAGCGATTGGCCAGTGATGCTCCTAAATAAAACCCGTTGACCGAAACCATTTCTCTGAGGGACAATTACGCCCCTACCCCGTGGGACCCCGCCCCCCTGCAGTAGACTCCACCCCCCCCCTCCACCAACGTGTCCCTCGTCGGCATGGTTACCAAAAAGCCAGCATGTGGCGAGCACCTCGAAGAAAGCCAGGAACATCAGAGACACCACGGCCGTGTAGTGATCCATCAGCTGAAAGACGTAGATCCCCCCCTGAACAGAAGAGGGCAGTGGAGGACACACGTTAACTTAATGCAAACTAACAAATGCACTCGGACTACACTACCCAGAAAGCACTTCACGTAAAATTATGATTCTCATTGCTATGACTAAGGCCAAGGACATTGTGTATAGCCAACTTATCCATAGTCCTAGTAAAGGTAGGTAGCAAGCCATCTTTTACATTACGTTTCAATTTACTCAGTGCTACCTAGATAACCAAAGCAAAAGCATACAAATGAATCCCAGTTGCAACCAAAAAGCCTAGTCTTTAACACTAGAGCAGATAGCAGAAGCTAAAGTACAATCCATTACCAGTAAGATTGGTGAGCTATTATGTCATGTTGATGTGTTGGGAGATAAAGGATTGTAGCGTGACGTAATGGAACAACTTGAGCTGAGTTTTATTTTGCAAGGGACAGTTCTGGGACGGAATATGAACAGTAAATCAGTGCTTTTGATTGTATGGGCATAAAATAATGAAGGCTTTATACTATAAAGTACAGGGACTAACATAGATATTAGTAGAGGATCACCTTTTTTTAAGGTTCACCAGCAGCTGTGCTTTGGCGGGAACCTTCTTATCTGAAACGATTACAGGCACCGGTAGTGGAGAACCGAGGACTTAGCCCCAAGTTCGCAGGTGTGTGAGCCTCTGATAGAGATTCTCGAACAAAAATAGCGAAGGCAAATCACCTTTTTAGCACTTTCGCTCAACACCAGTCCCTCCTGCGACCCAAATCTAAACTCTTCTAGAGTCACATTCTTAAAGGGATATTTCACATTGGTGCAAACACATTATTTTCCAGAGTTCACCATGTTGTATTTTGCCGATGTTGTTAGCAATCGCGCTACATGCATACCGTGGGGTGAGCTCCACAAAATGACTTGCCTTACACCTGGAATACCCATTTAGGCATTTACAGCCTGAGAACCACTGCTGTGTTCTGATAGCCTTAGACTATGCTCATTTCATCAGGAAAAGGCATCAGGGAAAAAACGTGTAACCGTAAAAAAGGTTAATGCTCGGCACATCGGGCAGGAGACAGGGGCTATCGGCTAAACGGCTGAACGCGGTCCAGAACTTCACAAAAAGTCCACGGGGCGCCCCGAAAAAGAAAAGAGGGAAGTCGCGGGTCGACGGGGGGCCCGGGGGGGGGTTCCGGAACTCCCACCTGAGTGATGTGCGGAATGCCGAGGAGGAACCCCACGCCGCACACGACCAGGACGACGAACTCCTTGCGCTTGAGGACCCGGAGAGCCCTGGGGCCGAAGCCGTCCATGATGGACGTCACGGCAACTTCCACCATGGCAAACTGCCGAAGAAAATAAAAACACGACACAAAAAAGCTTTAGCGATTTTAGCATCGTGACAGCGTTGTCTCTCAACGTGTCATCGTTGAATTATTCTCACCTGCTTATCGACGCTAGACTACCTCTATCTCACCAGGAGTTTGGAATATAAAGTCCTATAAATCAGCTTTTCCTTGGTTTTTTCCTAACCTGCTTGATCTCCGGAATTTCAGTGACCACTTGGGTGGCAAAAAAGGCTGGATATTAATTAATTAAACATTAAAAATAAATATAAAATTGACCACAGCTAATAGGAATGAAGACTCCATGTCTCCTCCATAAACCTGCTTATTACAGCACAGCACAGGTATCATAAACAGGTTGCTTGTTAACCACACTTCACACATATCCACCCTGTTCCATGAGTCTGCGGATGTTATTCGCGGTTCACATACTTCACTAAGCTTCTTAGAGTACAGTCTGCTGGAATGTGGAGGCAAACACCTTTCTCTGCACTTTCAAAGAATATGAGTCTGAATGTGTGTGTGTGTGTGTGTGCGTGTGAATGGGTGTGTGTGAGCGTGTGCGCGAATTAGCGTGTATGTGTGTGTGGGTGTGTGAGGTGTGCGACGCATATCACCTGACTGTCCAGCCCCAGGCAGAGCAGCATAAGGAAGAAAAGAGCAGACCACAGCTGAGACAGAGGCATGGTGGAGAGCACCTCAGGGTACACCACAAATACCAGACCAGGTCCTGAAACCATAAAACCAAAACCTTTAGGGTTCACCACAAACACCAGGCCAGGCTCTGAAACCACAAAAACAAAACGCTGCACATCGAGACAAAACCTTCCTGGAAAAAAAAAAAAAACCCAATTGCGTGAGAAATCAGCTCACACCACTGGGCTATTTAAGAGAACAGAGGCCAAAAAAATCATGAGTTTGGGCTTAAGACAGAGATGGCGAACGAGGGTCAAATCCGTTTCTGGTTTTCAAGCCAAATTCTAGCGGTAATTACTCTCTAACATTAGCCCTAACATTCACACCATCTGACATTTAAGCTACATCTTTGATAAGCACCTGGATCACAGCCAAAGACTGTTCTCGCGTCCCTATATGAAACTTTTTACTACAATTTAATCTACGAGTGAACCACACTATTGGTGTAAACAGCCAGTTATCTCTCCCCCCCCCACACATTTTCACACATTTTCCCAGACCAGAGCGTTTACTAAAACAAACCGGCACAGCCACACCAAACTAGACCGTACGGTGCAGGGCAACGCTGGTCCTGGTCCACCAACGTCTCATTTCCGATTAACAATCCGTTCCCTGAGACTCCAGAGTTATCCACGATCGCCCCCGTACACTTCGGTCGCAGCGCAATCCCACAATGTTTCTCTAAAACGTACCATTAACCCACCACAATTCATCACACATGACCTGAAACTGGTCTGTACCGGTCGGGAGCTGAATTTTGCACCCGTTCACTGGTTTAATTCAAGTCGTTTTTTTGTCCCTTGGCTGGCACACATGACCCCCGTCTCAGTCTAGATCCAAACCCGCCATTTTACCAAAAAACACAACCAAAATTAAGAATTTTTTTTTTCTTGCAGGGTCTTGCATTACCTAAAGCACAACTTGCACATTTTCAAACTGGGCTTTAAGAGGGACACATTATTCTCATAATGTCGAGTTCCTTTCACCTCTGCGAATATTGAAAAAACAGATTCTAGAGGCGCAGTTATCTGCAGTTATTTGCTTCTTAGCAAGTGGGTTTTTGTACCCACTGCGGTGTTTGCTTAATAACTGAATATCTTTCAAAACAAGAATGGAACACAAACTTATGTAGACGTTAGAGTAAAATCTGATTGCGAAGTGAATGGAACTGGATTAGGTCCAAAAGTCTTCTGAAAGCCTTGGCTAAAAGTGGATTATTTTCTACTTTTTGAAACAATGCCTGGAAGCTTTAAAAGATTAATGTCCTTTCAACCAAGTTATTTTTTCGTCTTTATTTTGAGATCTTTATCCATTCTCCCACCCATTTGGCAGGGCATAAAAATCAGAAATACAACGCGCGTGTGCGTGCACCCGATAATGCTTATCAGAGCGTTTATTAAAACAAATCGCAATCTGAGCTGCAACAGAGCAGTATGTGAACTGAACGGGCCGAACGTCTCCACTCCGACAGAGATAAGAAGCAGACCAATCACAGGCATGGTGATCACCGATTGGCTACAGAAAGAGGAAGTCATGGCCACCCAGGGAGAGGAGAGGGTGTGGTCACGGCCTGAAAGGGGAGGTAGAAACCAAAACGCACTTTCTCCTCCGGGAAGAGAAAGCTTGTTCCCTGTGGGAAATCCAAGATGAAATCATAAACATATTGCCAATAGCTCTTTGAATTGAAGTGATCACAAGGTGTGTTTCAGCCTTCTTATATTTACAGTGTACATCTCAGTCAGTTGATTATACTGAACGCTTGATCTTTCATCAATGAGCCATTAGAGGGCTTCATTTTGAAACTGAATTCACAGAATATTCATATTTTATCTGAGTTCCCATGAGCTAGGTGCACCTGGTCCACTAATTCCTGCAGTCACTTTGAAGTTTCCTCGAGGTATCATTTTCAAAGTGTTTGATACATCATCGGTTTGGTTCATAACCTCTACTGACAGCACTAACACATTTGAGGGCAGCAGCCGGCTAGCAATCGCTTCTCAGGACTTAATAAATCAAAGGAACAGACAGACAGACATCGTAATCTCACGAAACTATGTTCTGTATTTTGATCCAATTTCAAAGGTAAGACTGAAGGATAACAGTTATGACTTAGATAATAGCCGTTCTGTTTTGATACAACTTTCAGAGAAGGAGCAGTAAGTAGTTAGACAAGATCACCTCTCACATCTCTATATGACCAGCAGACTTATGGACATTCGGAATTTCTGTCTACAGCAACACTTATGTTATAACAGGTAAAAAAATTGGGTTTGAAACCAAAAGGTAATAGGTTCGATTCCTGGGTTGGACACTGCCATTGTACTCTTGAGCAAGGTACTTTACCTTCATTGCTTCAGTATTTATCCAGCCGTATAGATGGATGCAATGTAGATGCTATCTATACAGTTCTGTGAGTCGCTCTGGATAAGAGCGTCTGCTAAATGCCTGTAACGTAATGCAATTTAAGGACTCGAGAGTGAAAGAAAGGGAGAAAAGGGAGAAGGAGGCACCCACCATCTGTGGCTATGTTGTCGACGGGCAGGTGGTGAATGTGAGCCATGTATCCGATAGCAGAGAATATCACAATGCCGGCAAACAAGCTGGTGGCAGAGTTCGCCAGGGCAACGATCCAGGTGTCCCTGCGTAGAAAAAACAGCAAAACAAAGGATGCGATGATCGCCAGGTCAAGATTGAAGTGGGTAGACGAAGTGGGTAGGATTTAGGCTATGATGCAGTAAGACTACAGTTCTAGGCTTGTGCCCACCTGAGGATCTTGTGCCTACCTGTGCCCACCTGACGTTGTTGTGCCCACCTGTGGATGCTGTGCCCACCTGAGGACGTTGTGCCCACCTGATGTTGTTGTGCTTACCTGAGGATGTTGTTGCTGAACTTGTTGTAGCTGGCCATGGAGATCATGGAGCCGAAGCTGACCCCGATGGAGTT
Organism: Anguilla pacifica; assembly: GCA_039654925.1. Taxonomy (NCBI): domain Eukaryota; kingdom Metazoa; phylum Chordata; class Actinopteri; order Anguilliformes; family Anguillidae; genus Anguilla; species Anguilla pacifica. Next base: position 4,214,988 of record CM077293.1, read on the forward strand.
GAAGATCTGGGCGGCGGCGTTGACCCACACCTAGACGGGACGGGCAAACACGAGGCCCCAGAGCGGGGTGCCTTAAGGTCAACGTCCGCCTCCCAAAAAAAAGCCCCGACTGTGCAGGTACAACCTGTTCCGAAATAATGCACTTTTTCCACGATTTGTTCCAAATCTTCCAAAGATTCTCTTCTCTTTTTTACTATTTACACTTCACATTTATGGCGGTAATTGAATAACCAAGGCAACTCATACCAACTGTCACAAAAGTCTATCGCTCGAAAAAGTTCCAAGCGGAAAAAAAAAAAAAAAAGTGTTCGACCTTCAGCACAATTACTGTAGTGTCTGTATCAAAGAGGGCAGGTGTTTCTATCAATGTACTAGGCCAGGAAGACTGAGGAGCTGGCCAACAGAGAGACTGCAACACAGCAAGGACCTACAGGCAATAGCTTAGACACCCACACAGCCCATAGCTGTCTTACTGAAGGACACAAGGGTTGGCACAGGAGGCACCTTTTGTGAGCAGACCATCCTGGACAGCTTCATAGTCATACGATGAGGTCATTATTTGGGGAGTGTGGAGGGGTTTGGTAGTTTTCAAGAGGGGGTTGGGGAGGGGGCGGGGGTGGGGGGGGGGTAGGGGTGTCCGTTTCGCTGAGTCACAGTACCTGGACCTCCAGCAGCTTGCCCCAGACGGGCGTCAGGAAGTAGAGGATCCCGTCTTTGGCCCCGGGAAGCTGCACGTTGTTAATCAGCAGCGCGAACAGAATGAAGTACGGGAACGTGGCCGTGAAGTACACCACCTGCAACGAGGACGCGAAGCACCTTTTAACAGACCGCCCCCCCACACACAAAATACACCACCTGCAACAAGGAAACAGCGCTTAGTAACCGACCCCCCCCCCCCCCACATAAAATACACCACCTGCAAGGAGGACACGAAGCACCTTTTAACAGACCGCCCCCCCACACACAAAATACACCACCTGCAACAAGGAAACAGCGCTTAGTAACCGACCCCCCCCCCACACAAAATACACCACCTGCAACGAGGGAACGAGACGATTTTCACCGACCCCCCCCCCCCCCAACAAAGTACACGACCCACAACGAGGAAGCAGGGCGCTTTTCTCCGAAAAAGCCAAGACACATGAAGAGACCCAAGTAGTTTCCCAGAACTTCATCTGTCAAATCTCAGCGTGGGCTAAATTTGGGGGAATCCATTTTGTTTAACATTACGTGCTTGAATCAGCACGGGAGGTCTATCCAAATATTTGGACGCGGACTCTGAGGGCAGCTTTAAGTCCTTTTGTTCGGTTCAATCACCCCGACCCCAAAGGGGGGGGGCATGCCTTCTAAATATTGCACAACTTCACCGAAATTAGGTTAAATTACCCAACTCCCCATTACGCGGGAACACTGAAATGGACACTGAGGAACACACTGTTATTTTTTTTACATTTCTTAACCTCACGTTTGTTTATACTGTGCCTAGTCATGGGTGGCACAGCCAGAACAATGACAGCTGGTCCTCTTCATTTGACCAAAAATGCTTTTCAGTTCAAAACGTTCAGCAAGCATCTGCGCTGGCCGGCTGCAGCCTGCGACTCCTTGAATGTTTTACACTATTTAATGTCATAAGGGGGACAGAGGGAAAAGAGTAAAATGAAACATTCATCCTGTATTTCATCCCTAAAATAAATCCAGTTTCCACAGTTTGGAAAGCCCACTCGTATTTTTATCAGTGCCACAACCTCCGGTGGCTGATTGCTATGAAAATGTTTAGTTTCCCACTCGACAACGGGGGATATTTAATGTGGCCACACCAATGACGATTCTAAGGATGTTATTCGTTCCCATACTAAGGTTAAATTTATCTGAATTAATTAGGATATGCCCTGTTCCTCCCAGGAGTGCCACCCGGCTTGCGAAATTACCGCAAACCCCCCGTGTCCAGCTATTCTACCCCCCAGGTGCACTGACCTTCCCCGTGGATTTGACCCCTTTAAAAATACACAAGTACACGATGGCCCAGGCCAGAATGAGGAGGCCAAACAGCTCCCAGCGCAGACCGCCCAAGTCTTCGATCCCCCCGGTCATCTCCAGTAACCTACGGCTGAAACACAAGCAATCGGACACCATGCAAAATCCGGTTATTCATGGGGGGGGGTGGAGGTGGGGGGCATGGGCTTAAAAATGTATCACTGATGATGATGATTTTAACAGAAAATGGAACTGAATTGCGCTTCCTTGCACTTCCATGAATCAGCAGGCAACCAAAATGGCAGCCTAATGAAAACTCCATTTCCCACAATCCATCTCTGAACTGATTAATGCCAGACTGTCCCTGACCCAGCCAGTCATGAGAGCAATGAAAACCGGCTGGGAATAATGCACTTTTTAGCAAAAGAAATCTCTGACAGCTCAGGAATTGATTCCCTTCCTGGAAATCAAAACCGAGGCACAGAACTGTTGGCACTGTCGTGTATGGAGCGGGGGGAGCGGGGGGGGGCGGGGGGGGGTTTCTAGGAATGCCAACAGTGCAATTTTGGAAAGGAAGCAAAAAAAAAAAAAAAAACCATTACAAAATGTGAACGGTTTGCTTTTTGGACAAACAACGACTTACTCAAAGAACTGCTGGCTCGCGGACTGAAGGTGTGTGGAGTTGCCGGGGAAACCGGTGGAACAGTTAGCCAAAACGTTCCAGGTGTTGTTGCAGGACTGCCAGGGCAGGGCGCTCCCGAAAGTGTTGAAGAGGTAATAGAGGGTCCAGGTCATGAGGACATTGTAATAGGTGCTGAGAACATAGGAGATGACAATGGTGGCCAGCCCCACACCTGGAGAGCAACGTAAAAACGCAAGTCAGGAAGCCGGACTACCACGCTAATGATGTCGCTGTCGTTGCTGTAGAAGTTGTTGCATGCTCTTTCTGCTTTTGTGTTTTCCTATGTTACCTCTTTCAAAGGGTAGGCCTTCATAAGTAATGGCCTAAAGTAACCGTGTGAAGTGACGAAACCTTTGAGAGCAAAAAACTGGCGTCAGTACATCTCTCCCACTTTCTCCCTCCAACTTTACCCCATCCAATTCAACGATGCTTTTGAGATTTGAGAAACTGAGGCTGCACCTTGTTCACATTATCCAACTGACTAAAAGAGACATACATACAATCAGATCCAGAGTTACTGGCATCCTTGATAAAGATTACTCAAAAAAAAAAGTACTACATAAAACAAACAGATTGGGGGTGGGGGGGTAGGATTAGTTTTTTTTTTAAAAACCACTAATTGAGTCAGAGAGCCATGCCATTGCTTAAAACATTTCTAAACCTCATCAGCGCACCCTTGACCTCAGTGGGAGGAAGTACAGCTGAGCAGAGTCATGTTTGGAAGACCTTGGGCACAGAAAACAAAGTGACACACAGTTTGAGCAGCGAGAGAGGAGTTGTGTGTGGAACAAGGGTACCTATTGAGGAGATGAACCCTAATCAGACCGGTCTGGCTATAACTGATAAAGTCAAACGGGGCTGAGGACAGGGAGGGGGGGGGGGTGTTGGAGTGTCAGCCACAATGCCACGAAATCATGTACACAGCCCAGATGGACTTGCAACCACAAGCAAACAAAAGAAATACTGTGACCGCGAACCAACAGCTCTGCATCGTTCTTGCTGACGTACAGACTCACAGGAAAGAGGAAGTGATCCTCTGTTGACTCCGAGTGAACTCTGACCAGCCGAACACGACGGCACTTCTTCGTTTATACGGTACGCTGCAGTCACGGGTGGCTCGGCCACAGCAGCGCAAGCTGGAGGCATCGACCCAGCATAAAGGTCAAAGTGTCAGAGGCGCGTACTCACAGCAAACGCCGACATACCCCGCACACTGGGACGGCCTTGTGCAGTGAATGCTTCATCGTTAGCCTTCAGCCCGGGAAAGACCGCGACGCGGGGTCTCGTGTGTGTGTGTGTGTGTGTGTGTGTGTGTGTGTGTGTGTGTCTGTGTGTCTGTGTGTGATTGTCCAGGACATCCTAAGCCATTTATATTCCAATGACAACATTAATATCCAATTCTGTTGTATATTTGTAAATTCCCTTTTTTAAAAAAAATAAAAAATAATTTTAAAAAAAGCCAATTACCCTGATATGGAAAAATGTGGCAAGTAGATTATCAGACCCAACATACGTCAGAAAGGCCCAGGCCCCAGATTCGAACCCAGGAGCTTCTTGCTGTGAGGTGACAGTGCTACCCACTGCACCATCCTGTGCAGAGAACAGCGAATCGCTTAACAAATCTGCAAACATCTCTGTAGTAATGCAGTGAAGCAGGCAAAACAGCAGACTGAAATAATAAGCCCCTGCAAAAAGCTTCAGAAAAAACACCCTGTTCGGTGCGCTATGTGAATCTTTTGTTATTGGCCTTTTTGTTCCGGCCCTCGCGCTGAAGAACTTGTTCAAACAGCGGAGTGCCACGGGTTCGTTTTGGCCGACAGCGGCATACCCCGTGCTTGCATTACCCCCCCCCCCCCCGTCACATCGCGTCCCCGGGTGCTGGCTGCTCATTCAGTCGGTCCTAAAAAGCACAAACACACTGGAACTCCCCCTTCCTGAGTATCGTACCGTGAGAGAGAAACTAGCTTAGGCTAATCCGGCCGTGGAGCTACCCGTCCATCCTGCTATTTGAGAGGGTCAGGCTGTTCCACCATCACCGACAAACAAATTTCCACCACCTCAGCCATCCTCCACAACACACACACACACACTGAAACAACCTTTGTTTGTTCTTTGGTATTTTGTCTTTTTTTTTTTTTTTTTTTTAAATGTGCATTAAAAGAACTCAAAGTGATTAAATTAAAATTAAAATTAAAATAAATTTCAACACCTGTGGGGGAAAAAAAGTTTTTTTTTTTTTTTTTCATTAATTCTCTGTAGTGGAGTCTGGTTTTGACTAATAAGTAGTCTTCGCACTCTGGGTTGTATTTATCAGCGTCAACCCAGAAACACAGACAATATGGCTACTGTGGAGCCAAAAGCTATGAGGCTCTCTGTTTAATAAATAGAGCTTAGAAAAATAACTTGTACAGTAAAGATAAATAATTTTTTTAAAACTAAAGTGAAACTGCCTGTCTGAATGGTAAACTGAATCCTGTAAATTGTAAAAACTAATTGTGAGCCAAAGACAAAAGAATGTATTTATTTTTATTACCAAATTCTCCATACAGGGCACAGTTGGCACAAAAATTATTATCGTTATTTTTTTACAATGAACTGACAGAAAAGAAAACTGACGTACCACTTGCATTGGAAGAACATCAGCAAACCGCCAACCCATTATACTACACTGGTGATAGGTTAGATTCCCAGGTAGAACACTGCCGTTGTAGCCTTGAGCAAGGCACTTAACCTGCATCGCTTCAGTATACTGTATATCCAGCTGTATAAATGGGTGCAATGTAAATGCTATGTAAAAAAGTTGTGTAAGTCACTCTGGAAAAAAGCGTCTGCTAAATGTTATGTAATGTAATGCAATGTCAGTGTTGCCGCAAAACATCATACCTCCAAAAAAATTTATGCTTCAGGGCAGGAAATAAAAAAGCTCTTCTCTCCCATTCAGCAACGTAGCATTAGGGTTTAAACTCGTGGGGTTTTGAATCAACTTTATTAGTTGTGTTATGAAGCCTATATAATACACGAGGCAAAATGGAAATTTCTTGGCATGTTAAAAATATATATTTTTTTATTTTTTATGGACATTTGAGGTTTTTGCATAACATTGACTAATTTGAACAATTACATTCCTGTAAGCAATGTACACAAACACACACATGCTCAAGAACACATTAGAGGAGAAAATAAAAAGCTGAAATATTTCATTCTCGGTAGTCCATCACGATAACACGCAATGTGCGTGCCTTGGTTCTCCCAAGAGAAGTTATTAAAACACAGCAAATCCCTTCTGTGTAATTAGGAAATAGCAGCTCACTTGACGACGGTCAGAAATGATAGAGCACAATTAGAGCAAATTGCTAGAGAGCTTACAGGTAATAGCCTTGTGGTAATCCCTCTCTACAGCAGTTGGCATTGTGTTTGTGCGTTCAAATATTGCATTACAGATTACATTACACTACACCAGGAAACTAGAGAGGAACTCCAAAGGAAGACTTTTCTTATTTGTACTTAATAGTATTTATTCAGTGCCTCTGGTAACAAAATCTACAAACACAAGCGTAAAAATAACAAAAGAACCTAAACACTCAGAGTCTATTTTTTTTCACGTCAAAAATAATAATGATAAAAAAATATGGAAAACAGGGCATAGGTGTTCAGGAAGATGTAATTGATATCAACACAAAGAACTGCCTGCTATTTTTACGACTATGATGACTATTTCTAGTGCAAAATAGCTGGGACTATACCAAGACATTGGTATAGAAGAGGACATTGGTATAGAAGAGGACGGTGGAAACGATAGATTTGTATGTACTTGTACAGTAAGTTAACTGTGTTATGTTGAGTATAGTTCAGATCTGTTAGAAGCCAGAAAACCAATAAGCACCATTTTGTTTTGTTTTTTTGTTTGTTTTTTTGCAATGACAGGCATATGACATTTACCACGTGATACAATACAGCAAAAGAAATATACATAAAGTACTACCTGATTTAGGCCCTTATCACTGAGTCACTATCGGGCTGAAATGAGTGATAAATTCAAGTGAAGGACCCATAAGTTTTGACCGGGTAGACTTTCTCTGTCTCAGAAGAGATAAAAAAAACTAAGGAGAAAAGGTCTTCAGGTTAGAACAGGCAAAACCAAATACCGTTGCCCAAGAAAGGTGATGACTGTTGATGGCTTGGTTTTTCGCTTTTGGCGTCAAAAATTTAACCGAGCGTTCGTCCCGTGTTCTGCATATCCACACTACGTTCCAGTTCAGATCTGACGGAACAGCTTTTGCTCAGCTAATTCATATCTTTTCAGTGGAAAAAAAAAATACATATATGGGTTGGTCATACCTGAGAAAATGGTTTTATCGTACAGTACGGAGACCAGTGAGTGACCACAGCCATACACATTAAATAAGACTGCCTTCCTATTGGCTGAAGGGTCCAAAATTCAATAAATGTACTTTTGTGTGGAACGGTCACACACACAGTTGTCAGGCAGGTGGGCATACAAAAGAGCCTTTGTTGTCTGCGACAGTGAAACCATTTCAACAAGAAAAATGTCATTGTCTGGCATGATTAAATGATTCGAAACAAGCAGGATACAATACTGTGGATATCCAGAACGCATGTTAAATAGAAACTTATTATTTGGTTTTTGATTGGAGTTCAATGATTTGCTAAATGATTTGTCGTATATAATGAGTTAAATATAACTCCAGCTCTTAATTAGGAAGTGTCCGCAGTCAGTCCATCAGCCTTGTTTTAAACATAGTTCACGTCGTCCTTAAAAAAAAAAAAAACTTTCTCAAGTGACAAAGTGCACTGTGACTGTTTGACTGAATGTGAACTAATGGTGAACTGTTTTATACACACTGAATAAACTCACAAACGCCACACAAGCTTACATGTAGGGTAAGACTGAAAGACTGACTGGCAATTTTGAACGGTTCAGCAAGATAATCAACCATCAACAGATCATCAGAAATCATTAGGTCAGGTGACAGGTCGAGATTTCTATTGGAAAAACACAAATCTAACACACAGAATTATAAATAAAAAAATAATAATTTGAGGATCACACAATGGACAAACACAGAGGTTACGTCCACAGATAATTTCTGTGTTTCCATTCAAACCACAGCCCAGCAAAGAGACAAAAGCGTGCTGCTCAATGCACACCTTTTCTCGCCACTGTTTTGCATTTTTTCTTCCCACATTTCTTCCCCTTTCGTTTTCCTCACTTGCTATTTTTTTGGATGGGGGGTTGGGGGTGGTAGGTTATGTATTGTACTGGCTCAAGCACTGTAAATGCACAAGTACTCCCACTCTGGAAAATTGTTGTTTAACTAGAGAGGGTGAGGCTGTACAATTTTGTAGATAAATATCCCATTGCTGAAAAACAAATCCTCTTGCATGAACATGGATGTTGTTTCGGAAAAGGAAGTTTTTGGCTGCCAAGCTTATCTTGGATGAAAAATTAGCCATATAACCCGATGCCGTGGATTACACATTACACTTTGTGTAAACTCCTGTCTTTCTCAGTTATATTCGTCACAACACAGAGCTCCAACAACGGCCGTTGCTACACAACCCATTTCCAAAACAGTGCAGTCAGTGACCCAAAATGCACTTCTACATTCCCGACCCCCACCCCCCCACCCCCACCCCCACCTCACCTCACCTCACCTCACCTTAACACATAGAGTTGTCTATGACCCCTCCCATCCCAATGAAGACCCATAAACCTCTCTTACTTTAGTCAGCCTTTATTTTATCAGGCAGGTCAATTAAGGTTGATATCTCAATCTACCAAGACAGCTGTGGCTCTTCAAGGCCAATGACCATTTGCTGGGCTGTTCCATGCAACACAGAAGGGACCAAAAAAAAAACGAAAAAAAAGGTTCAGGCGCCAGATGCAGGATTGTCCTGCTCCTCGCGTCCGGCCTGAACGCTCCACTGGGGACAGTTCTCTCACCTTTCAGCAGGGGACAGATTTTAGCCAGGGCGTGCACCGGCCCCAGGCGGGTGTACTGCCCAACGGCAAACTCCATGAACAGCAGCGGGATCCCGCACAGAAACAGCATGACAAGGTACGGCACGAGGAAGGCACCTGGAAAAGGACAGTGTCATGGATTAGTTTACCCTAAAAATCACAGGTTTATTTATTCATACAGCCAAGTGGTAAGCAGCCTTCTTCCTGGAGATCCACTATCCTGCAGGTTTTCATTCCAACCCTAATAAAGTAGACCTCATTCAACAGCTACAGCAGGGCTGCCCAACCCTAACCCTAACCCTGGAGATCCACCATCCTGCAGATTTTCATTCCAACCCTAACAAAGCGCACCTCATTCAATAGCTACAGATCTTGTTGAGCTGCTAATTAGCGGAGTCAGGCAGTGTAAAATGAAAATGAAAACAAACAGGATGGTAGTTCTCCAGGTGATGGTTACCACTGCTATAGCCTATTATACAAATGTTGCATTTGGGCGGAGGTTGGTTCAGTCTCTTCCCTCCAAAATCAAGGGGCGGGGGGGGGGGGGGGGGGGGTTGTACACAGTTCAGAGGCAGCGGTGTAGGCGCCTGGAACTGCATTTTGATCGGCGACAGAATCGGCCCAGTGCCTGTGCAAGGCCCTGATAAGAGCACGCCCTGTAAGGTCCCGCCCCCGGCCTTCCCAGCTGGGGCACCAACGCACTTTCCCCTGCCCCTTATCACGCCAGCACTGCACTGCAGAACCAACGTTACACAAACACGCCTTCTCAGAGCAGGGTGGCCCAACCCTCTTCCTGGAGCCACAACCATCCTGTAGCGTTTTTTTATAGTCTACTGTAAAGTTTTTAGAAATTTTATTACAGGGCATACTCAAATCAGGCCCCCGAGGCCAGTAATACTGCTGGTTTTCTTTTCCACCTGATAGTTAATTTCTCAATTAATGCCACTGATTGTGCCAGAGATTTAAGTCACCTGGGGTCCCAGGTTCAAATCAGTTCTGACTGGAAGGGAACGAACCAAAATCATCAGCCCTGCTGGCGTCAAGGGACAGATTTGGATAGCCCGGCTTTCTCCCCCCCCCCCCCACCATTTTAAATAAAATGCAAATAAAACCACAGTAAGAAGAGAAAAATATACAGGAAGAGCACAGCTGTAAAACTTTCACAGCTGATTTTACATTTGCATGAAAACCAGGCCTATACTGTATGACTTGTCACAATGTCAGACTTTGGCCATGTTGTTTACGATCTCAGGTCAGAGACACGGGATAGCCTGAACACCTTGTTCTTGGATTCTGCTGATGTAACATGCAATGGCATGGGGCATTCTGGGAAATATAGGTCAGTATCTATATCTTCGATGGAGTAATTCCTAAATGTAAAACGAATCATTTGAATGACACGTGAGGTAAGAAGTGTCTTCAAAACCACAGCACGCCAATAATTCAACACAACCTTTAAGACACACCGTTCAGCTTCAGTTTAAATAAGAATAAAAAGTTTAAAACAGCTAAGCAGTCCACCTGCACTTCAGCTAATCCCGTTAAAAGGAAGGGGAAAGCAAAAACACGGACGTCCTGCTGAATACATTTCCAAGCACGCACACCAAAACACTGGTTGCTAGACAATGCTTTTTGCTGTGTCATTCTACCACGCATGAGTTCACACCCACAGCAGCCAGCACCAGGCTACAACTGACTGTGCCTTGCAAAACCACTTCAAACAACATGCTGGTTCATACATTTTCTTATGGTTATACCAGCTAAATAATAAATAGACTACCAGTGGTTAAGCCAATGTCCTCTACAACTAGCTGCAAATTTTAATAGTGCACAATTCCTTTGGTTTTTAAATTGTACATAAAAATGTATTGCTGACTCTTCAAATACAGCTCAAAATAACTTTCTGCAACAGAAAAAAAAACATGCCGGTGAAGTTCTGTTCGTACAGTGCTTTTTGTGCATATAAGTCCATGTACAGTATGGGCTGAGAAGAAAAATAAATTGCACAACGATATATTGCAATCAGTGGAGGCTTTAACTATCTCTCAAACAGGAAACACTTAGACAGAATAGTTTACACACACAATGTGTGTCTATTAGTGTCCCATGCTTGCTGTGAAAACAACACTTGAAAAAATACAAAATAAATACATTTATAGACTGACTGAAGAGCTGTTTTCTGTTTGTGCGTATACTTTTGGTGGAAGGTTTAACAGCAATGCGAGAGGATCTTTTTTTTTTTTTTTTTTTCCCACCGCAGGCTTATGTTAATGTCAGTAAAGCAGATTATGTAGCTACTACACTGGGGGTTCGTGGGATAGCCCTTTGAAGTAAAGGGCTTGAGAAGCAGAAGTGCTTCACTGGGCATCAGCATCATGGAAGTTGACAGGCTCACGAGGGGAAAAGAAGAAAAAAATAAAAAGGACTAGGACCACAGCCCTGGCATGTCTTTGCGTGGGTTAAGTCCCGCATATACGGTTTAATCCTTAGAATTACAGGCCACTAAATTCCTCAAAAAATACAAAATAAAATGGCAGCAATGCTTCACAGGTTATCGTGCGGGAATTATTAGAGTATTTGCTGTTTGTGTATACTTTTTCCATATATGCACAGATGAAAAAACACTGAGAGACCAATGTTTTGGCATTTAACGGGCAAACATTTAACGCAGACATTTTTTGAGTTAAAAACACTTAAACCAACGGACGTAGCCTGATGTGTGCAGAAACATCACGGAGACTTGTTACTCTACCCAAGATATCAAAAGGGATAGTTTGTGGAAGAATTCTTCTTCAGTGAATAATGTGCACATTTTGGACTCCTGGGTGGCTCATCGTGTGGAAGGCCTGCTTGCCTGTCTGCATTCTTCCAAATTGATAGCGGAGGTTGCGGCGATGGACAGTGATAAACTATGTCCAAAATGTGGAGACAAGGGGAAGAAAGAAGAAATTGTTTTTAAAAAATAACATTGGGGGACCTCTCATGTCCGCTGTCCTGGAGCACATTAGTTTGACTAGGCAACAATTTAATCAGACAGGTTGCCATTTGCCTGCCTGTTATCTTGTGAACAGGTTAATAGATCAGTTAATCGTGTTAGGGCTGTTTATTACTTGAATGCCAAGTGTAGTGCAGATTACATTACATTACATTTATTAATAAGCAGATACTTTTATGGTGCAATGCTCATCATGTAACAGTTATTCATAGCCATGAACATCAAGTCCAGTTCGCACAGTAAACATCGGCTAGGTCAGAAAGTTATGGTGGCAAGTAAAACTAGGAGACATAAGGACCAGCTGCTACAACATCAAGATAATGATGCAAGTGCAATACGCAGGGTGGAGATGTAACATGAAAGTGATACAGGATTCCTGTCAATTTCCTCAATACACAGGGTTGTGTTTGGTTTGATTACGGAAACAGTTCTGTTTCATCCGAAACCTTTATAACTAAATTAGATGACAGTGACGTCGGAGTGCAGTTCTCATTGGATGACTCTGAAATGCAGGAACCTCGTCCTCGCATCATGAGACCCTTAATATGCAACATTCCACCATCAAGCAGATGTTCTCAAACACCGATAATGATACGGCGTTTTTTTAACATTTCTGTGTAGCCTAGTCATAGGTCGATATTTTCTATAGCCATTCTATAGCATCCACAACGCAAACCAGACGTTTCCTAGTCATGTTCATTGAATCTAGCCTGCACGATTTATGCATTATCGCATGAGCATACTCGTAGATTACAGTAGTTGAAAGTCAGTGCATACCATGTATGACCCCGTTGAATGACTTGCACTATCTGCAGCACTGTCTTCTCCAATGACATAGTACAAAGACCACATCGCATAGTTACCTGGACCTTCATCTGAGTAATAACTGCGTCGGTAAGAGCTCATTATATGAGTACATTTTATGCAATAGAACCGACAGCCTATGACTATAACAGCTTGAGTTTTCGAACTCTGGGCAGAAATCGAGGAACACGGAGAAGACGGGGTACTTAGGTAATACCCTGTGATCTACACGCAGATTCAGCACCTTCTTATACAATTGTTACGTATGAAAGATACATGGACAGATAGGCCTATATACGCGGCGTGGTAGGGTGACGGCTCCAGTTTCTCTGACAAATAATCTGGCAAATGACACATTCTGATATCGTCTGGCGAAAATTAACCCAATTGCAGTGGCAATGGTAGTAGCGGACGCCCTGCATCCAAATTCTCCACAAGCTGCACTAGTCTATATGATGTGCTGCTGAAAGGTTTGTCTTCTACATCAGTTTTTTTTTTGGTGTAGCCATTCTTTCGTGACATACATTGTTATCGTCGTATAGCCTACATATTGTCTACAAGCACACCACAGTTTCACTATTCAACAGAAAGCTTGATTTTTCTTACCTCCACCGCTCCTGTAACAAAGGTAGGGGAACCGCCACACGTTTCCAAGGCCAACCGCATACCCTACAGACGCGAGAACGAATTCCAGACGCCGACTCCAGGTCTCTCTCCCTGAAGTTGCGTGATTCCCATCCTCCGGCACCACCAACTCACTGTTCAAGCTCGGTTTCAAAGTTAACTCAATTTCCTCCTTGCAGCCCCCATTGTGAACCGAAGTGGACTCTGCATTTTCGGAACCCACTCCCATTTTGATTTTTAAATAGTACAGGCACAATTGTCTAGGCTATAAATAGGTTATTCACAAATAGCCTATTATTTAGGTTACTGTTTTTTAAATCGGGAAAGTAGGCTATTGTGCCAGCGAGATGCTTGCAGAAAATATAGCCTATAATTCGTTTTAAGGCAGACAGAATAGACAGCAACAGGACGAATTCAAAGGTGTTAACCAGCCAACGAAATATGTACGGTCGCAGCCTACGTAGTTGCAGCCTAAATAAAATTGGCGTGAAAACTGTAAATTGTACCAAAAAAATTTTTGCTATAAAATACACTGAAATGTTATACGCAAATGTATGCCATAATTGTCCATGACTAGAAAACTATACGCATACGAGCCGAATTCAACCGCAGTAAAGCCTGTACAATTTACACGATGCACATCTAGCGGAGCTAACAGTAAGCCTAAAGCGCGTTAACTGTCTACAACAACCAATTAATCGGATGTTAATCCGAGGTCAACAGATAGGCTACATTCGCCTGTGTACTTGATTATGTTACACAATTTTCGTTACCCGCCCCTGCGTGCCGTAGTTCCCTCTAAAAGCTATCGCATGGTCGCTCTCTGCTCTGCTCTCGGACCTGGCCTTCTTATACAGATCCGTGGATCCAGCGTGGTCGCCGGTCTCTGATGTTTCGCCCGCAGCTGCCAACGTCATAGCGGACAGTTTGGAGGCGTGTTTTAAGTGCTGCGTGCATTCGGTTTCACTCCACACCGAGGCCGTATAGTCGCGCTAACCATTGCCGGTGATATGCAGGGACCTTCTCCCTCTTTTTCCCCCCACTCAATTGCAACTTTCAGAGATGGTATCATGATCCTTAAGTATGTAGGCTAACATTCCACCACCAAGCAGATGTTCTCATACACTGATAACAACTCAGGGTTTTCAAAATCTTTTGTGTAGTCATAGGTCGACATTTTCTCTAGTCATCCTTACAATGCAAGCCACACGTTTCTTCTTTGTGTTCATTGACTCTAACCTGCATGCTTTATGCATTATCTGATGTGCATACTTGTAGATTACAGTGATTGGAATGACAGAGCATACAATGCCCTTACCACCTTCGCTTTGCATGAAAGATGAAAAATCTTAACGGTATCTGCTTGAGAGAAAAAGTTGGATACAACTTTCTTTTCTACCTTTCATCGTAAATCATTAACAAGACTGGCCACCCTCCGCTTATTTCAGTGTGAATGGCAAATCTTTATTTATTTACATCAGTATATGATTACAATGCCATGTGCCGATTACCATTCATCCAATGAGTTGATGAATAATTAATTACTTCTTAAGTGTGTGGTGGAAAAAAAGCATTCATTCTAAGCACTGTTTGCAACTGTACACAAACTGATGACATAAGTAACTGTAGCTTCTTCTGTTGGGTTATCTGAACTTCATTTTGTGGAGATGCTGCTGTTGGTCACTACGGATTTATGTCCCATGACATGGCAACCAGAAAGCAAAAATAAAATGGCGGTTAATCTATAGTCAGAAAATATTTTGTGTGCTATAAGAGAGGGAAACCTTTCCTTCCACCTTCCGCTTCTTTGCTTCATGCTTGGACTCTTGTCAGTTTTCAGCGACCTGCTTTGTCACAGACCAAAAATAACCTCAGCAGATAGTGAGCTGCTGCTGGTGCTGACAGCTGGAAAAGGTGGAGATATCTGTGCCCTAATAACAATACTTTACAATAATTAACAGTTATTACTGACAGGGCAATGTTTCTGTTTTCCTCCCAAAATCTCAAGTGAGTCAGCTCATACATTTGTCATGAAAAATGTAAATTCATGCAAGCTATTTAAATTCCATCTATAATCTTTCATAAACATCAATGTTTTCTGTATTATTCTATTGTTGATTTACTAGTGTGTTTCTGGTCATTGTCTTGTTGCATCACTCAACTTGAACTATGAAGCTTCAGGTGACAGACCGCTACCGTGACATTCTCCTGTAAAACTGAATGTATTGATCCCTCAGTGATTGCTAGCTGGTCAGGCCCTGAGGCAGCAAAGCAGCCCCCAGTCATGACGCCCTCTCCGCCATGCTTCACGGCTGGGATGAGGTTTTGGTGTTGGTGAGCTGTGCTTTTCCCCATCCTCCAAACATAGCATTGAGCATTTCTGCCAAAAAGTTGACCCAGAAGCGTTGTGGAACATCCAGGCGGTATTTTGCAAACTTGAGACATGCAGCAATGTTTGTTTTTTTTAAGAGAAGTGCTTTCCTCTGTGGTGTCCTCCCACAAATACCATTATTATTCAGTGTTTTTCTTATAGCGGGACACGTGAATACAGACTTTATCAAGTTCAAGAGATATCGGCAGGTCCTGTGCGGTCACCCTAAGGTTCTGTTTCACCTCCGTCAACACTACGCGCTGCACTCTTGCTGTGATCTTTGCAAGGACGCCCACTCCTAGGCAGTGTAGTGAAAAGTACTGAATTTCTTCCGTTTGTAGACAATTTGTCTTACTGTGGATTGATGAACACCCTAGGCCTTTAGAATGCATGTGTAGCCTTTTACAGCTGTATAGCCTACATCTCTACAGTTATTTGTTTAAGGTCCTAAAATTCGTTTTGATCGGCACATGGTTCATGTGAACAGATCTTTTTGAGAAGAGCAGACCATGTCAGTAACCAAATTTTGTAGGTCTTTTTTTTTACAGGGCAGGGCACCTCCAATTCAGACCTCCAAAAGCTCATTGGGGTCAGGTGTTCCAATCAATGAGATGAGACTGGAGAAGTCATTAGCCTCGAGGTTTCACATACCTTTTTTTTTTTTTTTACAACCTGTGAATGTTTAAATAATGTATTCAGTATTGACAAGAAGAACAATTATTTGTTTGCTATTAATTTTAGCCGATTGGGTTTGTCTGTTATTGCGACTTACTGTAGATGAAGATCTTCTAACATGCTAAACTAGGGACAGGTCCCTGCGTTTTGGATCTTGAACTGGTGGCGGGTCTGACTGAAGCATAACTTCAACACGCGTTGCCTTCTCATGTGACATTTTCTTTCCGAACATCGAGCAATATATTATGACGCGATTCCAGCTCCGGTTTCTAAATAATCAGTCCGCTTTAAATCGGTTGCGTTACGCGGTTGCATTTCATTTTTTTCGCTACCAACATCACCGTACCTGCTCATTCCATTAATTATTAGTTAGCTAGCTAGTATTAAAACGATTTCACTTCTGGGAGCTTGTGACTTGTCAGGATGGCCGAGTGGTCTAAGGCGCCAGACTCAAGGATAAGTTCCTTACCGAAAAGGGTATTCTGGTCTCCGAATGGAGGCGTGGGTTCGAATCCCACTTCTGACAATGACTTTTGTTTTTAAAAATCAACCATTGTAAATGACTCGATCCTTATTTTTTACGGTAGAGACCTTTGCCGCTAGGTAGAATCTAATTATTTTTGATACATTTTATTTCCATTTTCCTTTCACGATCTCGGTGTTGTTCGATTTTCTTTTTGATACGCAAGAGGGCGCTAATTCTTCAACATAGCAATTGTGTATCGAATGCGTTTACGATCAATTGAAAAACAGCATACTGTACCACGAGCCCGTAGGACACCACCCGTACATTCGTTCCTACTATTTAACAGTGCTTAGATATAAGCGCGTAATGGCAGCATTTTGATAAGTTAGCTATAACCTAAAGTGCCCTCCAAAAGTAAGGGAACAATGGAGTGACATTTGTTATGTTTGCTATATACTCAGGGAATTTGGATCTGTGATCAATCAGCTTTTATTTTATGGTACTTACATGTGTATATGTTTGATCGTTTTACAGAAGCTGTTTTTGGTGTTGAGTCCTCTCATTTTCAGCTGTGCAAAAGTTAAAAGATGACTGACAGGTGTTTCTTGTTGCTTAGGTGTTCTCTTTTACATAGATTGTTCTCACATAAAGGAACAGGGAGAGTCTAATCTTGATGTCAGCCTTTGTTTTGGTGACTGTATTTGTAGTCAGAATGCAATGCATACCACTATGACTGAAAAACAAGTAACATCTAGGTATGACATAAGTAAGCGTGATTAATACTATGAACAAGCTAGAAAATTATTGGGAACAGAAAGCTTGGTAATAGTCACAGTTGTAATCTTGGTTGCACCCTGATGTGGTGATACAAACATTCCAAGGCTGTCAAATCTCGTGTTACAGCTACACCCAAAGAACACCACCGCATTATTTTCAAAATATGTGGCTTATAGGTTGTAAATGATGCACCTTAAAGCAAGCGTGGCTACCCAACCAATCCACAGCAAAACCTTAACGAAAGTTTTGGTGATATCCCTATTAATAAATTATTCTGTCCTCTCAATTTACAGATTGGTTGTCTGCATTTTTGCCTTATATCCATCTTTTGATCTCAAATCCAAATGCCTTAAGTATCTAGCAAAAAATAACAAATTTCACTAGAATGCTCCCATATTTTTGGAGGGCACTGCACCTACAATACAAGTGTCAGACGCCTGAAAATACGGCCCTGCACATCTCCATAGCCTTCGTACCGAATGTCAAAGAGGTCCTGCACTTTCAGCTGGATTGATTGCCTGCATTTATCCTGTCAACTTGAGTATTGTGTTTATTTCCATTTTGCATTTAAACAGACCGTCGTTTGGACATTTTAAACCAGTGCATTTAAATACACAGAACGTGGCTCAAGAATGGTTGCGATGTGTACTACCACTTTTGCCGGCAGCAGATGGTGCTGCAAGTTCAGGCCGCCTGGTTACGCTCTGTTTTGGCTAAACTTCTCCTGCTCCAGGTGTAGCTGTTTGATCCCTTCCGGTCTCCGTACTGCAATTTCAACTGCATGACGTCATTTAGGCTACTCTGCCGACGAGAAAGTTGGTATAACTAAAAGTTGATAAAATATTTACAATTTTTTTTTTGAAGAACCCCCTGTTGAAATGTAACTGAATTAATTGGTTAATTTCACTCCTTACCATTGTATATCTTAATTGTTTTTTTTGTTTTGTTATCTTTTGATCTTTGGTTATTTATTTATTTATTTATTTACTTTTTTTCTTATTATTTTATATACTGTACTATGTCTTCTGTGTTTCAATAAGATACAGTAACATTTGAATTTACATATTGCTGTACTTTCCTGATTTAACCTGTACTTTGTAATTTCTTCCAATAAAAAATAAATAAATAAATAAATAAAATAAAAAAAAGTTGGTATAACTCGAATAGGGCTGACTTGCTTCTAGAGAAGCCTGGATTTGTTACCGAGTTCTGGAAGTGGCCTGGAAAACGAAATCTATAACGATGTGCCATGCATTTCGGTTAATACGCACTAAATAGATGCCTGGACCATCATGCGGACTTTCGCAAAAAAATAAAAAAAATAACAACAAGCAATTAGATGGAGGAACGGGAAGGTGAGCAATTTGTTTGAAACGAACGAAGGAAGTAGATCGCAGTATACAAACCAACCAACTATCTGCATAATTATAGCTATCGATACATGGTGGATCTCGATTTGTCTTGCGTGTGTTCAGATCGTATGGTAATATGAATGTGAGCAGCAACTAGATACATTTGATGGATTGCAAGATAACGATCACGGGGCAGACCAGTAGCTGTATTGAAAACTGACTGGCATGGTTACTAAGTTAAAAAGCTTCCACATCGAACTTGCCACAAACGTTTCTCTCCATAGACACTTTAGAAGAAATGTAGCCTAATATTACGCTCGTTAAACGATTACTGTGCACTTTGTGGTTAAAATCTTGCTCAGAACGAAGTTAGGTAGCCGATAGTTGCGTGTGATATTGGGAAACGTAAATTGGGCTTGTTATCTGTGATATTGTGGTCCAGGGGTTGAATATGTTATCGTGCCAATTTAGCCTAAACCCTGGCAGGAAAATCGGGGTTTTCCTGACAGGGATAAGCACACTTCTGGTAACTTGAGACAAATTCCAAAGCGCGTTTTTTTTTGTTTTGTTTATTTATTCAATGCAGTCGAGGGGAATTCCATGTCTCCATGGGACAGGGCTGTGGAGTGGGGGGGGGGGCATGGTGGTGGGGTTCTTGTGGAGTTTCTTGAGCAGAAATTCATTCTGGAATTTCGTTTAATCGCTTTTTCCTGCCCGACGGCTTCCTCCCCGGGTTACACGGAGACCGGTGCTCACGCACACCCTGAGATTAGGACCCGTAAAATGGGAAATGGGGGGGTGGGGGGGCTTTATTCTTTATGTTCGGGGGCCTGGTTTTTGGGAACACTGTTCAGCGAGTACACGGGGTGGTAATTGGCTGGCTGGTGCCGTTGCCTAAATCCGGTCCTCTTTCACACTTGCTGTTTTTTGTCGATCTGCGGAGAGCAGGGCGTGCCGAATGCCGATTGGTTGTGGCGGTGGCGGCGCAGATAAGCGAAGGAGGGCGAGATGCCGTTGCGTTGGTCGTTGTAAGAAAAATGATTTCTCTATTATGATTTAGTGCTCCGTCATTGAAAGCTCGTTCGCCACCCGGCTTTTCTTCGTCGTGGGATTTTGCTCTGGATCTCGGCCAGACGCTCGTAAATCTAGATCCAAGGTGAAATTCTCACCCGGACTGTGTGGAGAGCCTGAAGAGAGCCTTGTTTCACCGAGACATTCGTGAGACCTGTCACCGGCACAGGTGCGTGATTCACCGAGCCGTCTCCCTTCGAAACCGTTTCCATGACGGCGTTTCGCCCCAGAGAGAAAACATTAGAGCGGAGAAGGCCGGCTGGTTTTTGTTTTTTTTGTTTGTTCTGTTTTCCCCTCTTCTCTCTCTCTCTCTCTCTCTCTCTCCATGCAGTTGTTTTGTCTTGCTCTGCGGCCAGAGATTATGATCTCGTCGACATTCCTTTAGACAAAGGAGTAATTGGGCCGCTGGCCAGAACTCTGGCCCAGTCCCCCCCCATGGGCTCATGGTTCCGGCACAAAATGGCTTCCAAGCATCACCCCCCCCCACACCCCCTTTACTGTAGTTCACTTTTCTGTTCCAGCCCGCCCCAGTTGTACAGTGTTTCCTCGGCCTTGCTGCCACTCCTTCCCTCTGTCAGAGTAAGGAATTTGTAAAGTTTATTCGTCGGGTTTCTGTCCGCTGTGTCCCGCGCGCGGCCGAGCTAGCCGAGGTACGCTCGTAGCCTGCAGGTGTTCACCTCTCCCCTGGTATCTCCAGCATTCTGAGCGCTCGGCGTTCAGGCGTCTTCGTTCTTTGTGTGCCGGGGCCGTAAATTTGGCCCCGATTTGTCAAGTCCCGCTCGGGTGATGGGAACCAACAGGAACTGACAACGGGACAGCGGACAGGAAATTTTCTTTAGGATTTTAACAGTGCCCCCCCCCCACCCCCGATGCAGCATGATGATATTGGGGAGGGCCGTTTGACTTTTTTTTGGGGGGGGGCTGGCTTACAGACAGCAGCGCACTGCAGATTTCTCCCCTTTAACAAAAGACATTTCGATGCAACACAATGAGGAGGAGGTGCGTGATAAGCCCTTCTGCAAGGTCTCGGGAAGCAAACAAAGCCTCCCGTCCCGTCAGATCTTCAGCATCGCAGGTGGAGCCTCGGGTTCCCGGATTTAGACTCACCCCCCCCACCCTCCCTCCAAATATCCTCTCGTCCCCCCGGTTTCTCTAGGGCAGTGGTCTCCAACCCTGGTCCTGGAGAGCTACAGGGTCTGCTGGTTTTCATAGTGACTCTGCACTTCATGAATCAATTAGAGCAGTTGATTACACAGTTCTGCAGCTCTGCTGGGTAAGTACCATTATTTCTTGGGTGAGTTGTCTTATGAATGTTTGTTAGGTGAGTAGTCATAGAGAAAATAAATGCTCATGGTAGTATAATCTCAAACTAGTAGATGTTTGTTTGTTTGTTTTTCTACCAATCCCAAGAACTGGTTTTATGAATTAACCCACATTTTGCACTTAGGAGCTGTTAAATTGAAATGTACTGGAATTATACAGTTTCAAACTTACCTGTGAAAATGAGCAGTATGGCAGAAAAAAGTTCTGTTTTCTGAATAATCCCAGGAGTGGGAGATTGGGACAGGGGCCCTCAAAATATGGTATGGTTACAGTAATTGTGCATGGGGTGTTGTGGCCTAAAATGGTCCAATCTGAGAGTTTCATGGGGCCTAAAATCTCTCCCGGCGCCCCCCTGCTTATATTGAAATTGGTCGATGTATGTGAAATGAGTGTGAATTCATCTGTGCAGTTCCCATGTTTTGCAACACACCTAAGAAGAATGAGCATTGTGTGCATAACATTAAAGTTAAGTACAATTCAGATATAAAATTAAATAGGAGGCAGAGCCAAAGCAATTCAAGAAGGTACATGCCTAACAAAACTATAAGGACAAAATGACAGTGGTCTTGAATTATATTACAATGTTAGCTACAGAAAGTAAATTATGTGATAACTAGCTAGCTTGCAGACAGAGTAGAGACGCCTCCTTCTTTCATCTATTTGGGTTGATGTGAAATGAAATAAGCAGGAAATGCATTAAAAGCTGAAAATGATACTTCTATACTGAGCCATTTTGTTGCTGGCCAATAATTTCTGTTGCCAGTTCTCGTGGTAGGCAGATAATTACTTTACCTTCCTTGCCCAGTTAAAGATAGTGTGTGTAGCAGCATCTATTTCTCTTTTTTCTGTCTGAATAGAGCTTATATGAATTTATTAAAATGGTAGATGATAACTAAATTGGTATAAATGCACACTGAGGCAAAAGGAAACAATTCTGACATAATATGCAGCTTAAAGAGTAGCTACTATTTTGGTAGATACAATAATTATAATTAATATGTTTAAATTACCTGCATATGAACCAGAAGATGCAGTGGGCAAGCATCATCTTAGCTAATCATGGTCATCTTTCAATGCTTTAAATAGTTGATTAAAAAAATTATACAGTTGCAGAAAGGGGAGGCACAGCAAAAATGGGTGAAAAATCCTCTCCTATATCTCATTGACCTATGCTATTACAACAGGTTGAAGACAGACAATTAATTCTGCATATTAGTACCTGAAGGATGTAGAATTGTGTAAATAAACAGAACTCCTTAGTTCTTATTTGCCAGCAACATGTGAACACATCATTGGTTAATTAACTGTATTTTAATGCAGGCAATGGTTGTTGTCTCATTGCAGAACATAAGTGAACATAATGGGCAGTGTGACAGAAGCACAAGATTATACTTCCTATGACAATGCTGACAATGAATTTCAGCCTTGTAACAAAGTCAGTGCGGAGTTTGGCAGCATCTTCCTCCCCACCCTCTACAGTCTGGTCTTCATCGTGGGCCTCCTGGGAAACGGACTGGTGGCTTATGTGCTGGTGGTGTGCCAGAGGAAGACCATGATCATGACCGATTTGTGTCTGCTTCAGTTGGCCGTGTCTGACCTGCTCTTTATCATTTCTCTGCCCTTCTGGTCCCACTATGTGGCGGCAAGAAATTGGCCCTTCGGGGGCTTCCTGTGCAAAACTGTGACTGGTCTGTACCTGCTGGGCTTCTATGGCAGCATCTTCTTCATGGTGCTGATGAGCATGGATCGCTATGTGGTCATCGTCCATGCTGTCACCACTGCCAGACACAGATCCATGTGTGTGGGTATGGCCCTGTGTGGAGTGATCTGGCTCATCAGTTTCTGCGCGTCTCTCCCAACCTTCTTGTTCACACAAGTGAAAAATGAGCCCGATTCTTTCACCTGTAAGGTTGAGTTTCCAGAGGGCAGCCCATGGAAGCAGGTCACATATTTTCAGATGAACCTGTTAGGGTTTCTGCTTCCTCTCTGTATTATGGTGTTCTGTTACTCCAGAATAATCCCCACTTTAGACAGCCTCAGATCTGTCCACAAGCACGAAGCCATCAGGCTAATTTTAATTATCGTCATTCTGTTCTTCCTCTTCTGGACTCCATACAATGTCACCATATTTCTGCGTGCTCTGCATACCTTAGGCTACTTCAGTGAATGTGATTTCAGCCAGAATTTAGATTTTTCTCTGCAATGGACTGAGGCTATTGCATTCACTCACTGCTGTTTGAATCCAGTAATCTATGCTTTGGTGGACCAGAGGTTTCAGCAAATGGTCCTCAAGTTACTTAGGAAATGGCTGCCATGAATTTTCTCACATAATCCCAGCAATTCTTTTACGGGGGACCAGTCTAACAGAATTTCCTCCTTTTCCAGATCTTCAGAACATAATACTACAAGGCTTATGTGACTGGGTTTGAAAATGTATCTTCATTTCGCTGTTTAGCTATTGCTTATTAGTGATGTAATTAGATGTATAATGAATGGACGTGGATGTAAATACAGACAGGTGACAAATTAAAGGGAAAAACCTGAATAAATGAGCAGAAACAGCGAATGCTGATGCTTCCATACAGTTGTACTGCCAGATACAATTAAGCAATTAACATCCTATCATGCTCTGTGGCATGTATAAAAACACTGTGCAGGCCCAGTTGACCTCGATTTTGGACCTGAAGATGGCAAGAGGAAAAGATACAGGAAAGACATCAGTAAATATGGTCGGAAATTGTGGTCGAAAGCTCACATTCGATGACTATGATGCTCATGCACTAGTGCGGTATGTAAGAAAAAACAGAAGAGCAACTCTTCCTCAAGTGGCTGAGAATGTCACTGCAAGACGTGATTAGACTTTGTCAGCAAGAACAGTCCATTGTTTGTTTGTAGTGCTTGTGGCAGCCCAACACCATACTAAGACGCTTTATGTTAGTTTTTCCTTTTCTTTACCCGTCTGTATATGATGTGATGATGCATTGCACTGAATTTCTGTATCCTATGACTTGGTAAATTTCTTACACCCTGGGTCATTATTATAGATGTAAGCTTTATCCATTATGATTCTCTGTGAGTGTTGATTTGATTTCGGATTTTTTGAGCTTGATTTTTTTCGATTGTCTAAATAAAGCTTTTTTTATTGGTAAAAAAAAGAAAAAAAACATTTACAGGGACTTTACAATGAAATGTTTTAAAAATGTGTTTGTTACGGCTGGCTCGAATGGCCGCAACAAACAAAGTCCCGATGCACCAAAACAAGACAGAAACTGATCTAAAAACACAAACTCAGACATTTATTAAATCTAAAACACAAACTAAAACGAAGGAAAACCCACCAAGTTCAAACAGAAAGGTCTTCACAAAACTACAAACACAAAACCACAAATCAAACCACAAGCCACACACAAAAGAAACCTGAGAAGAAAAAAAAAAACTCCCCAGCCTCATACTGCAGGGCTTATATTGGGCTACAGGCAGGTGGAGGCAATCAAGCAATTAAGCAATTGGGTATTACCTCCACCTGCACTACTCAGGCAAGCAGAGGCTGGGGACGTAACAGTGTTATAAAATGTGTATCTTTTGATCTAAATGATACTGATGGGATAATTTTGGGAATATAACTTATACAACCTGAATTTATTGAATAAAAATTATTGGGATGTGGCTGCCCCAAAACATGGAATATTCGCATTAAAATTGAAAAGGCAATCTATTAGTTGATGTGTTATTAGTTTGCTGTCACAAGAAAACTTGCTGCATTTTTACAAAATTTATGTTTACAGACAGCTCCAAAGAGAAAATTGGCAGATGCAAAAAGAATACCAACAATAGTTTCCCAAAAGAGAATAAATCACCTGGAGTTGTGGTATCGGAAGTGAAAAGATATTCATTTTACAGTTTCATATTCATTTTTATAGTGCAGAATTACACATTATGATTTATTCTTGGGAGTAAAGAGATATTTTAAAAATCTCACAGAACAGAACAACAATATGAACGAGTCTAATAATGCTCTACGACCTCTAACATTTTCCCTTGCCCATAAGGAAAATCTGTCCCATTAAGCATGAAATATACTATCTTGTTACAGAGCTGCCCGGGACCAAGGCAGCATCATTTCAGTTTTGTTAGAAATTAGCAAACCAATATTTTTTTAGTCATCCAGTCACACACTCATATCAGTATGGCATGCTCTTGATAGCTGCACTGGCAGGAGGGGCCATCTTGTGCCCTGGGGAAAAACCATCCTGCTCTTTGTAGAGAGGCAATCGATGCATTTTAATCATACACATCCTGTTCTTGGCACAGATAAAGATAAAGCACTTATGCCTATGCCTCACACAGCCACTATAACTAGCAACAAGACTTTCTGAGAAATCACATGATCTATTGGAAGCCCCCACCCTGCTTGTGCCCCCTCCTTTTCTCATACAGATCGCTCCTCCCACAAATTCCCACTTTATAAAAGTCCACATACACTGCACACATGCCTTACAGGACTCCCAATATTTCCAGAACTGTGTCTCCAGGGTGAAGACTTAAGACGAAACTGCCAACGCTTCTATATTACGGATTAGCACTGGTGAGCTCTTTCTCAATGTCTAATGCTAAAGATTAAGAAACATGTCTTCAGTCAAAGTTTCACCTTGTTTGACAGCTGAAGCTGTTAAAAACCACATTTATCTATCTGACACTGTGGTCTTCAGGTTTTCACAGACTTTTCATTTTGGTTTAAAGTCCAAGTTTTAGTGCATTACAGAAATTACATTTGAGCCTTTTAAAAAGTAGTAAAATTCCTTTAAATATATTTAAAAAAAACAAAAAAAAACAGAAGACCTAAATGAAAACCACCAAGGTACCACTTTTTTATCTCCTCCTTTTTTGTAGAAGCAGGAAATGATAATGCATTCAGTCTTAGTGTTTGCATAAAGCCAATCACTCACATATCTGAGACAACCAGACCTACAGCTGAACAGGATCTGCAACATGGGACCAGGTACGTTCAGGAAAATTTACTTTACTGTTTCGTCAAGATCATAAATATTTGACACAATAAAGATTGAGGAAAAAGATTTGATTCCTTGCCAAAAAAGTTCAACTAAACTACTTTGACATCAGCTTGTGAATATTAAAAAGTAAAATCAGAAAATCAACTTGAACTTATCAACTTATCTGTCCTTATTTTCAAGATAATCATTTCGAATAATCATCAGTAATTTCTGAAAAATATGCTAGATTGAAGGGAAGCAGTTATTTTTCAACAAAGTTCTGTTTCCCCAAGCTACCTGTTGATGGCAGTGCAACATAATATGTATGGATCTCGCAATAAAATAAAATAAAATAAAATAAAATAAAATAACACAAGATGAATTAATAATGGTTTTAAAACCCAGAAAAACATTTAGAATTTATTCGCACATGAAATCAAATTGAGTTTTTGCAAGGAAAAAAATTTTAAAAACTTCATCAGTACCTTCTGTCAATCTTGGCTTATTATACCTCTAACATAGCCTACTGATAAACTTTCTTTATTTGTGCTGTGTGTTAGTTTTTATGCATTATATTTATAAATATCTCACAACATGCCTCAGCATCACTTCAGCTGAGGCCCCATCCTGAAGATGCATATACACTGGCACGTTGTGATATATATCCTATTTCACATTGTATATATAATTGTAATTGAAGCCAAAGGAGGCTATTTCAAGGAAAGTCGTGCCTAAGATAAATAAAGTAAACATAATCTTTTTGTATTATTGTAAGTAGAAATTGAAAAAAAAAAAAAAAGGTTGGACCTTGGTTTGTTATTCAATAAATGTGCTGATATAAACTAAATTCTTCTCTTCCAAATGTTTCTTTTTTTAATTCAGATGGCCTAATGCTTAATTAACATAATTAATATTTTATTATGTTCAGCCACCATAAAAAGCAATAAAATGTATACTAAGATGACAGTACTTGTACATCCAGAGTGAAATTATGCAGCTAGTGAAATATGACTCTGGTGTTGAATGTGTGTCTAATTTGGTCTTGGGAAGTTAACAGTGAACACTGAACGACTTACAAGTAGTGTAAGTCATTCTGGATAAGAGCGTCTGCTAAATGCCTATAATGTAATGTAATGTAACATTTAGTGAACAGCTTAACATTTACATTATGGCATTTTACAGGGGAGTGGCAAGCAACGACGGAAGATTACAGTGACTATTATTCACTGGATAGTGAGTTCACTGAACAGTGTAACAACTCCACTGTTCGGGAGTTTGGCCGCATCTTCCTCCCCACCCTCTACAGTCTGGTCTTCATCGTGGGCCTCCTGGGAAATGGACTGGTGGCTTATGTGCTGGTGGTGTGCCAGAGGAAGACCATGATCATGACCGATTTGTGTCTGCTTCAGTTGGCCGTGTCTGACCTGCTCTTTATCATTTCTCTGCCCTTCTGGTCCCACTATGCGGCGGCAAGAAATTGGCCCTTCGGGGGCTTCCTGTGCAAAACTGTGACTGGTCTGTACCTGCTGGGCTTCTATGGCAGCATCTTCTTCATGGTGCTGATGAGCATGGATCGCTATGTGGTCATCGTCCATGCTGTCACCACTGCCAGACACAGATCCATGTGTGTGGGTATGGCCCTGTGTGGAGTGATCTGGCTCATCAGTTTCTGCGCGTCTCTCCCAACCTTCTTGTTCACACAAGTGAAAAATGAGCCCGATTCTTTCACCTGTAAGGTTGAGTTTCCAGAGGGCAGCCCATGGAAGCAGGTCACATATTTTCAGATGAACCTGTTAGGGTTTCTGCTTCCTCTCTGTATTATGGTGTTCTGTTACTCCAGAATAATCCCCACTTTAGACAGCCTCAGATCTGTCCACAAGCACGAAGCCATCAGGCTAATTTTAATTATCGTCATTCTGTTCTTCCTCTTCTGGACTCCATACAATGTCACCATATTTCTGCGTGCTCTGCATACCTTAGGCTACTTCAGTGAATGTGATTCCATCAGGAATTTAGATTTTTCTCTGCAATGGACTGAGGCTATTGCATTCACTCACTGCTGTTTGAATCCAGTAATCTATGCTTTGGTGGACCAGAGGTTTCAGCAAATGGTCCTCAAGTTACTTAGGAAATGGCTGCCATGCATTTTCTCACGTAATCCCAGCAATTCTTTTACAGGGGACCAGTCTAACAGAATTTCCTCCTTTTCCAGATCTTCAGAACATAATACTACAAGGCTTATGTGACTGGGTTTGAAAATGTATCTTCATTTCGCTGTTTAGCTATTGCTTATTAGTGATGTAATTAGATGTATAATGAGTGGACGTGGATGTAAATACAGACAGGTGACAAATTAAAGGGAAAAACCTGAATAAATGAGCAGAAACAGCGAATGCTGATGCTTCCATACAGTTGTACTGCCAGATACAATTAAGCAATTAACATCCTATCATGCTCTGTGGCATGTATAAAAACACTGTGCAGGCCCAGTTGACCTCGATTTTAGCAAGAGGAAAAGATACAGGAAAGACATCAGTAAATATGGTCGGAAATTGTGGTCGAAAGCTCACATTCGATGACTATGATGCTCATGCACTAGTGCGGTATGTAAGAAAAAACAGAAGAGCAACTCTTCCTCAAGTGGCTGAGAATGTCACTGCAAGACGTGATTAGACTTTGTCAGCAAGAACAGTCCATTGTTTGTTGGTCATCAATGGTCATCAAGTTGCTTCAGAAATGGCTGTCACTTTTCTCATGTAATTTATATAATTCTTCTACTGTAGTGTTGTATGAGAGAAGAAGTTCAACCTTCTCTAGATCTTCTGAGATGACCTCTGCTCAGTTTCTGTAAGTGTAAATTCAGTAGAATGTGGCAATATGGTCTTGCAAAGTGCACAAGTTATTCTAACTCATTGGGCCTTCCATAAAAAGAACTTACCAAATAGTACTAAGAATAAAACTTTAGATCCAGGTGCTATTAGTTCAAAAAGTGAATAACAGAAAATGATTGTAAGGATGAACTATTCTGTAAAATCTTTGTAGGTGCCTGGCATATTTGAATCTCTCTCTCTCTCTCTTTCTCTCTGTCTCACTCTCTCACACACACTCACACTCACACACACACATTTGAACAATAAATCTGCAAGGATGTCAGTGCTACCCACATAACCCAGCATTAGTTTGCTCTGGAAAAATTCATAGTTTTCTCAGAAGCATGAGGAGGTAGAGCAAAGCATCAGCTCCAGTGAATTATTATTTTTTTTTTTTTTTACTGCAATCACATCTTTAAACATGTTCAAATAAGTTCATTTTATCATGATTTATTTTCATATTTTCTGATTCAATTTTTGATTTCATTTTCTGAAATTTGTAACATTTAATTGTATATTTGAACTGTGTGGTCACAGAGCGTTTTGTGTGTTATTCACATTTTGAAACTTTGTTGAATTTGTATATATTTTACAGAGTGCTAACGTTGCTAAGCTTGAGATGTAGCAGAGGAAGCTGGGGAAGTGAGAGCCTGTAGTGCTGTCACTAGTGCAGGTTTCAAGGAAAGGAAATTGCAACACTTTTCTGTAATTTCTTCTACACAGTTCTTTGTGTTCTTTTACATCAGTTGATTTGTGAGCCCATCCTTCCAGCCTGCAGGTGGGATACCAGCAGAAGCAAAGCAATTCACTGATCTCATAGCAATGTTTTTCAGTCGTCGTATGGGCTCATTGATAGGACGAGCCATTCAGGTAATAAAACATATTTCTAAAGCATGGAAATGGTAGAGTGAAATTTGTTATATTTGCTACATACTGAAGGCATTTGGATTTGAGATCAAAAGATGAATATGAGACAGAAGTACAATCAACTTTTATTTCTAGGTATTTACACGTGTATGTTTTACCATTTTTAACAGAAACAGCTGTTTTAAGTTGAGTCCCCCCATTTTATGCAGTGCAAAATTAAGTGATGCAGTAAAGTAGTGCAGCAGATTTGGCCTAGTCCCTGTAACCTTCTCGTTGTGGCTCAAGGAAGGCCAAAAGGAAAATGTATCTTGTCTGAAAGGACCCCAATGACAAAAGGGACCCACTCTAGACCGAAAGGAACCCGCATGAATAACAAAAGAACAAACGTCAAAGTCAAAAATTATTTCTAAAATATTTTTCAGACTTTCACAGCTTAAAAATTACCTACCAGCTTTTTATATACAGTATAATTAAAAAGAGAACATACAAAGGGATGAGGTAAGTAACACATCAAACTGGTTCTTAGTATGCGCGTTGAAATGCATATACCACAGCTATAAATTACAGAAGCTTGACAGGTTTTGTGAGTTTCACTGACACCTGGGGGGTGGGGGGTAACACGTGGCTGTCGGTGGGCTGTAGATTGAGGGTTTGTCTGGGGGATGTGATATTCTTTACATATTCTGTTTAGGTGGCCCACCCCAACAGAATAAAGCAAGGAACAGCAGAGCACCAAGTTAATTGGCAAAATAGCATAAATCGACAAGTGATCATGTATGTATCATTTAGTATGATGGCGAGGGTGGGTAGAGTGGTGTCGTCTAATGAAAATGTTTTCGTGGGTCAAAATATGGAATCAGTTTTGGGAAATTACAAATTAAAAAAGGGGTATCAGGTTTTCAACCAAAATGTCTTGGTCTTGGAGTTCAGAATTCCATTGCCCTTAATAACAACCACATAACCAGTAGATTGACAATAACACCATAATAGCAAAGATCTATTTCACCAGAAGATTTTTTCATCATATCATCCTTTTTACGATGCCAAGCATACTAATGGTGTGCTTGGGCAAAAATCAGTTTCATAAAACATTTTTTGATCTGGTTCCAGTTAAAGTTCAGCTTTGGAATTTGGAAAATATGGAGTGGAAAAAGGACTCAAAACCACTTGACACAAAAAAGGGAGCATCCCCCAAAAGAGATACAAAAAAGCAGAGAAAATATCCTTTAAATTATTCAGACAATCAGCACGATGCTTTTGTTTTTATTCATTTTTTATTATTCATTTTAATATACCACTTGAAATAAAAAGACTTGTTTAATGATGCAAAAAAGCCAGGACATCGCATGTGCAAACACAGTTGGTTTCAGACATTTTTTGAGTTATAGAATTGTATGAAATGACATACGCACTAGTGTTGATATTTAATCCTGTTTTTAGTACTGCCACTGAGAGCGTAGGACAGGGTCTAAATTGACAGTTTGGGAATTGTGGATTGATGCAAATGACAGTGGATCCTCCACCATACACATGCTAAAAATTACATTCAAAAATCCTCAGTAAACATTTTAAAACCACCCTCCATTTGTGCAAAAGTTACAAAAAGATTTGATATATGTACATACATCACAAAAGTAAACACATTCACCCTGATAGGGTGGAGATTTCTGGCTTTAAGAAAGGGATTTCTATGACTTGAATGAGGATATGATCCACCAAAAACATCTTTTCTGTTAATGGGTTAATTCTCTTGTTAATTCTATAAAACTATGCATTTTACCAATTTCACCATAATTTCTGAAATTCCCTCCAAAAAGCACATTCACTTTCTGCTTACCTTTATAGCAAGCAATAGGCTACAACCCAAATGATTAAGAAGAAATAAAAAACATATACAACTAAACCTGATACCAACACCTTCAAAGTTAAGAGACCATATAGACCTCAGTCCAGTTTTTTCACACTCGCATCCCGCAAAATACCCTTCCCCCAAGCTCTTTGGCAACCAATTATAATGTGCATACAGTAATGTTCATGAACTCAGGGTCTCATGGAGCATAGTCATATGATCTGCCATGACATGATTTTAATGGAGACTTTCTTAACTGAATGTGATGCAGAAAATCTGTGAGAATGGTGAAAGACAAAACAAATCCCTTTAAATATACAGCATCCACCAGATAAGCGCTCACATATTAAGATGTGCAAGTTATGCCCTGAGTTGATTTTAATATAAAGCAATCACAGTGAAAACGCATTTCACTGCGGTAGCTCTGTCTCAGATACAAATGTTCATCATCAAATAGGAAAAGCTTTATGGCATCCTTTTTTTCATCCTTAAACCTCAGTGTGGACATTCCTTTGTTTAATATCAGTGTGCGAGCATTTTCTATATATCATCAATTAAGGACACCACTGATGCAGATGTGGAAATATGCTCAGGAAAAGGCATACAGTGTTCTGCACTGCTGTTGTTTTCCTGTGTTGCTGCTGTTGCAGTAGTTATGCAGTGGTATTATGCTGTGCAATGCTGTGTTGTATCGCTGCTGTTGTGTAGTGGTGTTCTGCTGTGCAATGTTGTGTTGTATTGCTGATGATGTGTAGTGGTGTTTTGCTGTGCAATGTTGTGTTGTATTTCTGCTGTTGTGTAGTGGTGTTCTGCTGTGCAATGTTGTGTTGTATTGCTGCTGTTGTGTAGTGGTGTTCTGCTGTGCAATGTTGTGATGTATTGCTGCTGTTGTGTAGTGGTGTTCTGCTGTACAATGTTGTGTTGTATTGCTGCTGTTGTGTAGCGGTGTTCTGCCGTGCAATGTTTGTTTTGTATTGCTGCTGTTGTGTAGTGGTGTTCTGCTGCTGTTGTGTAGGGGTGATTTGCTGTACAATGTTGTGTTGTATTGCTGCTGTTGTGTAGCGGTGTTCTGCCGTGAAATGTTTGTTTTGTATTGCTGCTGTTGTGTAGTGGTGTTCTGCTGCTGTTGTGTAGGGGTGTTCCGCTGTGAATTGTTGTGTTGTATCACTGCTGTTGTTTAGTGGTGTTTAGTGGTGTTTTTACTGTGCAATGTTGTGTTGTATTGCAGTTGTTGTTTAGTGGTGATTAGTGGTGTTTTCCTGTGTAATGTCGTGCTGTATTGCTGCTGTTGTGTAGTGGTGTTTTGCTGCCGTTGTTTAGTGGTGTTTAGTGATGTTTTTGCTGTGCAGTGCTGTGCAATGATCAGGAGAGATCCTCTTTGTTGAAGAGCCCCCACCCGTGTGTGCCTTTGCCGCTCAGGATGGGGGTGCATGTGAACTCCACCGTACAGGCTCCCTGGCGGCAGGGTGCGCTCTCCAGCTCCAGCACCGTCACATTGTTGGGCGCGGCCGTGCTAAGCACATGAACTGGCACAAACAGGGTCACCTGAGGCCCTCTGCTAGGCCAGTACCGACCCAAGTTGAAGCCATTGATCCACAATTGACCCTGGATTAAAACAGAACAGAGTGGGGTACTGCGTCAAAGATCACTGGTCACAGATTAACCAGGGAACACGCTGTAGACAGAAAACATCACAGCAGCATAACTGTATTGACATGGATTTAAGGTCCGCAAAAAATCTGCATGATACGCACCTGTCATCAGGTGCAGATAAGACAGAAATAATCTAATCTAATCAAGACACAACTAATCTTTATTCCTGCCCTATCCTCTCCCCTCCTCGACTTTTCCATTTCAATAGGGAACACCTTAGTGACATCATCACCCTGTGCCAAGAATCTCGGAGTGGTGATGGACAACAGGCTGT
Source organism: Anguilla pacifica (assembly GCA_039654925.1). Taxonomy (NCBI): domain Eukaryota; kingdom Metazoa; phylum Chordata; class Actinopteri; order Anguilliformes; family Anguillidae; genus Anguilla; species Anguilla pacifica. Next base: position 4,248,589 of record CM077293.1, read on the forward strand.
CCCTCTCCAAGAACATCGCAGCAGTAAGCCGGGAATGCAGATTTTTCCTGTATAACATTCGGAGAATCCGCCCCTTTCTCACCACCTACTCAACCCAGCTCCTGGTCCAAGCAATGGTTCTATCCCGCCTGGACTACTGCAACTCTCTTCTGGCTGGACTACCGGCATCTGCCACCAGACCCCTGCAACTCATTCAGAACACTGCGGCTCGTCTGGTCTTCAACCTCCCCAGACACTCCCACGTCACTCCCCTGCTCACCACCCTCCACTGGCTGCCTGTTATAGCTCGCATCAAATTCAAAACATTGGTCCTAGCATACCAGGCAGTCAAGGGGTCAGCCCCAGCATACCTCCACAAGATATTCAAACCCTGCATGCCAGCCAGATCCCTCCGTTCTGCTACCTCAGGACGCCTGGCACCTCCCCCTCTTCGCACCTGCACTTCCAGAACACGTCTCCTGTCTGTTCTGGCCCCACGATGGTGGAATGACCTCCCCGTGGAGGTCAGAACAGCTGAGACACTGACCCATTTCAAGCGACGACTGAAGACTCACCTCTTCAGGCTGCACCTCTCCCCATCCCTCCCTACCTCCCTGTAATATCTTAAATGACTGTAAGCTTAGGGTTGTAACTAGGTAGCTGTTTCATAGGTGACTTAGGTGCATTAACTCTTAACTACTGCTTGTATTTTTTCCATAGACTATGTTGTTGCCGTTCTTGTGTTAGTGTTAATCAGTTTAACCTTCAGGGTCCAAGTTGAACTATGCGGTTGTTCCCTGCACTTGGACCGGTACTTCTCTCTAGGGTTTTTCGTCATACTTGTTCCTGGTTATGTTTATACACTTTGTTGTACGTCGCTCTGGATAAGAGCGTCTGCCAAATGCCTGTAATGTAATGTAACAAGACATATTTAAAGAGCCACCGTTTCTGTTATCTGTCCACTGGTGCTGCCCCCAACAAGCAATGCCACTTTTAAAAGATGCCATCTTTTGCTAAAAAGTAGTAGTGAAAACACATCCTGTGCTACTTCACCAGCTGCAAAAGCAGTGAGTTTGGGACAAAATTAACCTAACCACATCCTCTGCATAATTACCAGCTGACCTTATTTCTATGGCTGTATTAGCAGGGGAAACACGTGCAATGGCAGACAGGAGAGCGGAGGGATTGACAGTGACAATTGTTTAGAATTTCAATACGCTGATTAAAGGCTGATCAGCATGAAAGCACCTTAGACAACCACGGACAACTCTGTAATGGATGGCAGTGCAGGCCTGAAGGAAAGCAGGTAGTACACACAAAGAAATGAAAACAGTGTGGAAAGTACAGTGGAAGTTGTAGAACTAGCAGATGGTTTCTCCTATTAAAAACTGAATTGGTTACCTTTGCTCAATGAAATGTTGTGGTTCCTCACTCAGGCGTTCACACATCATAAGCTATGGGCAATTGCAGGGTTGACAACTTGCCCGCGCGAAATAGAACCTACAATCATGTGTCGCAGGCCAAAACCGCAAGGAAATCCTGCAACTGGATTCTGCAAGGTACCATTTCTGTCCATCTTTATAGCATGTTTTCCCTACCTTCCAGAATATCCCCACAGGTTCCAGGGCATAAGGTGAGACAGAGCACAGATCACTGGAATTCCATCTTGATCTTCAGTTATTGTCTGCCCTGTTCTCTTCACTCTTGCTGTAAACGTCACTTTGCCCAGACGATGTGTCCATTGCACCTGTCAGAGCATCTGTTGCCTTCTTAGACCACACCCCACATAAGGTATTGTCTGAGAGAGAAGTGTGGATGTGATGATGAAATATTAATGGCTATTCAGGATGCTAGTAGCAGGTAAATGTGTGACACTCACCTGCAGATTAAAACCACTTTGTGTAATTTAACATCAACACATCAGTCCTAATACTGCCTGAGAGCCGAGTAAATAGACATTAGTTTTGACTGTATGTAGTTAGATGATTGCAAGTTGAATTCCACAATGAAATGATTTAGAATTTCAACCAACAATCAGCTTTTATTTTATGGTACTTACATGTGTATATGTTTGACCGTTTTACAGAAGCTGTTTTTGGTGTTGAGTCCACTAATTTTCAGCTGTGCAAAAGTTAAAAGATGACTGACAGGTGTTTCTTGTTGCTTAGGTGTTCCCTTTTACATAGATTGTTCTCACATAAAGGAACAGGGAGAGTCTAATCTTGGTGTCAGCCTTTGTTTTGGAGACTGTATTTGTAGTCAGAATGCAATGCATATCACTATGGCTGAAAAACAAGTAACATCTAGGTAAGATATAAGTAAGCGTGATTAATACTATGAACAAGCTAGAAAATAAGTGGGAACAGAAAGCTTGGTAATAGTCACAGTTATAATCTTGGTTGCACCCTGATGTGGTGACACAAACATTCCAAGGCTGTCAAATCTCGTGTTACAGCTACACCCGAAGAACACCACCTCATTATTTTCAAAATATGTGGCTTATAGGTTGTAAATGATGCACCTTAAAGCAAGCGTGGCTACCCAACCAATCCACAGCAAAACCTTAACAAAAGTTTTGGTGATATCCCTATTAATAAATTATTCTGTCCTCTCAATTTACAGATTGGTTGTCTGCATTTTTGCCTTATATCCATCTTTTGATCTCAAATCCAAATGCAAAGTATCTAGCAAAAAATAACAAATTTCACTAGAATGCTCCCATATTTTTGGAGGGCACTGCACCTACAATACAAGTGTCAGACGCCTGAAAATACGGCCCTGCACATCTCCATAGCCTTCGTACCGAAAGTCAAAGAGGCCCTGCACTTTCAGCTGGATTGATTGCCTGCATTTATCCTGTCAACTTGAGTATTGTGTTTATTTCCATTTTGCACTTGAATAGACCGTCGTTTGGACATTTTAAACCAGTGCATTTAAATACACAGAACGTGGCTCAAGAATGGTTGCGATGTGTACTACCACTTTTGCCGGCAGCAGATGGTGCTGCAAGTACAGGCCGCCTGGTTACGCTCTGTTTTGGCTAAACTTCTCCTGCTCCAGGTGTAGCTGTTTGATCCCTTCCGGTCTCCGTACTGGAATTTCAACTGCATGACGTCATTTAGGCTACTCTGCCGACGAGAAAGTTGGTATAACTCGAATAGGGCTGACTTGCTTCTAGAGAAGCCTGGATTTGTTACCGAGTTCTGGAAGTGGCCTGGAAGACGAAATCTATAACGATGTGCCATGCATTTCGGTTAATACGCACTAAATAGATGTCTGGACCATCATGCGGACTTTCGCAAAAAAATAAAAAAATAACAACAAGCAATTAGATGGAGGAACGGGAAGGTGAGCAATTTGTTTGAAACGAACGAACGAAGTAGATCGCAGTATACAAAGCAACCAACTATCTGCATAATTATAGCTATCGATACATGGTGGATCTCGATTTGTCTTGCGTGTGTTCAGATCGTATGGTAATATGAATGTGAGCAGCAACTAGATACATTTTGATGGATTGCAAGATAACGATCACGGGGCATACCAGTAGCTGTATTGAAAACTGACTGGCATGGTTACTAAGTTAAAAAGCTTCCACATCGAACTTGCCACAAACGTTTCTCTCCATAGACACTTTAGAAGAAATGTAGCCTAATATTACGGTCGTTAAACGATTACTGTGCACTTTGTGGTTAAAATCTTGCTCAGAACGAAGTTAGGTAGCCGACAGTTGCGTGTGATATTGGGAACCGTAAATTGGGCTTGTTATCTGTGATATTGTGGTCCAGGGGTTGAATATGTTATCATCCACCTAGGTATAAAAAAAACCTCGAATTATTTAATACTGTAACGAAGTAGCGACTGTACACAAGATTATAAATGTTTAACGTGTACGTAATATAAAAACAGGCGTTGAAGTGCAGTTACGAGTGGAATGAAGGCGTTTTCTCCATAGATGATTCTACAGGAGAGGGCGAAAGTCGTCAGTATTTATAAAGATAGAAAATAAAAAGTTTATTTTTATGCCCCAAAACAGCCTAAATCCTTAACCAAAACCATATTGGGGACACGACCACTTGGATACTGATCGAATATTTCCTAACGTTAAAAAGCGGTAGTTTTAAACCGCAGGAATTTCTGGCAAAGGTTATAAACCTGGGAAACTGAGAAACGTGTGCGTTCCTATACTTTTTTTTTTTTTTAGTTTATAATGAACATAAAGCCCAAGTGCATGCTACAGTAACGTGTCTTGTAAAACGTTTATAATAGTTTTACAGTAGGTATACGAGATCGTTTGAAGAGATTGGGCGATATTCGGTTTAATGATTGGGAAGCGCTTGCTCCGTGATTCACGGTACCGTTTCATGTTCAGGTGAAGAGGGGTGTCACTGCGTGGGTTGCGGTGGGAGGATCCTGGATACATTCTACGTGACAGTTCTCCAGGAGTCTTGGCACAACGCCTGCTTCCAGTAAGTGCTCCTGGCCCACATGTTTAAAAAAAAATAATAATAATTGAGATTTAATTATTAGTACCTGTTTATTTTCACAGTATCAGTCAAACCATTAATATCTGAAATGGCCAATGGAATTGATGTGTTTGGTTTTGGCATGATCCTCTCTTTAGTTTAAATGGTAATGGTAAATAGACTGCATTTATATAGCACTTTTATCCAAAGCGCTTTTCAGTTGATGCCTCTCATTCACCAGAGCAGTTAGGGGTTAGGTGTCTTGCTCAGGGACACTTCGACACACCCAGGGCGGGGATCGAACCAGCAACCCTCCCACTGCCAGACAACTGCTCTTACCTCCTGAGCTATGTTGCCCCCCAGGAAAACGTTGAGATGATGTAGGCCTACTGACTGTGCTGAAGACTTGGAAAATGGTGCACAGATGTCTCTCTGCATTGCCACTCAACATTTAAAAGATTTATTCTGGGGTAATGACCCGGTTTTAATGTACTGTCTGGAGAGTGTATTTGTACATGGGCAGTTCCATTCCACAATAATTGGGGTGATAATCTCAAACATCTTGTGCCACCTGGTTAAGGGACTGCACCTCACATGCATACTTTAATTATGGTGAACAAAGGGCCTTGTGCTCTGCCCTTTTTAAACGGCTTCTGGGGAAAAGTGCCACACGGCAGTTTGATGACGCAAAGCATATACTACTCATTTTACAGAATTTGCGAGGAAATTCTGATGAACGACCGTGAAGCTTTTTGTTTTGGTTGCAGTTAGCTCTTTTTTTTAGCTCTTTTTTTTTTTTCTTTTTTTTTTTTCCAGTGCATGTTGGCTAGGCTGGGGATTATATTTCTTCATGCCTGAGACTTTGTGTAGTGTAGTGATAACAGATGCCTTTAAAAAAAAAAAAAAAAAAAAAAAAAAGCAAAGATAACTTGCATATCAAGCATTGCTTGTGTGTGCAATGTTGACTAGCTGAGTGCGATGAAAAAGGTGTGGTGTACAGGTATAGCTGTGCTGCGAAGTGAAATTTAGTTCACTATACATTTCTACAGTGAAATTATCCTCATTTTACTCATGTTTAAGCTGTTGAACATACATAATGGGATTTCGGAGGAAAGAAAAGGTCTGCATTTTGCCAGTATGCGGGGTTGTTTTTGTCTCTTTTTTGTTTTTGTTTTTTTGTTTGAGGAAATGAACTGCATTGAAATAGCTGGAGACAATTGCTGGCATGTGTTGTCAGTCAGCATGCATGCAGGTATTGACTTCAGCTGGTATCCTATATGGCTGACAAGCTGTCAGACATGCAGTGTTAAAGCATACTGGGAGCCCTGGAAATTTCCACCAATGGGATGCCAGCATTTGCACATCTATAGGCTGCATTATGGGATTCTGTCACTGACCTTCAGTCCAGTGTTCCGAAGGTGTAAATGCACACAGTTGACACCATGACATCTTCTCTCTGCTTACTGCACTTGTGTCACTGATGATGGAAAAACAGGCTTTTTTTTTTTTTTTTTTTTTTTTTTGGAAACCTGAAGATGCACAGCTGCTCGATGGGTGCAATTTCATCTGCTCAGTGAGTGGAATTTCAAATCCCAACTTGTTCATTAAAAGGAATAAATTAAATGGTAAGAATTCTGTTACAAGTCGAAACAACATTTTCTGTTTTTTAAAATATGTATGACGGTTTTCTCAGTTTGTATTTGTCGCATTTGTCAAGGAACAGCGTTGTTAATATCAGCTGAACTATCGACCGAGTCACAAGAGAAAAGAAACAAGCTGTGCACTTCCATCACACCCCCTTGAATTTTTGCATCCCATTTTCTTCTAATGTACAGGTAATTATCTCAAATGTCAGTTACATCCAACCGCAATTCCTTAGTGCTAAATTCCTTTTTAGTAAAGTGTAGGTGTTTCCATTTCAGCCTAAGCGGGTGTGGATTTGGCTTGGCTCAGGGTCACTCAGGAGAGGTTCCTGCCCGCCCTGAGTTATCTCAGCGCGAGTCAATTGCTCTTTGCACTTACTGGTTTGCCCTGACCCGACTGGTTCATCATTACCAGAGTCTAATTGGTTTGCGAACGTTCTGCGCTCGGTTGCTTGGGTCAGAAAAACTCTTGAGGGAGAAATGCGGCAGAAAGTTATGTGAATATGTGAAGTATGAAAGCCACAGATGGGGAGAGAGAGTGTGAGAGTGAGTGAGAGAGAGAGAGTGAGAGAGAGAGAGACAGAGAAAGAGAGAGAGAGTGAGAGAGAAAGAGAGAGTGAGAGTGAGAGGTCTCAAAGGCTGCCTGGCGGCTTGCTGATTAGGACGGGAGCATTGTCTGTGAGAAACCGGGGAGGAATTTCGATGAGTCACAGCCTCTGTTCTGATGAGGTAGAGGCGCGCACCTTCACTCTCCCTTCAGAGCGTCGCGTTACGTAATCAGAGGGGGAGGACAGAAAGTTTAAAAAATAGAATCGTCCCTAAATAGTGTGATTGCGGTGATGTAATGGTTTGGGACCGAAGGATTTTCTGGATTTCTTTGAACACTGTTTATGTTTGCGTGTGTGTGTCTTTATGCTTGTTTGTGTTTGTATTGTGTGTGTGTGTGTGTGTGTGTGTATTTATGCTTGTTTGTGTTTGTATGTGTGTGTGCATGAGCATGTGTTTGTGTGTGCATGAACGCGTGTGTGTGTATGCGCGCGCGCGCGTGTGTGTGTGTGTGGGAGTTTTTTCAGTGCCCAGAATGACCTAGCATTTAGACAGAGCCCTCGCCAATTTGCAAGTAAAGCCTTTAAAAAGATATATATATATATATATATACATTTTTTTTGAGCATCTGGCCACTGCGTTCAGGTCTATTCATAGGCATATCTGTTACTCAGCAGTGCGTGACTTCTCCAAAGTGTTACAAACCCCATGCTCTGCGGAGACTCCCCCCTTCCAGCCTCTGCTTTGGAAAATGTGTCCTCCGCCCCGACTCCCGTACTGACGCTCGTCCAAGCAGTGGAAGAATCCGGGCCGTGCCAATTTAGCCTAAACCCTGGCAGGAAAATCAGGGTTTTCCTGACAGGGATAAGCGCACTTCTGGTAACTTGAGACAAATTCCAAAGCGCGTTTTTTTTTTTTGTTGTTTATTTATTCAATGCAGTCGATGGGAATTCCATGTCTCCATGGGACAGGGTTGTGGAGTGGGGGGAGGGGGGGGGGCATGGTGGTGGGCTTCTTGTGGAGTTTCTTGAGCAGAAATTCATTCTGGTTTTTTTTTTTTTTTTTTGGGGGGGGGGGGGGGTCTTCCTGTCCATTGTCCAGCAAGACCCCCCCCCCCCCATGGCATGCGGAATTGTAAGGGTCTGATGTCATCCGTCTGATGTCAGCTCGTGTAGGTGAACTCGTGGGTCACAGGCGGGCTTGGGAGGGCTTGTGGGTAGGAAGGCCACATTCCCAGACGTCGATTCACAGACGTGGGTCTGGGGGATATCAAACATAGCGTAGACCCGTGTGTATATTTTCTCTGGAAAGCCATTCCTGTGTCTATAGTCCCTTTAGGTTAAATCCCGAAACCTTCCAAAAAGGCTGGTTTTTTTTTTTTGTTTTTTTTTTTCAATTTTGTGTTTGTGCGGATAAAAAAAAAAAAGGACATGTGTATACACTTCGCGCAAGCTTATTGGCCTGCGTTTTCCCCCCCTTTTGCGAGCGTGTGACAAATTGACGGATGTTGTCTTGCGGTCAGCTTGCGTCTGGGAAACGCCGCGAGCCGTGGCTTTATTGATTTTCCTAATTGCCACGGTAACCGCTCGCCTCATAGCGGTGCACACGAACCGTCGCCGCGGCGAGAGTCGCAGGTCTGTCAAACGCGTGTCCCCAGGCACAGCGGGGCCACTGCTGTCTGGCCGTCTGTGATCCGGAAACGTGCAGCTGCTAATTACTGTGCTTTCAGACACAGATGGAAGTCTTTATCACCGGTCCTTCGACAGGGTTTTTTTAAATTTTTTTAAATCTTTTATTTGCCGGGGGGAGGGGGGAATGATGGGGGGGGGGGGAGGGGGCGGGAGGAATTTCGTTTAATCGCTTTTTCCTGCCCGACGGCTTCCTCCCCGGGTTACGCGGAGACCGGTGCTCACGCACACCCTGAGATTAGGACCTGTAAAATGGGAAATGGCGGGGGGGGGGGGGGGGGGGGGGTGCTTTATTCTTTATGTTCAGGGCCTGGTTTTTGGGAACATTGTTGAGCGAGTACACGGGGTGGTAATTGGCTGGCTGGTGCCGTTGCCTAAATCCGGTCCGCTTTCACACTTGCTGTTTTTTGTCGATCTGCGGAGAGCAGGGCGTGCCGAATGCCGATTGGTTGTGGCGGTGGCGGCGCAGATAAGCGAAGGAGGGCGAGATGCCGTTGCGTTGGTAGTTGCAAGAAAAATGATTTCTCTATTATGCTTTAGCGCTCTGTCATTGAAAGCTTGTTCGCCACCCGGCTTTTCTTCGTCGTGGGATTTTGCTCTGGATCTCGGCCAGACGCTCGTAAATCTAGGTCCAAGGTGAAATTCTCACCCGGACTGTGTGGAGAGCCTGAAGAGAGCCTTGTTTCACCGAGACATTCCTGAGACCTGTCACCGGCACAGGTGCGTGATTCACCGAGCCGTCTCCCCTCGAAACCGTTTCCATGACGGCGTTTCGCCCCAGAGAGAAAACATTAGAGCGGAGAAGGCCGGCTGGTTTTTGTTTTTTTTGTTTGTTCTGTTTTCCCCTCTTCTCTCTCTCTCTCTCTCTCTCTCCATGCAGTTGTTTTGTCTTGCTCTGCGGCCAGAGCTTATGATCTCGTCGACATTCCTTTAGACAAAGGAGTAATTGGGCCGCTGGCCAGAACTCTGGCCCAATCCCCCCCATGCCCCCCCCCCCCCCCCCCGCCACCGTGCGTGCTAATGTGATTTTTATCGGCGCTGATGAGCTTTTCCACACTGACCCTGGCCTCTGTGGGAATTGGTGGAAGTTGTTTCTTTTCCTCCTTTCATCTCTGTGGGATGAGGAACATGGCTACTGTGTTCTCATCCTACCCTGTCCCCATCCGCCCCCCCCCCCCCCACATGCACACACGCACACACACACGCCTACGCGCTACAGCCACCTTTTTCCGATTTCCAGTAGGGAACTGGAGCTTTTGTTTGGTCCAAGACTGAAATATAGGCTGTGTGTGCCAAATTTGCCTTCTGGAATTATATTTTAAAAATCTGACGACAGACAAAGTCTGACAGATCGGAAAACTCTTGCACCTTTAATCTGTAGGAATGACCTTTTAAAAATTTGGGCGGGGGTGGGCGGGGGAAGCCCAGCCATCACCCCCAGATACGTGGTTCTGATCCCTGAAGCCTGACGACAGACCCCGGGCTTGGCTGGGGGGGGGGGGGCTGTCTTGGCTCGCGGTGTGGAAGGATCCACACACAGGGCCCCCCGGGAGGCCGACGGTAGGATTTCGGATGAAACGCCCTCGTTCTCCCGCCGAGCACCCCCCCCCCCCCCCCCCCCCCCCCCCCCCGCTGTTGAGTCTGCCGTTGATGTGTGCTGATGGTTCCGGCACAAAATGGCTGCCAAGCATCACCCCCCCCCACACCCCCTTTACCGCAGTTCGCTTTTCTGTTCCAGCCCGCCCCAGTTGTAAAGTGTTTCCTCGGCCTCGCTGCCACTCCTTCCCTCTGTCAGAGGAAGGAATTTGTAAAGTTTATTCGTCGGGTTTCTGTCCGCTGTGTCGTGCGCGCGGCCAAGCTAGCCGAGGTACGCTCGTAGCCTGCAGGTGTTCACCTCTCCCCTGGTATCTCCAGCATTCTGAGCGCTCGGCGTTCAGGCGTCTTCGTTCTTTGTGTGTGCCGGGGCCGTAAATTTTTTGCCCCGATTTGTCAAGTCCCGCTCGGGTGATGGAAACAACAGGAACCGACAGCGGGACAGCGGACAGGAAATTTCCTTTAGATTTAACAGTGCCCCGCCCCCCCCCCCGATGCAGCATGATGATATTGGGGAGGGCCGTTTGACTTTTTTTTGGGGGGGGGCTGGCTTACAGACAGCAGCGCACTGCAGATTTCTCCCCTTTAACACAAGACGTTCCGATGCAAAGATGAATGTAGGACCTCCTAACAGTCTTTAGTGTGTGGATAAATGTCTGCAGGAAATGTAGAACCTGAGACTTGATTCTGTGGTTCTGTCGTTCTCGGGGAGATTTCCCTTGCAGCTGTGGTCATTTTATCGCGTTGATTTTTGAGATAACCAGTGGCCTTGGCGATGCCCTCTGGATACCAGCAGCTCATTGGCTGCTGGCTTGGTCCAGTATGTCATTAATCATGTTCTCTAACACCCAGATGGCTGAGCAGTGGACTTTCCGCCACCTTTTCGGCCATGTTTTCCCCCTCATTGTCCATCCTTGTCCTCTGGCAATGTCAATCTGATTACTCAAAGACCTTTATTTTTTGCATAATTTTATCAAGAACACCTTCTTCTGCCCAGAAGACAAAAGGAAAAACCATTTGCTACCCCCAGCAGTGATCTACGTCCTATCCTTGGGATCCAATCTTAAGAATGCTTTACTTTATACCCTTCGCTGCAAGAACCCCCTCCAATGGTCCCTCGCATTCAGTGGTTGTCTTGGTTTCTTCTAGAAGTGCGTCAACCTTTTCTTTTCCTTCTTTTCAAACGACTTGAATACATTCAGGCGGAGGAAACAAAAAATTCGGCTCACAGCCGATGCGTACATCTCGGAAAAGACGTGTTTGCTTCTCTTGACTAATGATCTCAAGCTCTGGGCGAGGGGGGGGAGGGTGTTTTTGTTGTTGTTGTTGTTGGTAGCAAAGCAAAATCGGACAAATAAAGTAGAGCGGCCATGTCTTACTCCAAATGTACCCCTCTCTCTGTCTGGAAAAGTTCAGACGTGATTGGGACCGTGCCAAGATTTGTTCTGACGTTGATTTTGTTCGTGCGTGCGAGAGAACGCTTACTATTTGCGGTCGTCCGTGTTGGAGCTAGCCTGATATGAAATCATGGGTGATTACACATACGTTTTCTCATGAGCCTTTTTGTCTCTACTGTTTACTGCCCCGCGCTCATTATAGCCCATTCAGGACAGCACACAGTAATTGGCATTCAGCTGCAGTTTGACAGTAAGTGTGTCTGACATGCCTGCTTATGGAAATAATGGTTCGGTGTTAAGTAACTAGTGTCATAAATACCCTAATGGTGGCCATTACCCCTCCTGTGTGAGAATGTGCCTCTTTTCACTCCCCCCGTCCCCGTCCCCCCCACTCCGGCACAATGTTCGAACTCGTCCCGTGTGTCAAACTGAAACTTTTTCTGTCCGCGCACCCTGGAGTGTCACATCTATACAATGATTGCTTGATGTGGCATGTCTGCAAAAGCAAATGCAATCACTGTGGTTTTTAATGCTGTCTTTGTTTCTGGGAAACCCATGATTGACAAAATGCACTGTTTGTTTCTGGGAAACCCATTATTGACGACAGCGTTATAGACGAAATGATTATCAAAATTGGCAGTTGTTTCTCGAATTTCCTGAACCCTTTCTCCGCGGTGGAATGGTTGTCGTGGTAACGCTGCCCCCTTTCCAACTTGGCGTTGTGCTGTAAACACTGTCTTCCGCCCTCTCTGCCTTACTGCACTGATATTGGGAAGTCAGCAAAGAAGGGTTTTTCCCTGTTTCAGGGGAGGTAGCCCCTGCAAGCATAAGACTCGCGTGAACCTTCTTTAAACGTTGGAAGGTCCCAGGCGCTCTCAGGCGTAGGTAAACCTCGGCTTGTTTTTAAGGCCTTGTCGGGAGTCCTGCGCTCTCCGTTATTGAGCCTTTTCTGGGGCCACACCCTGCAGGTAAAGGTAAAAGCGCTGTTTTCTCTCGTCCTCGTGCTCCTCCCGAGGCGAGCTGCGGCATGTGTAAGATACGCGCCACTCCTTGAGCTCACCCCCACCCCCCCACCCCGACCCCCCCACCCCGACCCCCCCGCAGATCCAAAAAGGTGCGTTGTGTTCTGTGCTCCCGCCCAAAAGGCCCGGGGTGGGGGGTGGGGGGTGGGGGGGGGGGGTGGGTTAAATGCCGCAGCGCAGTGCGCATCAAGTGCAGTCACCAGGCAACAAATTCATGTTGTTTTTTTTGTTATTTATCGTACGATTTGGAGGTTCAGTTTGGCATATCCCCTTTGAAATCCGGCCCGTATTTCTCTCTCTCTTTTATGTGCGTGGGGGGCATCGCAGGGGGAAGTTCGCGGGATGGAAAACGATCCTGTTATCTCTCCGCAATTCCCCGAATTCCCCCTGTTACCTGCCATCCCGAGAAGGCCCCATCAGTTTTTCCATTGTCTGCTCGAGGTTGTTTTTTTTGTGGTTTTTTTTTTTTTTATTCCGCTGAGGTATGCTATTGAAACCTTATCTCCAAGTGAACCTCTCTGCCTGCACAATGAGGAGGAGGTGCGTGATAAGCCCTTCTGCAAGGTCTCGGGAAGCAAACAAAGCCTCCCGTCCCATCAGATCTTCAGCATCGCAGGTGGAGCCTGGGGTTCCCGGATTTAGACTCACCCCCACCCCCCCTCCAAATATCCTCTTGTCCCCCTGGTTTCTCTAGGGCAGTGGTCTCCAACCCTGGTCCTGAAGAGCTACAGGGTCTGCTGGTTTTCATAGTGACTCTGCACTTCATGAATCAATTAGAGCAGTTGATTACACAGTTAACTCAACTCACCTGGTGTCTTGGCTCTCAGTTGGGTGCTGATTTTAAGGTGAAAACAAAAACCAGCAGACCCTGTAGCTCTCCAGGACCAGGGTTGGAGACCACTGCTGTAGGGTCTTCTCGGCCCGGACCTCATCGTCTGCTCCTCCTCCTCTACCCCCCTGCAGGTGCTCGGAATGCTGCGACCACCTGACCAACTGGTACTATGAGAAGGACGGCAAGCTCTACTGCCGCAGCCACTACTGGGAGAAGTTCGGGGAGCTGTGTCACGGATGCTCCCTGCTCATGACCGGGCCGGCCATGGTGAGCTCCTTTCTCCACCTCAATCTTGTTGTCCTCGAGCTGTGGTTTAGGAACAGCCAACAAGTTTCTCCGGACAATCCCCCTATCCCCCCATGACCTCTATCAGAATTATATTCCTAAATTATATAAAAAGCATTGTATTCTGAAAAAAATCCCAAATCTATATAGTCATTCAATATCAAGTCGGGCCAGGGACCCCCCCAATAGCGGTAGCCGACTGTGTTCCTGGAGATCTGCCATCCTGTAGGTGTTCATTTCAACTCTTAATTTGGCACACCTGACTTTACTCATTAGCAGCTGGACGAGAGCTCTACCTGTTGAATACGGTGTGCTTCGGTAGGGTTAGAGTTAAAACCTTGAAGATGTCTTACCATGAGGGGGATCGGTATGGTAAGAAAGTGCAGTTCTGTTTCATGGAAGCAGGCAAGTTGTAATGCTCTTGCGCACGGGAATCACGGCAGTTAAAACAAAAAATTGATTTTTACGGCTGTGGTTAAATTCATTTTCTGGTGATTTTCTTGTGGTGGGATAAGGTTGTAAAAGGAATGTCTCCTCAAAGACCAAAAGCATTTGAAGCAGAAAGGCCTAGTGAACCTCAACAAGCAGTTTGCGAGTTTGGGGAGCTTGCTTGGAGAGATTCTTTTCTCTGTTAAATGATGGCGGACAGGTCAAAGTTCAATGGTATCTATCACAACTTTGTAGCTACAACTGTTGTTAGGGGTCAAAGAGGAGTCTTTCAGGACCTGGATTAAGTTAATGTTTTTTTTAGCTTTGACGTGCCGTTAAATACGATGTTTGTTTATTTTTCTTCGCAGTTAGGGGAGTTCAGGCCAGATTATTGAATAACAACGCTCGCATTGGGGAAATTCATTGCATTCTGTAGGGAGTGAAAAGTTAACGACAGATGTTAATTGAATTGCAGGCAGGAAAACACGCTGTCTAACTCTTTTTTGGCGGGCTTTTTCAGTTTTATTTGACAGAACAGTGTAGAGAGACAGGAAGAATTAGGAGGAGAGAGAGGGAGAGACGTGCGACAAAGGTCAGCGGTCGGATTCGAACCGCCGACGTCACGGCTCGCATTGAGCATGTGGATAGCGCTCTACGGGCTGCGCCATTAGAGGCCCCCACATGCTGTCTGACTTTAGCGGGTCATTTGTACGGGCGCGCTGGGAGCGAAGGGGTAACGGTTTCGTCGTCCTCGCTTTACCGCAAGCGAGGTTCCTACGCAGGCGTTTTAGCGCTGCTGCTATGCAAGCATTTTAGCGCTGCCGTTAGCCGTCGCTTTGCGCGGTCGACTCGGCTGACGGCGGTTCCCCCTCCGTCCTACGCTCCTTCGCGCGGAGGCATTTGGCGGTACGTTTCCCCAGACGCGCTCAGCAGCAGCCGTAGCGGAAGCCGGAGCGGTCTGGAAAGGGCCGTCCCTCGCGCTGGCGTTCCCCGCGGCGGAGCTCGACTAGCGTAGCTCCAAACCCGCGCGCGCCCCCGCCGCCTGACCGCAGGCGGTTCCGCCGCCTGACCGCAGGCGGTTCCGCGCGGCCTCCGAAACGCCCGGCGTCTGTCATTAAGGGTACGCCGCGACTTTTCGAGGCCCGGGCTTTCTTTCGGCGAAGCGGTGTTTGCTTTTTTTGCGGGCCGAAGGTGGGACGTCATCGCCGTTGCGAACGGGCTAGCGTAATTGAAAAGCGCCATAGCGGCGTGTTACATTACCCAGCGGTGCCGTCACTGCAGTAGAACGGAAGCCACGGGTTCTTCAAATTGCGTGTTATCACAAACGTCTAGCTGGCTGCAGACGAATAAAATGAGCGAAGTTTCCACAAAAAACCATCCGCGCAAATACCCGAGTTACATAGCGAAAAAGGGTTTCTGTTTTTTAATTGCTGATATACATTACATTGCAGGCATTTGTATATGTGTGTATATATGTATAATGTATGTGGGCTATGATCTAAAAATGAATGTACGTCAAGCATTTCAATGACGAGAAATAATAATAATAGGCCTTTTATGTTTAACCTTGGCCACGCTGGTCTAAGAAAGCAGTTTGCCAAGTATTTCTGGCGGGCTTGTTCTGCGGCGTCTTGCCCCAGCCCAGCGCCAGCCTGGCACGAAGCTTGCGGGCGTCTCACCCGCAGGAGAGAGCCCCACGGAGCCGCGGCTCGCGGCTGGCTCGTTTTGGCGGGAGGACGCCATTTTGCGCTCCTAATGAGGTGGTTGCGGCATCGCGACTCCGCGCCGAAATAAACGTTCGCCCTCCGTTTGCTTGGCTGGTTGGCCGGGATACCTCACGAGCGCAGCTCAGACATGCTTTGGAAATCTTTCCAAATTAGACCCCCCCCCCCCCCCCCCCGCCCCTCTTTTCTGTCGGTTTTGGTTTATTCTGACCTCTCTGTGTAGCAACAAACAGCTCCGGTGTGTTTTTGTGAGGCACTGGGGAGATAGCATCTGAGTGCCCCAGGCTGCTGGCATACATTGGGGTCTTCTGTTGGCGCTGGAGCCCGTACTGTACTGTGCGTTTGCCCGGCTGCTGCCCAGTTCTGCTGAAGTGTCTGTTTGCTGGGTCTGATTCACGGGCCACAGGGGATGGGTACACAGCTGTGGCGGTGGGAGGGGGGGGGGGCAGGAGGGGGGCTGGGGGTGGCGGGGGGGAATGTCATATTTACTGTGATGGTGCTGTGAGGCGTGAGCTAACGTCATGGTCACGATGCTGGAACTCACAGAAATCCTACAGTTCACCCATAGCAGCACAGACAGGTGGAGTCACACCAGGAAAGGCCCAGAGGGCAGATGGGCTCAGCTTTCTGCGTTTTCTTTGTTAATAATTCATCACGCTTCATCACCTAGCTTAAAAATACCCATCTGATGACCCAAGTCCATGACCACGTCCAGCGAATGAATGTGAATCTCTCTTCACTCAGCGTTACTGTCTGCAAAACGTGCCGCATAAAACAGAACTGGACCTCATAAATCAATGCCCATGTGGACTCACGAGTGCCAAGCTGATGTTGAAAATGTTATCTTCGTTCACTCTAATGAACTCCCTTCTGGCTGAAGTGGCATATGACCCCAACTTAAATAGATATATTTTTCACACCTTTATTCTACAACCACTACACACTGCAGTGCAGCAACTGTATTATTATTATTATTATTATTATTATTATTATTATTATTATTAGTAGTAGTAGTTGTTGTAGTTGTTGTAGTAGTGGTAGTAGTTGTAGCAGTTGTACTTGTAGTAGTAGCAGTAGTTGTAGTTGTTGTTGTCATTGTCATAGTAACAGGAATAATATTTCTGTTTCAATTTGCACCGCCCTTTTTCCAAAGGGCGTTGTTGCCGGGCAGCTTTGCAGAGATCCAGGGCTGAGCCTGTACCTGTACAGTATGCTCAGGGCGACAGTGGCAAGGGAACAGCTCCCCACCTGGTGAAAGAAAGAAACCTTGAGTTAGAGCCTTTCTATGAAGTCCAGCTGCCTGTGGCCTAGCAGTGGTTAACTGAAAAGTCTGATTAATAACAGTTATGATAATAATGCGTTTTATTGATCGAGCACCTTTACAGTCAAAGGTGAGGCAATGGAAAATTCTGATTAATAACAATAATGATCATACGTTTTATTGATCAAACACCTTTACAGTCAAAGGTGAGCATGTACAATGGCAGTATCCGTGCATGTGTGAGTTCATGCACTAGCACATGGAAGCATGCCTAAATCCAGTCATTATGTGATGTGTTTAATAGCTGCTAACCATCACAGTATTGCCAGGGTTGTGTAGAAAAGACATGGTGTATCAGAAATTCAAAAATGCCATATAGAGAATATTCTAGAGAAGGAAAAAGAAATGTCCGGCTTTGCTGAAATCCCAAACCCCAATTTGGGAACTGTTCTGAACACATTCTCCAGGGCACCAACACAAATGATTTTAGATCTTCTGGAGATGAACACATGATCTCTTCAGAGTCAGGAATGAGGACCCAGCCCTCCTGACAGAAACATCAAAACTCCTCTGGCACAGAGCCAACATGCATGTTCTTGCTTGAGAGTGTGAGAGGGAGGGAGCGAGCGAGCGAGAGAGAGAGGGGCGAGAGAGGGATGTGATTGGAGGGACAGATCCTGATAATTCTACAGCATTGTGACCTCATCGCTGATTACCCTAAATTGAGGGAAAAGCAGATGTTGCCACTCAAGTATGAGAGAGAAAAGCTCGGCGAGGCCACTAGCTGCCTGGGCCTTACTGGGGGGTAGTTTTTTTTTTTTTTTTTTTTTTTTTTTAAACCGCTGAACTTTAGATGAAACTCTTCGGGAGACCGAAGAACGTGAGATTCCGCTTCCCCGATTTCTCCTCAGGTGGCCGGAGACTACAAATACCACCCGGAGTGTTTCGTGTGCCTGAGCTGCAAGGTGGTTATCGAAGACCGGGACACGTATGCCTTGGTGGAACGCTCCAAACTTTACTGGTAAGCGAAGAACGCGCCGTTGCCCCTACCTGTTGCAGGTGAGTCTAATGCGTGAGATCTCTAATTGGGCTCCAGGTGTTTGTTGTTGCTTGTTTCGGCTGAGCCTTGTTGATGTCGCTCCTCCCCTTGTGGTTTGAGGGATCGTCTGTTCTGTGCTGGGGTAGTTGCGTAAGATGGGGACGAACTGGCTGCTGGCAGTGCTCGCCCTCGTTTCAGTTTTTTTTTCGAAGGGTGGAGTCTTGTTATTTGTGAAGCGGGGGCACATCTGTGCCCATCCCCCCCACCCCCAAACCCCCCCCCTTTTCCCATGGGGCTCGCTGCTCTCAGGCTGACGGTACCTGCCGGGACACCTTCCTCTCCACAGCGGGAAGTGCCACAAGCAGATCGTCCTGACGCCCGTGCTGGAGAAGCTGTCGCCGGACTCGGCCTTGGACTCCCTGCCGCACACGGTCACCCTGGTCTCCATGCCCGCCGCCACCAACGGCAAGAGGGGCTTCTCCGTGTCCGTCGTCAGGGACTGCACCGGCACCACCACCAGTGTGCAGGTCAAAGAGTGAGTCTGCCGTTCCTTTATACCCTTTCTCTCAACCCGGCCAGGACTCGTTTTTCTCTTTCATGGGTATATACGGTGGTAATTAAAGTGGGTTGGTACCGCCCAGGGTGTCAGTTGGATGCGAGGGGTGATTAGGCGGCCATTTTAGGGAGCTGATTTCTGTGGGAATTTCACCATCGTCTGCTCTTTCAGTGTGTGATCCTATCACGTGTTGGCGCACACCCACATCTCGCTTAGCGCTTAGCTGACACTCCTGTTCAGAGTGACTTGCGCAGACTAATTTCTTTACACATAATTCATTGATGCAGCTGAATGATTGAAACTGGCGCAATTCAGGTTAATCCTGCTCCAGGGTAGAGTGGCAGCGACCCACCTGGCAATCAGACTAATCAGTCTCTGGAGTTGAAAGCTCTGCTCCATAACCATAGTGCTGCTGGCACACCTGCCTGGCTGGCAGTTCGGTGTGGTAAGGGTAAGAGTGCAGGGTGGTAAGGCTGCTGGCAGTGCCAGACCTGCTTGGCTGGCAGCTTGGCGTGGTAAGGGTGCAGGCTGGTATAGTAATGTCGGCAGTAAGTAGGACGGGTGAGTCTTACGAGCAGCTCAGTCAGTGTAGACACTCTCCACAAGCCTCCGATCTGCCCTTTGGTTAAATAGCCAATGTAAGCAACTGGGATTTTTTATCTGCTTGCATAACTCGTGTTGTCAGTTCTAGGAGCCTTTTTACACATAATGTAATGCAAATAGGGGCGTTTTTAGACAAACAGCCCCGCTGGGCTGATGTCACCTCCGGCCAGGAACAGCGAGGGCCAGTATTTTAACTGTATGTTCTTGTATTTTCATCTGTGTATTTTATATGTAATGCAGGATGCTATGCTATGTAATACAGGTCCTACAGTTTGTACTACTGTGCTGCCTGCAAAGCAAGCTACACCGTTCTGACATTAGCTTATGTTTAGTGTCACTGTTGTTAGTCCTGATGCTATGTCAAAGCCTAGCAGTACACGAGAAGCTGTCTCAGAATTTTAGAAGGTGGCCTGGTGAAGTCGGGTTCTGTGGAGGTCTAACAGTACATTGGGGGTTCTGGGAAATCTCCCCAGGGTTCTGTGGATACACATCAGTCCCGAGGTCCGGAATGCCATCCACGTCGGCGACAGTATCCTGGAGATCAACGGCCTGCCCGTGGGCTCGCTGATGGAGGAGGAGGTGAGTTCTTTCCGAAACCCAGCTTCTCTCCGTTTTTTCAGAGCGGCTGCTCTTTCGTAAATTACCCCTCGTTTACCAGCCTTAAGCTCAGGATGATCTCAGTCTTACGGTTCTAATAACGGATCTCCAAAAACTGGATCTTCGCTTCGAGCTGTCCTTTAAACTCCAAATTCGTTCCAGTTTTTTCTTCTTCAGGGAGAAAATAAATGTCTATTAGTTCAGACATTTATTTCAATATTTAATCCTTCGCTCTGGGGGGGGGTAGGATTTAGGGCATCACGTAGTGTTTGGTTACCTTTTCACAATTGGGTCCTCTGTAAATATTGACTTGGCTTGCTTTCCGGTGTCCTCTTTTCCAACAACTGGCAACATAAAACTCAAACGTTATTGGTTTTGAATTTTATTTGAACTGCCTTTTGTTAACGTTGGCCATTCCTTTAGAACGGGTCACTGTGACAGCGGTATAATTTTCCTGTTATTTACACGTGCTTGTGCTGGAGGAGTGGCTGGAATTCAGGTTGTCTTGGCATTCTGTGCCTTTCGAATGGTGGATTCCGAAAGCGAGGTTTGTTTCCTACCTTTCCTGTTCTGAAGTGAGTTCCTCAGAAGTCCACAATCCGTCCCTTCCTTGATCTAGCACGGTGCCACGTCATAAATTGTCATCAATTGTATGTCGCTTAAATGGAATGCCTTCCAGTTCTTCTCAATTCTGGGGTACTTTCAAACGGGCACGTCACTGGTCACATAAGGAATCCCCGAAAGTTCCGTCTTGGGTCTTCCCCTGTTTGTTACTCCTTATGTTCTCAGCTTCCTGGCTAGATTGTTTACCAGTGCACTGTCATTGTTTGCTGTGTGCAGACTATGCCAAGATTTATACCATGTTTATGAGAACCAAATCTTGCTTCCTGTCTACTGAGTGACTACCTTGAGGACTTAGTGCTTCACTGAAATTAGACTACATAAGTCTTATGGTTATGCTTATTGGCTACAGGTTGTACCAAGGCTTTATTATGGGAGACTTGTTTGCCAAATCATTACTTCAACAATTTATAACATTTGCATAATTATGTGCATCGTTGTAAACCCACTTATCTTTTTAAGGCGTGAGATCACAAATATGCGATTAGGAAGTTCTTAACTGAACATTCTAATGCTGATGTGTGTGCTGGGGTTCTAGAACACTGGCTTTTGAATTTTGAAAAACATTCCAAACGAACTACTCTTCAAACAGTTAGGGAAACAGTCTGAACAGGTTTATGGTTTATATCAGCTTCTGAGTAACAGGTGGTATGCGGGAGGGAAGATAAGGGGATGTCCTTGTTTGTGTTCAAACCTTCATGTGTGAGTGAATGGGACTCATGAAATGAGTCAGCCCTCTGTAATTTCAGCAATGGGACTTAGCTAAACACTGCCGAAACCTGCTTGGAGGACCAACAAAGAAAATGAGTGGAATTGCTATGTGAAGTAAAAGGAAAATGATGTAGCTTTCAATGAGATCTGTAATTCCCTTGGATTTACATGGTTCAGTAGCCAGCTAATAATTGTGGCTATGCAGCTATGGATGGATTCCAACTGATAAGTACTGACAGATATATGTTCAGAGCATACAAGCAGGCTGGTAGGCTCCATAATGAACAGGCTTATAGTAAAGTATATGTTAAAGTATGTTGGTATGTTGAAGGCTGCTACAGTTGAAGGTTGAAATTAGTGGCTTATTTATTACCTTACAAACGTCCTGTTATGTAAAATATGGATACAGATAAGCATTGACTGTTCTTAGCATAGTAAAACATAGCCTTTGGATGAAAATAGTTACAATTTTTACTCTTTTCTCTCACTGTGAATATGTGCCCGGTGTTTACAGGGGAGAGTTCATTCTGATTGGTGTTCGCAGGTGGAGGACCTGATCCACCGGACCAGTCAAACACTGCAGCTGCTGATCGAGTATGATCCAGTCAGGCAGCGGCTGGACAGGCTCAGGCTGGGGACCTCGCAGGTCCAGCTTGGGGTGCCGGCGGCCTCCCGCATGCGTCTGTCCTCGCCCACCAGGATGGAGCTGGAGAGGACGGACAGCATCGGGGACGGCTCCCTAAAGAGACGCTCGCTGAGGTACAGCCAGGCGTGTGTGTGTGTGTCTGTGAGTGTGTGTGAGTGTGTGTGCAAGTGTGTGTGTGTGTGTCTGTGAGTGTGTGTGCAAGTGTGTGTGTGTCTGTGAGTGTGTGTGTGCAGGTGTGTGTGCGTGCATGCACGTGTGTGTGTGCGTGCGTGTGCATGTGCGTGTGCACGCGCGTCTGTGAGTGTATGTGTCTGTGAGTGTGTGTGTTTCTGTGTGCGTGCGTGCATTTGTGTTTGTGAGGAGGGATGCCAAAATGACCCAGTGCCCAAAGACCATGATGTGCCTATTTCGCAATTAAAAAATTCTTAGAAAGTTCTTAACCAGTTAGTTCTGCTGAAGTAAATCTTTGATCCAAATATAAATCCAATGTTCTTGATGAATTTGCTGATGTCAGCTAATTTTAAAAATCGTCATAGGAGAGAACTGCAGCTCCCAGGGTGCAGTGCCTCTCAGAATCCAAAGGAAAATGAGGAAAGCTGAGCTGGCGGCCTGGGGAAGGAAAAGAAGCAGGGAGATGTGATGGCGAATGAGGCAGCAGTGGGCAGCACCACAAACCACAAACAATTTTTGGAACATTAAAAAAGATAAACTTTCTTTAAATAACTAAGGACACAAGCAAATTTGAAATTCTTCCATGTCTTTTTAAGCCAACATTATGTAGTGTAATCCTCATGCAAATCCTTTACTCAGTATCTCCACCTGCCTGCCTCTTTATATAGATAGCATTTGGAAATTGTGTTATTGTGGTGTTACGTACTACCTCTTTAAAAAAACATTCTTGTCAAACACATGTCGTGAACAGACTCCAGACACTCAGCTGAGCTGTAATTATAGTCAACTCATTGTCCGTTAAGCAGGATTGTGTCTTGCTCTGGAATCTGAAGTTAAGTCCGTGTTAACAGATTGACAGCTGCTTTCTAACGGGCAAACAATGTGAGATTTGCATTCGCCTTCAGCTGAAATTTTAAGAAACGTAATTATTGCGATGAATGCGGGGTCAACAGTTCAGGAGAGACAGTAGTGCATTCTGGGAAGGTTTCCACAGAAGACAAATTAGTTGCGTGTGTCTATTCCTGGATTGGGAATTTAGAGGGGGAATGTCATGCTTTGATTTACGGAGTGATAAGCTTGTGGAAGGACGTTTGCTTCTGTTCTTTACTGTGCAATGCAAAGATCCACTACACGAAGGTAAAAGGTTAAATAGTGAAGTTTTAAAATTTACGTGAATTTCCATTTTAAATGAAAACAAAACATTTCAGCACTCATTGTGCCTTAAAGCAATAAAGACACATTTATTCTTTGTTAGAAATGTAGGTAGACTTGATTTTTTTTTGTTGTTGCAATGTTTGTTTATTGTTAACTAAAAATAAATCCTATCCTGAGGTTATCCTCTTAGTTCTAGAGTGCCAAGTTCACATATTGATCTATAGAGGATTAATCTTGTAATACAAGCTGATTAGCATTCACTGTAAACAGAAAGGTTGTATTTTAGGGACTTTTTTCCTGAATCCAGCACTGTACCCAAGAGTGATTGAATCATTTGAAATCTGTTTTTTTTTTTGTTTTGTTTTGTTTTGTTTTTTGGACCCAGGCGCAGCAACAGCATCTGTAAATCTCCGGGCCCGGGGTCCCCCAAAGAGCACCCCGCGCCGTCCCGGGACATCGGACGCTCCGAATCCCTGCGCTCCTACAGCAGCTGCTCCCACCGGATCTTCCGCCCCTGCGACCTCATCCACGGGGAGGTGCTCGGGAAGGGCTTCTTCGGCCAGGCCATTAAGGTCAGCCCCCCCCCCCCCCGGCCAATCACCGCTCTTCATTCTGGCTCAAAGCTCAGGAACGTGTTTCTCTGTTTGCTCACGCAAACACTCGCGCACGTTCGGCTGCACACACTGAGCGGGAAAATCCAGTTCAGAACAAAAAGTGAAATTTACATGTGAAGGCAAGGCACACATCGTACACAAGGAAGTCCTAGCTGCTGCTTGTTTTCTTTTGTTTTGTTTGGTTTTCCCCGTGTGCATTTCAAGGTGATTTGTTGTCCTGGATGAAACCTAGATTCTTGATCTACGAGTCAGACTCGCCCCCCCACCCCACACTTTTTCACATAAAAAAAATGGCTGTTGAGTATTGGAATGCCTGTGCAGAACTCCTGACCGAACAGGGCCTCAGTTGCTGGAGACATTGGTTGCCGTGGAAACGGCTTTTAATTCTGGGAAGTGCTCCCGTGTGGATGACGTGACCCGAATGACCGGCGTTGGTCCTCTGCGTTCGGACAGGTGACGCACAAGGCAACGGGCGAGGTGATGGTGATGAAGGAGCTGATTCGCTGCGATGAGGAAACCCAGAAAACGTTCCTAAAGGAGGTCAGTACCTCCGGTCCTGGAACACCGTCCTTTATCCCCGGAAAGCCAGTGCCACAGTCACAGCACAAAATTCCTGGTTAACAGTGCCTGCTTTTAGAGAGGATGCTGGAACAGTCCTTGGGACTCTTTTATGAAGAACGAGGACTGTAATCTCTAGAAAGCATGTGAAAATACCTGTGATTTATATATATTTTTAACATTAAAATACTTGTTTTCACTGTAGAGAATTTCATGCTAGAGATCTTGAGATTTTGTGAACTCCGGAACGGGAGGTTTAATGAGCCAACTTCTTCTCTCTCTCTCTCACCCCCCCCCCCCACCCAGGTCAAAGTGATGCGGAGTCTGGACCATCCCAACGTCCTGAAGTTTATTGGAGTGCTGTACAAGGACAAGAGACTGAACTTAATCACGGAGTATATCGAGGGAGGCACGCTGAAGGACTTCATTAGGGACATGGTGCGTACGGCATACATTTCCCACAATCCCTTTGGTTTCAGGCACTTTCAAATATCCTGTTTGTCCAATGAGAGGCACAGTTTGCCTGCTGGGGTGAGTTGAGGTAAACGATATTTTAAAAACTGCAGGCTTGGCATGGTGCCTGGGCTTTTTTTTTTTTTTTTTTTTTACATGTTCATTTTTTTTGTATAAATTGGGAAAGCACAGAATGGGAATATGTGGAGGTGTGACGTTCATTCCTTGGTGAGATTTAGAGGGAGTTTTCTCCAAATTTCCTGTTCTAGGTCATTAGAACAATCCCCTTAATCCAGCTGTGAGAACTCGGCTTTGTGCTTTGGCCTCGCAGGGTCAAAAACAGGTTTATGTTAATCCAGGCCCATTATTACAGTCTCTACTCTATAAGGCATGAGGTCATAGTTCACATGTGTCTGCAGAGAGCGCTGCCTTGTGCACGATCGCTGATCCTTGCTTTCTGCACCAGTGGAGCTGGGAAAGCACACAGCCCGGAACGTAAGCGCCAATCAAAATTCACTCCCCTGGTTTTTAACTTTTTAACTCCTTCCCCACCCCCCCAACCCCCCACCCCCGCTGCATGTGCCCACAGGATCCGTTTCCGTGGAAGCAGAGGGTCAGTTTCGCGAAGGGCATCGCCTCCGGGATGGTGAGTTGGGCTCTGCCTTTTTCTAGAAGGTTCTTCTGCTGACGCAGGAGGTTATTCGCGCAAGGTTGCCATGCCAATTTGCGTTATTCATCTACTAATTATGAAGCCTGTAGATGAATAAAAACAATGAGTAAAAGAAACTCTGCCCCCCCTTCCCCCTCCCCCCCGTACAGCCAATGAGGTGGGGGGAATCCAGCGTGTGGCTCATGGTGCCCACCGGTCTCCATGGAGACGCGCTTCGCTGCCATAGCAATGCTATGCCCCCTTGCCTCTTGGGTCCAGGGGGGAACGTTACACAAACACAGCTCTGTGCTCTTGGTGAAGAGGGTACCCTGAAAACCGCAGGGGGGGGGGGGGGGTTTTGTGCCCCTTTAAACTAGCAGTGAACCCTAAAAGGCAAGGGGACCTCTCCAAGTCCAACTCCCCTGTCACTGTACGGCCCCAGAAGTAGCACTTCCAAGCCAGGCAGACCCCCTAGTAGCAGGGATAATCGACACTTCCGTCGCGGAAGTGTCGATTGTCATTGACACGGCAGCATTGTTTACCATTTGTTCCTGGTTTGAATTTTTTTTTTTGTTTGTGGTGTTTAGATTTATCTCGAAGTGTGACTTTTTAAATTTATTTATTTTTTTGCTGTCGTTTCAGGCTTATCTGCATTCGATGAGCATCATCCACAGGGATCTCAACTCTCACAACTGCCTCGTCAAACTGGTACGTGTCTCAGGTCTCCCTCCTTAAAAGCACAGGCACCTTTCGCACACCCTCTTCTTCAGACGACCGCGCACGCCCCTCAGCGCCACCCCGTTTCCTGCCTGCTTTTCCCGCGTGCACAAATACCAAAAACCCAGACTGGCCCGGCGAGGCTAAATGCTAATTACGAGCCGCGGGTTTATGGAGACCCCTGGTGGTTGAATCTCCGCCTGGTTTCCGAAATCACCCGCGACCGCGCTCGTTTTTGGTAAACACCAGGCTGACCCTCCTGGGAGAACGGCAGTTGGTTTTTATAATTCGTCTGCCGTTAAAAGCCGAGACGCATCGAGGGAAAAGGCCCCTAGCAACAATACAGAAGGGGGCCAACCGGCACGGCTAGGAGCAAGCGGTTAACTACCGTGAGTTAGCGGTTAGCTTTCGGTCCCAATGTTAGGCTTCATGAAGAGAGAGGCAGCCGCCAAGTCATGGGAGAACCGATGTGCCCAAGTCTTCAGCGTTTCTGTCGTTTTTTGTTTTCTTTAAACTCTAATGAATAAGGAAAATAAAGCTGCATCGAATGTAAATGCATCCTTAGAAAATTGAGCGGCTTATTCAAAGCCAAAGTATATATACAGAGTACCTTATTCTTAGTGCGTCCCCCCCCTAGACTGCTGATTTCCCCAGGGGGAAATTT
Organism: Anguilla pacifica; assembly: GCA_039654925.1. NCBI lineage: Eukaryota > Metazoa > Chordata > Actinopteri > Anguilliformes > Anguillidae > Anguilla > Anguilla pacifica. The sequence continues at coordinate 4,275,208 of CM077293.1, forward strand.
CAAATGACTTTGTAATTATCTCTCGTGCAAATGCGTCCCTCCAGGACCACCCAGAAAAAAGAAAAATCCCGCACTGCTTTAATGATACAGAATGTTTTGTTTTCCTTATGCCTAAGAGCAGGAAAATGCTAAGTGTCACTGCTATGAATTAAGACAGCAGATTCAAAGTGCCAAGACATTGCCACGTCGCCATTTTTGGCAAATATTTTTTCCTTCAGATCGCCAGCCAGTAGATTTTTTTGAGAGCAAATTTTTGATGAGAAATCCAAATCCCGCAACCTCTTTAGGTGTGCCTCGGAACAGAACGTTCCCGAAACGGAATCTTACTTGCACGTTAGACTGCTGCAGGCACTGACAGAATAATTACATTAAAACTTAAAAAAAATAAATAATTAGGTTCTCTAAAATTGACTGCATTTAAACATAAGGCCTGACGATTTATTACACATATTCACTTTCTGGATTTCTCGCTGGTACTTGGATGTACGTACACAGATTACAGAGCTTAGACTTTTATGTGAACAATATGAAAAAGATGTAGCGGATTAAAATAATCATTTTGTTTGACGTTAATCCAAACGGATTTGGCAACCCCGGAGTGGACTCAGCAGTTGATCTCATCTTCTGGTTCCCCCGCTGCTTCCAAAACGAAACGGCGGAAGACACGATGGCGGCAAGCGTCGGGCGTGACTTTTCCCGCCTTTTTCCCGGTTTCCAGGACAACACGGTCGTGGTGGCGGACTTCGGGCTCTCCCGCCTGGTCGTGGAGGAGAAGACCCGCCACCCGCCGGCCGAGAAGCCCTCCAACAAGAAGAGAAACTTCCGGAAGATCGACCGCAGGAAGCGCTACACGGTGGTGGGCAATCCCTACTGGATGGCCCCGGAGATGCTGAACGGTGAGCTGGGGAGAAGAGCTCGTTGGCTCTCCGTTCGCCGAATCCGCGTTCTGCCTGCGTTGGGCTCCTCACGAAGTCGGCCTAACCTCTGCCGCTTGGGCTTTCTGTGTTTTTTGTGTTTGCTCCAGGTAAACGTTACGACGAGAAGGTCGACGTCTTCTCCTTCGGGATCTTGCTTTGCGAGGTAAGGCTCCGCTATTCGTGGAAAAAAAGCTGATAAAAAAAATTTAGGTTTTGTTTTGGTTCACGTTTTGCTTATTACGGTGTGTGGGGTGAAAATGTGATCAGATGTATGGTGCTCCTAGACTGGTTTTGTGCTCCCAAAATATCGCCCTTTGGTGATAGTTTTGTGTGTGTGGGTGTGTGTGTGAGTTGTGGTTCATGGGTGATGTCATGTGATCTATTTGTACACTGCCTGGAGCCAAAGAACAAGCATGCCCATTCAGAATATTTTCTGTGTAATTGAGGTATTGACCAAAAAAAGGTCAACGTAAAACATCCCCTCCTATAATTTAGAAATTGTCAATTTGTTCACTCTCTTGATCGACGGTATGTGTTTCTTTGTAAATTTGAGATCAGCCTGTACCCTTAAATAAACGGTAAACCGTAAGTTGCGTATTCTTCAGCTAGATGCTGCTGGCGTGAACCTTTCATAGCAGTAAAAGGGGCGTTTCTGGTCGTCTAGCATCTGTTTGTCGTTGTGTGTTACCCCTGGGGTATCCTCCCCTCTAACATCATCATCATCATCTATTGTTAGTCAGATTCAAAATGGGGCTCGCTTGTAAACTTGCGATTGTGCAAGGTTTGGTAGCCTCTGGGCGCCATAAATCATTCGGGCTGTTGAAAAACACACGCAGACTGGAGTCTGAGTCTGCTGGGACTCCGGGAGTAAGTGAGTCTATTTTTGGACTCCTGCTACCATTTAGCCCCGGTAGCGTGATTCACAACAGAAAAGCAGTCGCAGCAATAGGGGTTGGATTTTTTATTTTTCCTGGTTCGTTCTTTGAAATCGCAAAGGGTTTTTTTTATTTATTTATTTTTTTTAAGTTTCCTGGAGTCTGTCTGAATCTAGCTGTCGTCTGCAGCGTTGTTTGAATGACCGCTCTGGCATAGAAACGCAAAAACGAACTAGCGACGTTCTGATCCAGTGCATCTCTCCACTTCACTTAGCATGTGCTGTCCGTTAAAAACTTTTTCACTTTTTTTCCCTCCCAAATCTGTAACCGTTTTAGGTTGGTTCAGACAGACCGAAAGTCCGAGCCACAGACTCTTAACTCCACCTGCAGGTGGGAGAATTAATCAGATTCTTTTTTTCTCTTTCGCCCGCCCCCAAGATTATCGGTCAGGTGTACGCAGACCCGGAATGCCTCCCCAGAAACATGGATTTCGGACTCAACGTGGAGAAGTTCTGGGAGAAGTTTCTTCCGGAAGATTGCCCACCTGGGTTTTTCCCACTGGCCGTGGCTTGCTGTGACCTCATCTCTGAAAACCGGTAAAGACGTTAATATGCATTATTCATTTTTTTTTAAAAACTGGAATGTTTGGTTAGGATCTATAAAAAGTAGACTCACTTGTTTACCGGGTTTTCACTGCTGTAGTGAAATTAGTGAGTGAGGTCGCTCTTAGGTACATTTTTTTTTTGTACCAAGAGCTTCCGGAACATTCCGAAGGGAGAAAGACCAGGACAGAAATGAAAGGCAGGCAATAATGAAGAAAGCTTTTCAGAATTCCTCTTTCAGGCCCCTCTGCAATTCCAGGCTACAAATCTGCCAGCAAACCACTCCGAGATAGAATCGCGATCCGCTTTCCCCCCAAAAATGTGCCTCAGAGCAAATTGTTTTCTGATGTTTGGATGCCCTCCACCTCTGGCATGTCTGTGACGTTCCCGCCTTGCCTCCGCACACAGGCCGGCCTTTGAGAAGCTGGAGGACTGCTTCGAGGCCCTGTCCCTCAACCAGGACCTGGGCATCCCGCTGCCGGCCGAGCTGGAGGAGCTGCACCAGAGCCTGTGCCGCCTCCACGAAAGCAAGCAGAACCAGGGCGCCGTCCCGCTGCAGCCCCCCAAAGAGCCGGAGGGCCTGGACAACAGCGGGACCTAGCCTGTCCCCCCCCCCCCCCCCACCCCTTAAACCCCAACCCCTCAAACCCCACCCCTGGAACCCCCAACCTCACCTCACCCCTCGAACCACATGTTTATCTCTGCACTAACCCATGGGAGGAGCCCAGCTTTGAACTGGACTTGATGTTTACACAGTTTGACAAGTCTCCTCACCACACACACAGGGGGACGATAACTGGACCCCCTCCCCCCTCCCCCCCTCCCCCAAGTGGTGTCGCGGGGAGCCAATTCTGACTTCTCACCTGAAATTGGGGGTGGGGGGGGGGTCGCATTAGGACACGGTGAGGGGCACCTAGAGGAACATTTCAATGCAATGGAATTACTTTTTTCTTCGCCTCCCCGCCCCCCCCGCCCCCCCCCCCCATCCCAAACTGCACACGAGGGCGGAGGTTTTACACTTGTCTGACTCTATCTGTTTACTATCAGAACAGAGATTGAAGCATCTCAAAGAACATTATTTTATAATGATCTCACAACAAAAAAAAGTGGAATTTTTTGAGTAATCTCAGCATTTATTTTTCTTTCGTATTAGCCTGAATGTAAATGATTTTTGTTTTTGGTGAGATCTTTTGTTTTTGCTCCGCAGGCATAGCCCTGCTTACATGCCTGCTTGTGTGTGCTTTAATGCACAGGGAACGCCACTCGGCAACACCAGGGTCGGAAAACGGTCCTTGCGACTTTGACTGCGGGTGACCGCTGTTGCGGCAGTTCAGTCGGCACCCTAGGAGGACGTGGCACATAATGCACATTCGACGGCTTAAGGGTGCTTACAACCAGAGCCATAAAGTGGCCATATGTACATAAAAATGCGATCAAATACTCGTTTTTTTTATTTTATTTTTTATATAGTATAGCGCCAGAGATTAAAATGCCTTCCTACATTGTTACGTGACATTCCTGCATTCCGGAACGTTCTGGGAGTTCCGGTGTCGCTCGTCTGATTGGCGGTTAGCCCAGTGCGGTTTCCTTTTGGCGAGCCACGTCATTTCGCGGGCAGGTTGTCGGTGTAACACTGGAGGCACGGTGAAACGTATCGAGGCTGCGCGTCCTTAGCACTTACACACGGTGTTCGCTCTGAGCTGCAGTGGCTGACGTTACAGGAGAACGTGTCTGAGGTGGAAAAAGATTAACTTTGAGGGGACCGACCGATTGAACCTGAGTATATATTTTTTACCGGAGTAGGTCTGCTTACACGCTAGTATTTTTCGCAGGAATTGTAAACTGTACAAAACTGGATTGGAACTTATTTTGGAAAAGTGTATAGAAACCGTATGTAAATGTATATATAAAAGGTGGTATTTTTTGGGATGGTGGGTGTGTTGATTTGCAAATATATCGTTTTAGAATGTGAAATGATGTACAATAAGGAATTTGTTTTTGTTTCATTATTTCTTTATGGTACTGACATGTACAAATTGTTACCACTACCATTATGTCACTAGTGTTTTTTTTGCGCTAAGTGAGATTTTCTTGAATTAAAACGCTTGAAAGCAGTAAACGGATGTCTTGATTTTCCATAGCTTCACTCCTTTTGACTCTAATTTAGCAGATCTCAAACAACAGTAGTAGTAAATGTTAAATAACAGTTTGAATATACAAACACTGAGTGTGTATGTCTGTGTATATTACATCAAGACTTACAGGCTTCGGAATAATGTCACTGAATTTATTCAAAACTTGAAGACAAGTACTACACAGAATTTTGCACAACGCAGGAAATACATTTCTGTGCGTTTCCGTATCGTTCAATCGCCTTTCGTAACGCACAAGTAAAGGGTCACACCGAAAACAAACACGTTCTTTTGAGTTGCTAACACTGGAAGGAAAACAGACCGTGCTGGAGAAATGCTAGCCCGTAGCCTGTAGTGTTCAGTGAGACTGTCTCAGCCAGTGTCACAATCAACGGATCTGCATCTCATCCGAACAGCCTGAGGCGTCACACTGACCGCAGGGTCAGTGTAATAGTACAGACTGAGCTGCTTTAATCATGGGGAGAACACGGTGTGCCGTACGGTATCTGCTCCAGAGAGAGGGGACTTCGCACCAACTCATCTGAGACCAGAGGTTGACCACTCGATTGAAAGATCTCGAATTACAGCGCGTCAGTAGTGTTGGGTTTAAACCTTCAGTAAAAATGGCAGCCATGTACTTCTGCCACTGCTGGGTTTTATCAAAGGACATAAATAACAGTGGTCTAATCTGTGAGCGAATAAAGGTGTTTGCATGAGCAGCTAACTGAGCCAGGATGAACCGAGCAAAACAGAAAACCAGAAATGGATTAAAGCCTGCCAGGAACCGGATCGCCCCCCCGTCCCTGCTTTTTAAACCTCAGGCCCAGTTCGTTTCAGCCGAGGTCGCTTATCACCGAAATCCAGACGCACTCCTCGGCGTGCGTCTCCTGGTGCGCCATCATGGCGCTGAGGTGCAGGAAGCTCTCGCCGCACTGGGAGCACCGCAGCGGGAGCTCCCCCTTGTGGACGCGCTGGTGGGCCGTCAGGGTGTCCAGCTGACGGAAGCTCTTCCCGCACTGGGGGCAGCGGTGGGGGGCCTCCCCGGCGTGGGTGCGCTGGTGCCGCGTCAGGGTGTTGGAGCGGCTGAAGCTCTTCCCGCACTGGGCGCACCGAAACGGCCGCTCCCCCGTGTGAGTCCTCAGGTGGAGCGTCAGGGTGCTGGACTGACTGAAGCTCTTCCCGCACTGGGGGCACTGGAACGGCCGCTCGCCCGTGTGCGTCCGCTGGTGCAGCCGCAGGGCGTTCGCCCGGCTGAAGCTCTTCCCGCACTGGGGGCAGTGGTACAGCCCCTCGCCTGTGTGGATTCGCAGGTGGACGGTCAGATCCCGGGACTGACTGAAACTCTTTTCGCAGTAAGAACACCGGAAGGGGCGCTCACCTGTGTGGACCCGCAGGTGGACCGTCAGGTCCCGGGCCTGGGTGAAGCTCTTGCCGCACTCGGGGCAGCGGAAGGGCCGCTCGCCCGTGTGCACGCGCAGGTGCACCCGCAGGTCGCTCGACTGGTTGAAGCTCTTGCCGCAGTGCGGGCAGTGGTACAGCCCCTCGCCCGTGTGGATGCGCTGGTGCCGCGTCAGGGAGTTGGACTGGCTGAAGCTCTCGCCGCACTGCGGGCAGCGGTACGGCCGCTCGCCCGTGTGGATCCGCTGGTGGCGCCGCAGCGAGTTGGACTGGCTGAAGCTCTTCCCGCACTGGGAGCAGTGGTACGGGCGCTCGCCCGTGTGCGTCTGCTGGTGCTCCTTCTGCTGCGACTCCGATTTGAACCCCTTCCCGCAGAAGGAGCAGAGGAAGGGGCGCTCCCCCGTGTGGATCCGCTGGTGCACCGTCAGGTGGGACTGATAGCGGAAGCACTTCCCGCAGTCCGAGCAGGGGTACGGGCGGAGCCCTTTGTGGGACTGCTGGTGCTTTTTCAGGAGCGACTGGCGCCTGAAACTCTTCCCGCACTGGGTGCACGCGTACTCCGTCGGGCCGCCCGTGTCGGACGGCGTCGGGGCGGGTGGAGCCTCAGTGGGTGGGCGGTGCTTGCGTGTAGTGTTGCTGGGAGACTGCGGAATCTCCGATTCTCCACCGGATGGGCAGTGCTTGCGTGTAGTGTTGATGGGGGACTGCGGAATCTCAGATTCTCCAGCGGATGGGCGGTGCTTGCGTATAGTGTTGCTGGGAGACTGCGGGATCTCAGATTCTCCAGCGGATGGGCGGTGCTTGCGTGTAGTGTTGCTGGGAGACTGCGGAATCTCAGATTCTCCAGCGGATGGGCGGTGCTTGTGTGTAGTGTTGCTGGGAGACTGTGGGATCTCAGATTCTCCGTCGGATGGGCGGTGCTTGTGTGTAGTGTTGATGGGGGACTGTGGGATCTCAGGTTCCACGTCTTCAGACCTCAGCATCCAGCCATGCTCTTCTGGGTGGACCTTCTCGAGGTGCTGGTGGAACTTCTCTTCTTCCATGTGAATGAACGGGCACTCGGGGCAGGCAAACACCTGACACACGTCGATTGGCTGGTCTGAGGAGGGAGGAATTGAAACGAGTGGTTAAAACTGGGGACAATAAATTTAATCAGGAAAGGAAGGTCAAAGGTTGTCAAAGGAAGAAATGGGTTCCATGGACTAGGTCTGACAAGCACAGATTTTGGAAGCTACTCAGAACTCAACAGAAGATTTTTTTTTTTTTTTTTTTTTTTTTTAAAACACCATAAATACACTGAAGCACCCATGGGTACCGTGTTTACTCAAAGCTAAACCCATGCGCCAGGCAAGTGTGGGCACAGCCAATGCTGTAGGACTCCCACTCACAGACACGTTCTTTTAATCACACAGAGGTGGGCGGCTAACGGGCTACCACGACAGATATAAACAGCTAAAGATGCACGCGACAACGGCCAGCATTCCTAAACATAAAGCAGAACAGGCCTGTTTCCGACTTTCCGCCCCCGTGTTTTCAATTTTAAAAGCATGCAAGCTGACACAACAAACGAGGTGCAGCCCGGCAAGTCTTCCTTGAGGCTAGGTGCCGATTACTTGGTTGAAAGTGTTTACCCGTCCACATGTCTTTTGGGTAGGTGGACTTGGGCCTACGTATCCACAGAGACTGGTGGTGAAATATTCTTCAGTCAGGCCACTCTCGGTTATTTACAAGTTCACATATTCCACATGCAAGAAATGGCCAAAAAGCTAGCATAGGAGTCATACTGGGTGGAGTATTATTTGACATATCTGTGCTTGTTCTTAAAAAAATCCCTAAATTTCATGATGCACTCTCAATGAAGTAGTTATTTTTTCTCATTCAGTTTAGCTAGCTGGTTGGTGTTCAATATTATTATATTCCAAGGAGTTGTAGGGAGAGCAGCAATATTTACCTGTGTCTTGATCCGTGGGGGAAGTCACAGGAGGTCTGATTGAGGATTCAGGAGAGGTACTGCAAGAGTCACACACAAAACCAAAACATTATTTCCAGGGCAAACTGTGAGGGGGAGACAGACAGACTGACACTGAAACACCATTCATGCTCACGCTTTCTCTGATGAGCCTGGCAGCCGTTTTGGGGAGCCCTTCAAACCGTCAATCATCTTCCTCTTCCAGGTCATGACCTTTCCCTCCTGCCTCATTTGCCTCTCCTCTTGTGCTGGCCAGAGCTCTCCCCGTCTCCATGGAGACCTTTCTCCCTGGTCCCCACTGCTACCCGGGGGATGAGGTGGAGGAAATGTGGGAAGTAAAATGTCCGCCGTTTCAAGCTGGTGCCGATTCGGTTCTTCAGCCTGTTTGAGCAGGCAGGAAGTGGCATGAGATGACCGGACCTCCCCTTCCTGTTTCACACAGGACGATTCCCTGCCACCGTTCACCTTTCTGTCAGTCTGCGAGGCTTTATCAGTTTCAGATATCTCCCTCTGTGCATCAATCTCCTTTTTTTGCTCCAGTCCATTGACCACTCCATCGCTCACAACATCTTCCCTCTTCATCTCCTCATTCTGCCACTCCCCACCTTCCTCCTCTTCCTCCTTGATGTTGGATAGTATTTCTTTTTCTTCCCTGCTCATTCGATTTTCACTCCCTTCACTTCTGCTGGGACTTAATCTCAGATCCAGGGGCATGCAATCTGCGCTGTCCATCAAAGGTTCGGTCTTCATGTTGTAGTTTTCAATAAATGCCAAGTTAACACATTTAAAGCGTACTCGACATGCCCAGCACCGGTGGGTACCAGTATGTTAACATAAAGAGTATTATAAATTGACTTTATGTTGGATGCATCTACGATGGATAGAATAACGCAATAAAATTCATTGCACGATCACATAAACAAAATAATATCCAGACAGATTTCATAAATTCTGTGCAACGGTTTATGTCCGCTTGCAATCCTCGTTCTTTACTTGGTTCGATGAAACCGTTTGCAATGCTAGTAGTGTCTGTCCATCATATCGTTTGACCGTGTTCGCCATTTTATCTGCCAACTAACGGTAATCGTTAGATAAATTTTAATATCGTTCCTGCAGTGCCAGTGCGTTCTTAAATCAGTACCACATTTCGACAATGCAGAAAATCCTTAACTAGCCAGCAAAATGAGAAGCAAGCTAATAGTAATATCCAGTCCAACGATTCCCTTTCTCTCGGCACTAACAAACAGACTGCATGTTACAGTAGCTTTCCGGGTCCTTTCCTTCGTCATCAAACCACTTGTCCCTCAGCCAGTAAAAACACTATTGAATTTCACTATCTCCACAGAACAGTAGCTTAAATGTATTAACGTCCTGTTTTCATTTGTACTCTCTACATCCGGCATTCCCTGGCCAGTTCCGTGAAGATAGATCGTAGACACACGTTTAACGACGTGAAAGACCCTGTGAAGCAAAGAAATAATAGATACTGTAACAAACTTCCGGTTATTTTCAAAATAAAAGTAACGCCCAGTAATTAAATCAGAAATGTTATTGATCTTCGTCGAGTTATGGGAAAGGGAGGTGGTATATATATAACCGCAAGAAATTATAAATATATAATAGGAAATACTGATACTCTGACACCTGGAACTGTGAGCATGGTTTTAGCCATATGAACGCAGTTAAATCCAAAACATGAAATAGACTTGGAGTGCGGCACATTATTTCTTGTCTCTGAATTGCCATCTGCACATACACAATGGCTGGTTTTTCCTTCCATTTCCAAGTTTTCCATCTCCAAGAAATGAGATAGGGTACTGTTTCTGGTAATGCTAAATGCCAAAAATACAAGAAATAATTATGTGTTTTGCCACAGAAAATGTCTCACGTTAAGTCTTCCTGGATTCAAAGAAGTTCAGTTGAAATGTTGGTAAGCACACAATCAGCGTGATGAACGAATGTAGTCATACGCAATGCATGTCATAAAAAGAACTGCCTATATGAAAGTTCAAAAATATTAATTGTGTTGTTCTTGTTCTCAACGCATTACCACCGCTGAATTTAATGCTTTTATTTTGATGTAAAAATAATGAAAAGTAAACCGGATGTTTACACCGGATGTTCGCTGCTATAACTCCCAAGTGTTGTTCCCCCCTACAATTGCATCTGGCTTCATTTTAAGGTTGTGTTCTTCATGAGAAGGCAAAGCAACTGCAAACAGTAAGCGATTAACTTAAAGTATCTTATGCGAAGAGTCTTAGAGAAGAGTCGGGGTTGTGGGTTTGAAATGAGAAGTGCGAGACCAGGTAGCCAATTATTGTCACCATGGCAACCAACCGTTCATTCAGACATGATTTCATTCCATTGAGAATTTCTTTGCCCTTATATTGTTGAGGTGATAGTTCCTTACAAACTAAGGAAAGAAGGTCAGATGTTATTCAGCTGGTAGTGGGTGCAGAGGAAAGGTTTCTGGTAGTGAAACACTTATCTTCTGAGAACTTGCACAAGTTCAGATTTGTATGTGAAGGAAAATAATTTCATGGTCACGTGATGGTATCAAACTGACCAGGCTGAGGCTGGGACATTTGTGACTTGAACAAGTGTCTGTATGTTATAGGAAAAGATCCCAATGAGCTACGTGACTCTGGCAGCCCAGAGACAGTTCAGCATATACTTCTAATGTGCTAGAAATCCAGTGCAGAGAGGGTATCATTGTTTAAAGATCTATCAGGTTTAGGGATTTATCTTAAATCTATTCTTGGCTGAAGTGAAAACCACCAGTTCATTGAAAGAAAAGTTATACTGTTTTTATACGAAACTGGCCTATGCTCCCTGATATAATGATGTAATGATGATCCAAGACGCGAGAAGATATTATTGCTTAGACCAGTGGAGGGCAGTAATACTCACGTTAGCGTCTACACTGCCGGAAAGTCACAAGAAGGTTATTTTCGTTACCAGAGGTCTGGATCACGTTTGAATACATTTCCACAACACAAAAATGCATGAAGTTAAGAAAACGTTCCGTTGCTGCGATTTTGTGGGGTAGTAAACGCGATTGACAAACCTGCGATTTGGACTTGGACTTGGTTACAGATAAAACGATGCTACTCACTACTGTAAAACTTCACTAATAATAATAATAATAATAATAATACATTTTATTTATAAAGCACTTTTCAAGCGGTATCTCAAAGTGCTGTACATGTTGTGAGGTCAGTACACAAAAAAAATAAAAAAATAGGACAGTAGTACACTTTTTAAAAGAAAGAAAATAAAATAAAATAAAATAAAGCGACCAGTACCAGGAACACAGACAAAATAGTACAAGGTTAAAGGGTAAAACAACAAGTAAAGAAGTCAAGGAGGAAGTTATTTGAAGGCATTGCGGTACAGGTGGGTTTTGAGACAAGTTTTAAATACACTGCAACAGTGTAGCCCCTATAAAGTGTAAATAATCTTCGTTGCTGTTTGGGTTGATCTTTCCATATTATTTTACAGGGCCTCTATAACATTGTGAAAACTGTTACTTTGATATAGAAAATTAACGTTACAGTTTCTTGACTGTTGAATTTCTTATGGGCGGTGTTGCCGCGTTACCAGAGGTGGGTAACCCGGCTTCAAAGAGTGAAAAGACTGACCTCTGCGCGTTACATACGATGTCGTTATTTCATACTGCGATTTCAATGTTTATTAACGCTGATTGACTGACTGACTCTTTGGAAAAGAAAGGGTTGCATTGTAAATACAATTGTTCTGATCAAACTCCAGTAATGGTCTTGAGAACAAGGTGTGTGTATTCTTTAGCCAATCAATAATTAAAATGAATCACTTGTGCAGAAAGCACGGGGCGGAAACGCACCGAAAACCAGCAGACACTGCGGCCCTCGTGGACTGAAGTTTGACACTCCACGGGTTAGTTTTCATCTTGGTTCGCCGCAAGAGGGCGAGAACGTATCAATTTACTCAGTACGGGGGCAGCTGTGTCACACGTGCCGGTTTTATGACTTGCTCACGTGGCCATGGTTAACTAGGTCAGCCACACAAAATCATTCTAAATATTCTTTGTAAAGGTCAGCCATATTTGATATATGTTTCTGTGGGCTTTGATTTCTGTAGGAAACCGCTAGACTTGTGGAAATCCACACGTAAGTGCTGTGGAAAAACTTAGTGTGTTTTGGACCCATTTAGGCCTGAGACTGACTTGACCGAATTCTTCTGAGAAAGCAAGTCATTGAGGCATTTTTTTTGTGCTAGCATTGCCAGTGGATTCAGAGAAGCCTGTATTTCAAACTAAAACTCACGTATTTTATATTAATAGTTTTTAAAAGTTACATATGATATGCTGCTAAAATACATTTTTGTCATTTAATTTTATGTCATGTCATGGATTCAGTGAGATGCTGTGGATTAGTTGATGTAAATCCTATCTGCTTCAAGTGTATTATTATTAATAATAACAATAATAATAATAATAATAATAATAATAATAATAATAATAATTTCATTAATCATCAGAAATTGCTCAGTAAAAGACCAGAAAATTCCAACATTTTTGAAAATCTTTTTTATTTCAGTCACAGCAGTAGAAACTGCTAAATATACAAATGCAAGTACTGTTTTAAATTTAAAACAAAAGAAACAGTAGCTGCATATTTTAAGAAAAAATACACAAGTCATCCCAAATAAAATGCAACAATTTAATAATTACCAGTATTATCCAGTATTCAGGTCAACTGAAAGTTCAACTCCTCAGCTTTTTAAAATAAAAAAATAATGACCACTAATTTGTGAAGATTGAGAGTAGGTTCACAGAACAGAAATAGATACTGGATAAATGACATCCACATCAAGGTTTATCCTACAAATATGTGTGGTACACTGCTGACTGTTATGTGCCATTGTAATAGTACTACAACAATCTTTGGATAATTAGACACGACAAAGCAGAAAAAAATAATATTGTGGCACACTTTACTCTCATAACGTTCAAAGCAAGTGGTAGCCATCAAACAATCATTTATCATTACCTATAATTCAAGCTTTCCAAATGATTAAACAAAGTTGTGATCTGATTATTTTGTCCTGGTAACAGTAGGGCTCGTATGATGCGCCGTGGCCGAACGACAGGGCAGCGGACCTTCACGCCGCTCGACATGCTCGAAAATCTGTTTTTCCCTTTCCTCTCTGCCCCTGGAACCCTCTGCTTTTCCTCTGAGGTACAGACGAATAATCGAATGATTCTAACGATGTTTCCTGCCACAGAACAAGCCCCGCTAATCGCATTACGGTTCTTTCCGTTGTCGTTTATTTTTATTTATTTATTTTTTTAACTGTTTTTTTTTTTGGGCGTGTCCTCGGACCAATCTCAAGATTCCGAGCGGCAGCCTGTCGCCCAGGCGACGGACCGGCTGAGGGCTCATCACCGCGCTGCTTCCCCTCATTTTTACGACCGTTAAACGACCCTGACGGGCTCCAGAACACCCTGCTTACGCTTCCGTCATACTTCCAACCCGGGCCGCCGGTCTAACGCTGGGCCGCACGCTCCCAGGAGGGAATACTTCCGCCCGGCACTGGTTTCTGGATTACGTCCTGAGCGCAAAAGGGCTGTTATTATTACGGGGGGGGGGTCCGTGGGGGGGGGGCGGTATACATTCAAATGTAGCACACCGAGGACGTGCCTGTTCAAGCGCCGAGCGGTTTCGCAACGTGTTTTTCCGCGACTCCGACGGAGGGACAAGAGGGGGGTTCTGGAGTTTTGCATGTGAACACTTCCAATCTCCGAATCCGGACTTTCTGGTTTCTCCTCGCGCCGGCGCGTTTCCAGGAACGCCAAATTTCGGAACGCTACCAACCCATTTCAAATCCAAAGCACACAGGGCACGGTGGGTAATTTCCAATGTGACAATCACTTGCGTGTTTTCGGGACATGATCTAAGCTCCACTAGCCCCCCTTTCACTCAGACCTGCTACTGATCAGCAGCAGGACAACCGAGAAAAGGAGTCTTCCTGTCCTCCCGTAGCAGAAAAGGACACTGCTTAAATCATCCTGACACGCTCTCGGAGTGAAAACAAAAGCATAACAAACAAGCGTTATGATTTTTGTTCCCCCTCTCAGCTGTGTGGGACCGGGATCAGTGTCGCTACCTCTCTCGATTAACTTTACATCTCTCCCTTGAAACACGCACAGCTAAGAAGGACAGTCGCAACCCATGCCACCCAAAAAGGATGTTTTCCAATATAAAAAAATAAAATTTTACACCAAGCGTCCCTGACATGCACTTGTTTTTGCACAAAACCCATCCGTTGTCTGCACATCTGATTGCCTCTATGGTGAGGAAATCCTTCTTTTGGTTTTTTCCCCTCCCCATTTAGACATAAGCATTTACACAAAGGAAACGAGAACAATGAGTTTACCATTGAGTATAGACTGTTAGTCCCATTTCCTTTCCAGAAGGCTAATAAAAGTAGGGGGTGATGAGTTTGTAGGGTAGCCTCTCTCCTCTGAGATCCGTGGTAATTTTTTTTTCCGTCGATTTTTTTCCCGCGTCGCCGGGCCCCGCCCCCTCGGCCCTCAGGCCCCCGGGGTCCCGGCCTGGCCCATGAGAGGATCGCCGCCCTCCACCCCGTCCTCGCCGGGGGTGTGCTGGGGGTCGACGACCACGGTGTTCTCGTCCACCAGCTCGCAGGTGGGGTTGGAGAAGGCCGAGAGCGGGAGGGTGATTCGCTGCATCTCGCGCTCGTACACCCTCTGCTCGTGCTGCTTCTTCAGGTCCCGACCCCTGGGAGAGGGAACACAAAAAAAACAGAGCGCCTTCAGTCATCCGACCAGCAGGGGGCAGTATGAAACATTTACGTTTAGGGATTCAGCAGATGCTCTTTTCCAGAGTAGCTTTTCTTAATTTTCATTTGCCTTAAATGTTGTGATCGTGACTTCAGAAATACACAGAAAAACATAGATTTGTCACATTACACAGTATTGTCCAATGCGAAAGACCCCTTCATTCATTAAAAAGATGGGAAGAGGAGGAGTTCTTTTATTTTACTTACATTATCACTTAAACAAGCATAGTGTGGTCCTTGTACAGGTACTGGGTACAGTAGTAAAATGACCTGCTTATGACCTTTGTGGCATTTCCATTTCTAAGAACTGAAATAAACACTACGCTCATCGGCTTATTTTTAACTTGAGGGAGCACATTTGATGCTGTAAATCTGAACGAGCCTCATTTGACTACGTCCTCCGGTCACTGGTCAAGACCGCAGGGCGAGCGATTGAAATGAACAGAAGGCTTTTCGCCTCCCGCCACCTCGTTCTGAGCTGGGCCAGACGTGCGAATGCCGGACAGCGAGCCCAAGTTTCTGCAAGCGACGCGTTATATAATCCCTCGCCGTAGCAAGCCGACGCCCACCCCAGTCTTCGCATCGCTGCGACACTGAGATCTTGGCAAACCTCACTTGAAAACGGAGGCGGACGTGGCGGTGGTGGTTTCACTACTGTCTCCCGAGAAGGTGGCTCACAGTCCAGCCAATGGGACGCAGCGCTGCAGCCGACTAAACCAATGTACCCTTATTCGGTGCACCAAGCCAATGGGGTGCAGTGGAGACCAGGGCTGTCTAAGCCAATCAGATCTGCCCTCACACACGTCGTCACATTCCGAACAGTGATATCAGTGTTCTCCCACTCGTAAAACTGCCCAAAACCCAAATGCTTGAGCCTGCTGTCCATCGACTATGGGCTCCAAAAATATAAAGTAACTGCAAGCCTGCTAATCAGATTTTAGAGCCAAAGCATAGATGTCCAAGGACATCCCACACTCGGCCAGACGGTATCGCAAAATACGCTATGCGTAGCTAAAGCCAATCTCCTGCACTGCAGTGTGTCCACCTCCCTGAGGCCCCTGCTTTCCGCTCTTTTAGAAACATCGAAAACAACCTCTTAAAATAGCAACACAGCAGGCTGTTTAAACCCCCCCTCCCTTTCTTGCACGAATACATTCTGAATGGCAGTCGGAGCAGCATGACAACGCAGCCGAGTTAGGATGGATTCTTGTTGTTTTCGGAACTAGGTCACATCCTGTCCGCACCAGGGGCCCGCCCCCACCCCCACGGCTACTGGGGTGTGAGTACTGAACCACCCTCCCGAAACGTGCAGAGGGCCAGACCGCACCAATTCCGTTTCACAGTGAGGCGGGACGGGGCGGAGGGCGGAACTCGAGCGTACGAGATGGGGTCTGCTCTCTGCCTATCAGCACGCGAGACGCGCTTGACCTCGGCTCCTCCCACTGACCTCTTGTAGAAGTAGCCCAGCGTTATTCCCACGCCCAGGATGATGATGACGGCCATCATGAGGATGCCCAGGACGTAGCCTGAGGAAAGAGGACATAAGGACAGTCTGATTTTAATAAATTTAAGAGAGAACAGCAATAAAAACCCAGCACTGATTTCACTGAGAAATTAATTTACTTGTGATTACCGGCTAAGACCTCCTGACGACAAGTTGCTGTTATCAAAAGCTATCTTCAACAACTATATCAAACAGAATCCATTCATTTTCTGAACCACTTACTCCTAAACACAATTAGCTGACAAATTCAGACCCCAAGGACAATTTAGACTGCCCCATTAGCATAACCTGCACGTCTCTGGACTGTGGGAGAAGACACAGGGAGAACATGCAAAGGCCCCAGCCAGGATTCGAATAGGATTCAGTACCTTCTTGCTGTCAGGCAACAAGGCTACTCACTGCACCACCATGCCACCCAGAAACACTGTTCTGAGACGTCTAAACCTGAACTTCACACACTCATCGAGTTTTCTTGGTCACCCTTCGGACAGCAGCAGAAAGCGTAACTATGACATCACTGGAGCTCACCCACGGTTCCGAGGTCCTTCTTCTTCTTTGGTCCCGTTCGGACCCGCTGGCTGATCCCAATGACGGGCTGCACCGCGGCGCTCTCACTCTGCGCTGGGGCGACCTCGGCCGGCTCGAAGATCTGGGTCTCCCCCGAAGAGGAGGATGATGGGAAGGTCTCGGCCTCCGCTACGTCAGGCGTCTGGTCTAGAGAAAGAAAAGGGGGACGCGGTGCTTTAGCGCAACCCACAAAACAACGCCACCCCTGATACATCACTGATGGTGGATTGTTATCATTGGTGGTGGGTTGAGAGTGTGATTAGATAGATCGTTGAGTATCCCATTCATTGAATATGCATCAAAGTAAGGCCTCGGACTAGGCCCCACGTTCAGCAGATTACCCGTGATCTAATTTGACCTGATCAATCACTGGACAAGTCACAAACCCGCCAGCAGTTTACTCAATGACATCAGCCTACTAAAGTCGCCACAATACTGACATCAATGGGTTTTAATCCACATTCGGAGCCACTGCCAGGTGGCCAGTGTTTGCTCACAGATTACCGTAGTTTGCTTAGTTATTGGAGCGACGGCACAGAAACAAAAAGGTGAGAACTGTGCAAATAAGACTATGGCCTTGCAAAAGCTGCCCAACATCTGCTCCTTCAAATCAAGAGGGGGGGGGGGGATTTCTGCCCTCCCCACCCCTCCAAAAAAAGTTGTTTACCAAGTGTTTCAATGTTAAAAGGAATGAGATCACTGCCAAACACAGGCCAATGGGAAGCCGTCTCTATGGGAATCATGCGAACAAGTGGGCCAATTAGCTTAGAGCGGGAGTGGCCAGTCACAACCTCATGGCAGGTGCTGTACAAGTTATTCTTGTTTTTTGTATTGTTTGCTTCTTAAAGTATGCGCTGAAGATGGCTTATTATTGTTATTGCTTAACTAGTTTAAACTACCTAGACTATCTACAAGGGTCACAGGAATTTTTTTTCATAAATCAACAGACTGCCCCAGACGAGATGGCGTATTATTCCATACGTTTACCAGGCTCCCCATTTCCCTATTTATCAGCTAGGTACTGTGATATTTGTACAAACTGTCTGTTTCTCGTTTCTAATGCCTGTATGACACGGTAACTGTTTAGCCCCCAGGTTCAATTGTTGACTAAATAGGTCTGCAGCACAGCTCAGCAAATGTCAGTGTGCTGACATAAACTTGACAGCACAGCTTACATTTTGTTAACAACCTTGCAATGCAGGATGGCTGACAGTGTTACTGTTGCTTAGGAGCTCTGATGGGGTTAGTATTAGTTAGCGATTCTGATGGTTCTGACGGTGTTAGGGGTTTGGTTGGTGTTAGGGGCTCTGATGGTGTTAGGGGCAGTTCTCTGGCCCAGCTGTGAGGACAGGCTCCAGCTCTCTCTCTCCCTCTCTCACCCAGCAGCGCAACCACCCCATCACTATGACAACCAGCCCCCACTGGCCAACAGCTAGAGGCCTTTCAGTCCCGTGTTTAAAAAATATTTGTGCAACGTAAAACAAAGAACCGGTGCAAAATTATTTATTCTTCTGTCACAAGGTTTGAAATCTCTTTCAGTTTGACAGAACTATAGATCTGCGTACTTTATTTTCAGGCACAATATTTAATCATTTATCTTTATTTCACCGTGGATAACGAGCTTGCATGTTAACTGAAGTGAGCTGACATTCAGTTGTGAATAAGGAAGAAGGAAAAAAGGTGGATGTAAGGCCACAGGTCGTGCAGCTCAAACAGCCGAAGGCTGCCAGACGAAATGTTTTAATATCCAAAACAACATCCCACGGCCACTCAAGATCAGCACATTTTTATTTCAGAATTCATAAATGGGAGGACAGAGTTGTAGAATGAATAGAACATGGCAACGAGTAAAAATGCAGAACATCTTAATGGATTGAGGTGACAGTGTCTTTGGAGCGTGGCCTAATATCGCACCAGATTGGTTTGGGTTATTAATCGTACGAATCACACAAAAATAAAGTCATAAAGAACGGGCTCAGTGCTGGGGAGGGCGAGTGAAGAGTCTGAGGAATGTGCCATCAGACTGACTGAGCACGTGGAGTTATTTAAAGCAAATACTTCAGCCCGTCTACAGTGCATACATACAGGCCCTGAAGACGGTTGTTGATGACTGTATAACCTTTAAAAAGATATCTAAGCATAATGCGATGGCTACCGTTCTGCTGCAAATGACACTACACTGCATGCACACATGACCTGTGCAAATCAAGAGTTCAGTTCAAGCAGACCATTCACAGTATTCGCGATTGCGCAACAGCAAGCGCTAATAATGACTGGTTACCTTTGCAGGCCGCGATGGCACAGTCCTGCCTTTGAACCTTGCCTTCCTGGTCCAGCACATAGCACCACGGCTTGTCGGAAGAATCTGGGTTACGACAGTAGCTGTGGTCCCCGACGCCTGCAGGACAGCACAACCAAGAACAACGTTTTAAACAGACCCCTTTTTATTTATCGCTGTGTTTGTATGATGAGGAATTTGTTTGTTTTTTTCGGTCCCGCAAGCTGAGCTTACGGAGAGAGAAAAGGTTTATGGGTGACAACTACTGCCTGTACACTGAACTTTTATTTCGCCTTGGCGGATGAATAATACATTAGCATTATCATAAATGGATGGAAAACACTGACGCAGCTAATACAGACCATAAATAACGATTATGTGCGTGTGTATGCATTTGTGCATGTTTTGACATTTTACATTGTTGTTTCAATGCTGACCTTGTGTATTTTGTGTGTATGTGTGCGTTTATATTTATTTGTGTAGCCTATATGTATGTCAGTCTATGTGTTTGTGTGGGTTGTGTATTTGTCTTATTCGTCCATGTTAAAAAGCCTTTGCACTGGTCCATCCGGTCAAGACGGTCACCGCTGGCCATGTAACGGATATAATCACGTACGTGTCACATGGATGGGCCGCGTCTGTACCAGTCATAAATCTGTCAATAACCAAGTGCTGTTGACATGAACCTCTGCTGCTGCTGACATTCCAGCACCAAGATACGGGCGCCTCTTTCGCACTTAACACGTGTCCTAAACATTCCCTCTTTCACCTCAGACTCGAGCAACACGCCAGGGAAAGTGTGCCTGAGAGTCCGGAAAACCGTTTCGCCGTTAAAGTGATGCGGCTTCCCGTTTTCCAACTAAGATATTTTCCCCGTGTGGAGATTAGGCACTTAGCCCAAAATACATGACAGGGCATATATGCCGTTACAGAAGGTGCTTTAAATAGTTGTTTTCCGGGTGGTTTTAATATTAGCCACAAACGCAGCAGACTGCAAAAGTGCATCCTTACCAGTCTCCGCGTCAGTGTGGACTGACACGTCGTAGTCTCTGGTTATGTTCACCCAGTTAAGGCACGGCTTTCCCGTAGAAGTGATTTGTTGTTCCCCTCGGTACTTCACCCCGTTGCTTCCTGTGCATTCTGTGCAAAGAGTCCATCCGATAAAACACTCAGATGACACTAGCTAATATATTCAGTTTCGAGATTTAAAGGAGTACGAAATCAAAACAATCATACATATAATGTGAACTACTGCAGAAAACTGTAAACTACTGTTTAGCTAAAAACACGATACGGGGCTAGTTATCCAGTTAAAATCAATAGGCTACGGGTGTGAGACTGGGACTTTAAAACCTGTTTTTTCCTGGTTGCTTTGTTACTTATTAAGCCTTGGTCAATTATCACCTCTAACATTGCCATTATCAATGAATACATCAAAACGGACAAGACAAACTTTATAATTATGCTAAAACTTTGCGGAATCAATGGACTGATAAAAAATGAGATACATAATCACTCAAAAGAGCGTGAAAGGAAATCGATCGGTTATTTAACGCACTGCAACAAAAACACGATGACATTTATTATAGATATATAACAGCAATATCGACAAATTACAGATGCCTTTGTTTTAAATTTTGTCAACGCTTACCTTCAATATTCGATGCACAGCCCACAAATACGACACTCATCAAAACAGCAAAGTGCAGCAAATACATCATTTCGTTCAGCTACAGTATATCCTTTTAAAAGCAGACAAAAACAACTCACAGGCGCATAATGCACAGACTTTTTAAAAAATGTTAACGTCGAGGATATCTGCGTTTTTTTTTTTTTTTTTGTTTTTTTTTAAGTTTTCTTTGTTGTTTTTTTGCAGAAGAGCCTATGCTGAATTTCTCAGTCACACTGCTCTTTCTCTCGCTGCAGTTCAAGCCCTTGTTTTCGACGAGAACTCAGCTTTCTTGGTAAACAGCCTCTATCTGGGCTAAGGAACTGCCCCTTTTGCGGCACCGACAGTTGCTCAGAGCGTCTTCAAGGTCCTAAAGGCGCCTACTAGCGCGCGGCAGTTTCGTGCGCCTGGCCTGACTATCCCGAACAAAAGCGCTGGCTCAGTAAAGCCAGCTGTTACAGGAAGCTTCGAACGAATCCCTTTTCCAACTATAGTTAGGGTGGGGTGTGACGGGGGCGGCGTACAGAAACAAAACAAGTGACTGTAGGCTTCAGTGCTGAATAGACTATCGATTTTGTTGTTCGGAGTACACAATGCCATGCTGTCGTCTGTTTTGGAGACGACAATCAGATCAATCAGAACGATGTTTTAAGAAATTCGTGATATTTAAAAGAAGGGTTAAATAGACTTTTAAGGATGTATAACATTCACATGATAAGCCTAGATGGGATAACTGACCTGCTCCCATGTTCAGATACTCTTCAGTGTATTTGTACACACACACTGTACTTTTCAATGAATTTGCTGATCAAGTCAGAATCACCCACAGTGAAGTCGCTATGTGAATTTCTGCTATGACCATCAGGTCCTGAACACAAAATAACATGGTGCTAAATATGGCATGCAACATTTCAGGACCCTAGAGGCACATTGTTGAACATTTCAGGACCTTCGAAGTACGTTGTTGGTGGTGACAATGTAGAATAAACATACATATTCTCAAAAACAAGTTGGCCTTGATCGTACAAAGAGACAGTGTTGAATTGTGGCAGCAAGATTCTGGGTCTGATTTTTCAAAAATGGTAAGATGCAAATCATTCTCGGGTACAAGCAATTGTATGGCCCACTACTGGAACCAAGAGATAAACTGGAATTTATATATACATGGACATAGATAAACATGACCACATTAGATGTTACACTCTCTGCCAAACTGCCCTGTTTGGAATAATCCAAAACATTTGCAGTGAGCTATTTAAACTGAGGACGGCAATTTATCAACAGAGGTGAAGTTCAGCGCAGACCAAGTGTCCACTTACCTAAAATGGAGCTTCCAGAATATGGCACCTTCTCAACTTCTCAAACTCTAATCGTGTGCTTGGATGTTCCTTATCAACCCTTCTAATTGGCTTCAGGAGCACCCATGTTGGCTGACAGCACTGCTGGGGCCTTAACTGTGTGTTTGCTCTGAAAATGTAAAATAAGATGTGCTTTTGTGGTGTTTACAGGATCTCAGTTGGTTAATCTCAAGTCTATTGGGGGGAAAACAGTGAAGACACCCCCCTACCACTTGCCTGCTGTGCCTTGACGGGGAGGCAGTAGTGTAGAGGCTAAGGAAGTGGACCAGTAGCTTAAGGGTTGCGAGTTCAATTCCAGTGTCAGGACAGGGTGTTATTGTGTCCTTGAACAAGGCGCCTGCCCCTGGTTGCGCCAGTCAAAATATCCTGCGGTATCGCGGATGATAACGTAAGTCTCTTTGGATAAGCATACCTGCTAAATGACCGCAAGTGAAATTGTCCAATGCTTCATTTTACGTTTAACCATTGTTTTCCTACACTGGTCCTTGCCTCTGCCCAAATAATAGAGGTAGAAAAGTTTTTCCCTCGCAGACAAATTGAATCAAAGGGTTAAACCAAGAACTGCGAACGTCTGTATGAAACCTGCGCAAGTGTTGGATTTGACAGTATTCTTTCAAGGATTTGCACATTTTTGCACTGTGCCATGTGTTAAAGATAGGATTTAGATTTTCTTTAAATTTTGGAGGTAAAACTGTTTGGCCAACTAGACGACAGGAGGTCACATGATTATCCTGAAAGGATGCGTCGCTGAATGTGGAAGGAGGGAGAGACAGCATGGCGCGCATAAAGAACATTTTGTTCTTTGTAATTATGTTTTCCCTCTCAGTAAATTGAGAACGTCCACTCTTTTTTTTTTTTTACCATATTTGTGTTGTTTTGTTCACTCTGGAACAAAACTAATTACTCAGGAACATTTGTCCCAATTTTGCCTTGTTTCCAAAACAGGGAGAGCGTGGTGCCACTCCATGTCTGGTGTCCCGTCGGTACATCGGAGCAGAAACCTCACTTCCCACAATGCTTTTAAGGTGAATTTTTTGGGGTCTGTGTCTTTTCTCTTTTAGCTCTTAACATTGTTTGGACTTTCCTCCCGTCTTTGTCCAATCCAATGTCTTGTGCTCTGCAGTGGCAGTATAGCTCCACTGCCGGCCCTCGTCCGATTCCTTCTTCCGCTGGGTTCACCTAAAGTGCAACCCTTATTTTCCCCCAAAAAAAGGCAGCTCCCAGACCAGACTGCACATGAGAGGATGAACAGGGCCGGTGAAATTTTGGCTAACCCACTCGTGAGAAAAAAAAATCAGAAATAGGATTCTACTAATTAGCAGCTCGACAAAGATCTCTAGCTGTTGAATGAGGTGTGCTTTGTTAGGGTTGGAGTGAGGGTTTACCTGTGATTTAGGTGTGCTGTTTACAGGGTTTTCTCCCTGCTCCCTCCCCCCAAGAATATCAATCCATTTTTAAGAGCCCCAGTATCAGGATTGGTGTCGCACGCTAAAACTCAAAAACTGAGTCGAGCTTTGTCGAATCAGCAATCCGAACCCCCCCCCCCCCCCAAACCCCCGGAACACCTCGTGATCCTTCCCCGGTCGTTGACCCGCGCTGACCACGTGTGAGGGTGCACCGAGCAAGCAGACCGTCCCCGGGGCGATGGGGGAAAATGGCTGCCGTCGCCTGCTGTTGGCTCCGCGGTAACAGCTGGGCCTTCAGAGCAGAGGCCTCTCTGCGGGTGTACACACACACACACACATACGCACACGTGTGCACGTACACACACATACACACGCACGCACACGCACACGCGTACACGTACACACACACACACACACACACACACACACACACACGCGCACGCACACGCGTGCACATATACACACACTCGTACACACTCGGACTCACGCTCATACACATAGTCACTCAGTCACACTCATAGTCACCCTCACACACACACACAAACATACATATACACTCGCACTCATACACATACACACACACACACACACACACACACACAGGTGCTTTTAAACAGCTGCCATTGCAGCTTTGCTTTCACACGTGCGTGTATGCGCTAACAACGCATATCACTTACAAATGTGTGTGCATGCCCAGCATTACTGGAGAGCTGTAGTGTACTAAGAGCGATGTTTCTGAATGTGGCCACTGCAGCAGCAGATGATCTACGACTACTGTAATCTTCTCTGTTCCTGAATGTGCCCTATGGGCAATAAAAAATCTGGCCCGCAGTCAGAATGCCCCCCATTGTTTTCCAGTATCCTGTTGTCTTCTGTTTTGCTCTGGTTCAGGGACATCGGCTGTTTTGTCTTTACAACCCTTTACTGACTCCATAGTGGCGAGGGAAAGCAAAATAAAATTTCACAAAATCGCTTTCAAGAAAATGAAAGATTTCCACCGATCGGAGATTCACGTTTGCCTAACCCGTCGTGTTTTGTTTGTGCTGTGAACAGGTCCGTTGTATCCTCTACTGAACCACACAGATATTTATTTTTTCTTCTTCAATAGATACATTCTGTGTTGCGTTTGAGCTCTTGTGGGTTAAAATAAATTGGAGGATTAGGGTGTGCTTCTGGGAATGTTTGTGCCAGTTACAGGTCTTTTTTTTTTTTTTTTTTTTTTAAATAATAATTTTGACATTGTGCTCTTTGTTTCGTGACCTTGTTAAAAACAAGTAGCTGGTAGGCTTGGCATATCACCCTGCAGCAGTCAATAAGGGTGCAGTAAAGCAGCAGTCACCGGGCCTGTTTTATGGGTTTGCACTGGAGCGCACAGTTAATTATTGCGGGGGATGTGTAGGCTGTTCGGTTCCGCTTTCAGTAGGCTGGTGAGTATTACACACACACACACACACACCCCATAGCATCTGTGTCCAATCAGAAAATGGCGTGGCTGTCTACAGGCAATGTGTCGCATGAACGCTCGGTGTTATTTCTGTTACGAGACCAGATGCATTAGTGTGATTAGGAAAGTTTGGGGGGGGGGGGGTGCCAGTAGTGGAGTGTAGTTCTTTCATTGTTCTGAAAAAACAATGAAGGAACCACATTTTCCCCCAGAAGGAACAGCTGGGCTTTAACGGCAGATTTTAGAATAATGATTTTTCTTTTTCTTTTTTTTACCACTGGGTTTTTTTATTTTTATTTTTTTTTTATCCTGTGAAATATCAGTGGTTAACAGTGCATGTGGCACACAGCACTGAGCACTGCAACAGGTCTCACGGTAAAATTGTGCAGGAGGGCTGTGCTATCACAAACAGGAAATGGTTTCCTCTGAGGTCGCACGTGTGCACGTGCAGTTTAAAGAGCAGCTGCACTCACTGCTTCAGCTTGGCTCCGCCTATGACACGACTTAGAAAAAAATGTGTCCTGGGGTCGATAGCGTAGGTGGTGTGCGCATCTCATTTGCATAAAGTATTCTATATACTGTACGCATGAATTTGTGCAACGTGACTGTGCCAGGCTCATGGAACAGGATCAAACTGTCAAACTAGGCGTCGCAGATCATGTATTAATCAAGATTCAGCAATCCGCATGGCCTGTTTCTCACCTCAAATGTTTTCGGGAGCATTGTTTTTTGTGGAGTGTTCAGGCAGAATATGATAAAGTTTATGGACAGGTCACCGTGTTTCTCGAAAACCAATCTAGCCAATCAGGTGCCGGCAGTGTTCCGTCATATTAAAAAAGTAAACGGACAAATTTGAGGGAGGCAGCAATTCTCCTGCTGGATATCTTCATCGACATCTGCGTCACGTAGTCTTATCTCCAAAGAGGTACTCTGATATCATAACTGGGGCGGGGCCAGAATAGAATGCAGAAGGGATTTTATCAAGTGTTACAGAGGGCAGCACCAAGATGTTATCTACCAGTTTATTTCTGCCAAATTATATTATTTCAGAAATGTTGAAATAATGGCACGGATTAAAATGATTCAGTACAGAGTGGGCATACAAACACCAAGGCTGTAATTACACCTGGAATCTAGGCTGTGATGACCTTTTAAAGAGACAGAAGATAGAGAGCGGGTTGGGGGAGAGCACAGCTGAGCTGACTGTGTATCGCTCCTCAGTTTCAATCCCCCCTTCCCTTCCTCCACGTCCTCCGTATCCATGACTCACACACGACAGCCTTTATTCTCATCTCTCATCCTCGCTGTTCTTTTTTTTTTTTTTGGGGGGGGGGGGTTATTTCATTTTCTAAAAAGCAGAACGAGTTATTTATGCAGGTCCTCTCTGGGCGAGGCACTCGGTCACGCGGAGCAGCGGACGAGGGACAGGCTGGTCTCCCAGGCCAGACGGACGCGGTACAGGTTTTTTGGCGGAATAAAGAGCTCTGGGGAGAGTTGTCGGGGGAGGGGGTGGCTCTGGCAAGTCACCTACCCTTGGAGTCCAGTCTGCTGACTTGTCAACACCTCGCCGGGCTTCCTGGCTAGGGCGAGCTGTTTACCGTCGTGGATCACTTCCCCCTCAGAGTTCACACTGGGCCGACGGTAAACTCACACGGGGTCAAAGGTCGGCTTCCACTCAAATCCAGGCAGGAGGGAGTCCGACGGAGGGAGAACTCCCTTTCAGGCAAGCAGGAGTCATCACTGCAGTGTGGAATTATCAAGAGAAATTTGGGCACCGAGACAACACAGACGAACATATGGCGGTACGGGGCACTGGGTGGCTCACGCGGGTTAGGATGAGCCCCACGTTCTCGGATCGATTCCAGACTTTGCCAGTGCCGACTGTGGCCGGGAGCTCCACAGGGCAACAGGCAATTGCTGATTGTGTCGTGTGTGGAAAGGTTCAGTCGCTGGTTGATGAGGTGCCGTGAACTGCTTGTTAAAAACTGCATATGAAAGGTCTTCCTCCCACTCCACTCTGTGGGGCCTCAGCTGTAGTCTGTATTAAGAGAAGCAGACTGTCGTCACCACGTGTTTCGGAGGGGAACCGCGGATGTCTACGCTCTCCTGAATCGACAGGGGAGTTTTACGCATGACAGTTAGCGTACAGATGGTTAGCCATTCCAAATTTGGGCTGGCATTGAACAAGCTCAGCCCCATGTTGGGTGCCAAATTAATATTTAAAAAAAAAAACAGCAACATGGCAGTATGACCAGCAGCCTCCAGGTTTATGAAGGACTCTTATGGTAATGGTACTCTTGGGGGAGAGCGTATTCTAAAAGCTGTACTCTGAGAAAAACAAGGAATGCGGGCAGCAACAGGCCTGCTCTCTGGAGGATTTCCTTGAGAAAAGTTTCCACTGCTTCAAAGGAACTTTCCACATCGTTCAAAAACAATTCGCCTTGCATTGTCGCCCGAGGGCAGGAGCGTGTGATAGGACAGGCCCACGTTCCGTCTGAGCTAGGGCTGATCGAAAACACCTCTCACGGGGGCAGGGCGGGGCGGGGGAGTGGGGGGGGGGGGCCTGGCCTGGCTGCGGTGATGTAATCTGGCCTTAATGGCGAGCGCGTTGCGGCGCAACCGCGGAGCCGCTCCAGAGCGGCGGTGCATCTTCGGTTTCCCCGACGCGGCCCGAAATTGAACACTTAGGCCCCATTAGACGCCTCATCTGGGATAAGTGCGGCTATTCCCGTTGTTTGCCGACCGCTCTCTCTCTGCCGCTGGCTGCATTGCATCATCGCCTCGGCTACAGAATAGCAGTGGGGGGGAGGGGGGGGGGTTTGGGAGTGTAAGTACACCCTGTTAATTTCCACAAACAAGTGGTGAAAAATCAGGTCTCCTCGCCGAGGGGAGAAACGCACAGCCGTGTGGCCGCCTGCGGTACTGCAGGGGGGCGCGCATGGCTTTTCAGAGCAGATGGGGGCTGGGAGGCAGTTTGAGCCGGTCTGTGGCGGATAGAGTGGGCTTTGTTTCCGCCAACTCTCACATGGCACCGCTGAGGAGTTGAGGGGGAGTGGGGGTTGGGGGGGGGGGGGGGGGGGGGAGGCAGCTGCAGCAGGCTCTCAGCGAAGGACACGCGGCTGTAGGGACTTACTCACTCATCTGTAAATGCCATCGGTTTCACAGAGAACCAGGAATGTACTGACAATTTTATATAGCTTATAATACATTACATAGATTTATACATAGATTATTGATTCATGAGTGGAGGTAGTATGAGAGCAAGCTCCACAGAATTTTCTGTGTAAAGGCTATTAGACATTTTAGACCCTCGTCATTGCAGGAAAATAACCTTGTTTCATCCAGCTGTAAATGCACAAGCCTCTCTTCCTTATATACATTCTGGTATGGGAATTACTTGAATTAAATTGCAGTTTATTAGTTTATTTGACAGGGATAATTCACATTAATAATATTTCTGTATACAGTATGTGCCAGAGACTCAGCCAGGGAGGCAAATTTTAATTAACTTGTGAATTAATCAACGTATAAACATGCTGCTTATCCTTATTATCAAGATTAAGGCAGACAACTAAGTTCAGTACTTACATGAATAGGACAACGTTTTTTCTAGTTTTTTTTAAGAAAAGTTGCTTATTTTATTGACTGGATGCACATTTTTCAAGGTCATGACTGGATGCTCATTCATATAAAAACAGGTACATGTGTGCAAAAATGCAGATGAAGAGGTTGCTTCATGGTTTGACAAACCCTTTGCAGCGCAGACAGGGACTAAAATTCTGAAAAAAATATCCTACTTTTCTCATTTTTCCTTGACAAACAAACATCAAACATTTCATAATACCTTCACACTGAATACTCAACCAAGTGACGGTGCAAATCTTTCACAACAGTCTTTCCTCATGGTGTCGTCGGAAAAGAGAACGTTCGACAGTTAAACCGAAATCTCGCCCCGGCCGGCCAATCAAAATGCTGCGCCTCGCTAGCTGCCGGCAACGATGCTAATACGTTTGCATTCACTGCACCGAAATAAAACATACGTTACATAACTCTCTGCTCACAAAGCACTTAGCGGATACTGTGTCAGAGGCCCATTCAAACCCTTCAAATGTTCGGGGGGCATCAGATAATGGCGGTGTTTAAAACGTAGCACCCTTTTAGCCTTTTTAAAAAGTCAAAGATGTATTGAGCTTCACGCTCATCACTGGATGCATTTACGGTTTCAGAAAACGATTCTGCACGAGCAGTATCAATTACACGGTTTTTTGGTGCCAGTTACACACACTGATCATTCGTGACAACCCAGAGCAAATTCTTGTTGCCACAGAACAGCTGTTGCATAACGACTGATATTATTTGTCATTATTTGCTGAGACACAAAAGTTATAGTGATTTTATTTCCTGTACATCAACCCTGGTGAAAATACATTAGGATAAACGCTGAAAAGGATCACCATACCCAGCTCATTATGAGAGATACTTATATAATTCATCCTTCTTGGAATAAACAGTACATGAAGAGAAGGCTGGAAATTTCCCTGGGTGATCTGGACACACTCTGATCATTTTTCCCTTATGAAAATGCAATAAACTGCAATATACTGAAATATGTGGCCTTTTTTGAAAATACATAGTGCTATATATTTTTTTATACAGCAGTGCAATATACTGCAGTATCTGAAAGTGGCAATATTTACAGTACATTTTTTGGCATTTAGCAGACGCTCTTATCCAGAGCAACTTAAACAACTACACCTGCCCATATAGTGTGAATACTATCTTAATAATAAATTTTATATCTACATATTTTCAATGAAGACCATATTTATAAAGTTTGGCAGCTGAGGCGTCAGATGAGCAGCTTTCATACAGGCCGCTGCAGTCCGATGTTGGCGGGAATGGACTCTGGCAGCAGGACGCCGTTGAGGTAGAGGAGCTGGTACGCCTGCTGCAGTTCCGCACGCAGCCTGAGGGGGCAGCAGAGAGACCGCAGCTCCTCCCAGGCGTCCAGCAGTTCGAGCAGGAGGCCCGCCCGGGCGAACAGTCCGCAGAGCCCTCGGTGGAAACGCGGCTCCACCGCCAGGGCCAGCCGGCCTGGGGCCGCGGTCTCCCCTGAAAAACCCAAAACGCAGGACGCTTAGCACACACCTGTCAGGGCTGCCCAGGTGACCCGGTTCAGCTCTCTCAGGGAGCTCAGACCGGACGCTGACTCAGCTCCTTTTCCAAAGGACTGCGTGAACCCTGCGGCACACACAGCTCAAATCTCCCTCCAATCAGAGCGAGACGTGTGAACGCATTCAGCCGCGAACGAAAGCCCACGGATTTGAGTACGCTCCAGGCCCCGTACAGGAAGACGCTGTTAGTCACTGCCTTAAGGCTCGGGCTCTGCTTTCTTTCAAACACCGACCATCAGAGACTTAACGGCAGGCCGAGCTATTTGAATTCCAGGTCAGCGCCATAACATTTAAATATTTACTGAGAGAGCGAGGCATATGCCGCACTTGAACCAGGACCGGTACTCCTGCTTTTCAAACTGAAAAACATCTCTCTTAAAACAGACACGCGGTCATCATGTTCAAAGTAAGAATAGTTCCCTTTACCCTTTCTCTCTTTGTCTGCCATCACATCGTACAGCACTGCATCTACATTTTAGGGGGGATACATTCCGTTTATGGGGCTAACTGGGGAGCTTACATTTCTTGTGGTACCTTGAAACACTTGTCAGCAGTTAAAGAGAGACTCAAATGTACACAAGCATAAAGAAGGGTGTGAAAGTATTTCTGAAAAAAAAGCAGCCATGCATTATCTTGGGGCCTGGAAGCAAGACAGCGTCTCTTAAGTATATCACGACAGGATTATCTGACACCACCAAGAGGGTGAGGTGGCTGCTGGGAACAAGTCTGTCCGCTGGACGACGCCCATGCTGCGTACCTTGGTAGAGCTGCTTGCACAGGCCGACGTTCTCCTGCACGTCGGCCATGTTCTCCCTGGCCCAGCGCAGCAGGCGGTCGGCGAGACAGGAGGATTCTGGGACTTTCGCGGCCAGCCGCAGCAGGTAGGGGAGCAGGCGCTCGGACATGACGGCCGGCTCGGCGAACACGTTGGGCTCGTCCTGCTCGTACAGACTGGCGCACCTGGAAGAACGAGTCAGCGCTGTGGGTGCGTTTATACCAACACGCTAAGGGTGTGTGTGTACCAAAACCCTGAGGGTGCGTGTGTACCAACACGCTAAGGGTGCGTGTGTACATAAACATGTGAGTGTGTGTGTGTACCAACACACTAAGGGTGGGTGTGTACCAACACCCTGTGGGTGCGTTTATACCAACATGCTAAGGGTGTGTGTACCAACACGCTGAGGGAGCGTGTATACCAACCCGCTAACACCACATTGGACGCTCTTGTCCAATGTATGTGTTCGTGGCTAGCCACAAAAATAACTCCATTATCCTACTCCATAACTCTCGCGTTATTTTTTTTACTTAAAACAGAAATAATGTTTTAAATGTGTTATATGCTGAGGGAACCGCCCTACAGGCTCGTGTGATTTCTAATCTCATTGTACAGCCTTTAATTGCATAGTACACATGATCTTGCGTTTCGCAACAGCCCCCATTGTAGCTGTTGGGTTTCGGATGGCGTCGGCACAAAAGAGCTAAAAGGGAGCATGGCGCGCTGCCAGGGGGGACTTACGCAGTGAGCTGGACGTCCCCCAGTAGAGCACTCAGGCCGCACCGTGGCAGCTGGCCCAGCAGGGCCTCCAGGGTGTGGCAGCTATCCCAGAACTCCTCCAGCAGCAGGTCCAGGACGCGCCGCAGGGCCAGGTTCACCTGCATCAGGAAGCAGGGCTCCCCCCCCGGGCGGGCGTGGCGGGCGGGGCCGACCGCGGAGGCGAAGCGGGCGGCCTCCGTCCTCACCCGCGAGTCCTCGTCCTGCAGCAGGTGCAGCGCGGTGCCTAGCAACCTGCGGGGCGGAGGGCACGGAATCACGCACTCGCCTCAGAATACACGCTCGCATCTTTTAAACAAGAGCAGGTCAAAACCTAGTATATGGCTGGACCGGCCGACCAATGGTGTAACCTCATCACTCAGTCACAGACATTCGCGCTTGTAGGGCTGGCCCCACTGTTGCGGTCCAGCCAAAACATGACAGTTACTACATCTGCAATGCAGAACTTCTGAGTTCACCCTCTTTCACGTTTTGATAAGGAGCAGCTCAGCCAATTCTTGTGGGATTTAAGAATGCAGAAGGATTGTAAAAGGAAAAGCCATCGGCACACCTACTGTGCCAGGTGCATGAGATGGGAAAAAGTATATTAAACATAAACGGAAACACAACTAAAACGTGCCACTAATAAATAATTTTTTTTATGTAAGAGTGCGTGGGAATTCACTCATATTTCATATAGAACGCAGAAGGAGAAAATATGAAGCGCTTCCTTGATACTGTGCTAGGAGGGGGGCGCTAATGGGTTCAATATTCAAGCAGACAAACAGAAGAGCCACTTCAGATGATGCAGACTCCACACCCTAACATTTAGCGGAGTTCAGCTGGACTCCGTTCAGCAGCAGACAGCTGGGCCTCACTTCCGCTGTCTCTAACGCTTGACGCTAATCCGGGTGAAACGTACAGAGCCTTTGTGCTCGGGCGGACGCCTCCATAGCAACCAAACGGCGGTTAACCACATCCCATGATGCGGAAGACTGGGGAGGAACGGTGGCGGCGCACCACGAAAAGACGAAGACAGGTCACGCCACTTTTGAACAAAGCTTTTGTTTTTGTTTTCATTCGTAGGCCATATGAGCACACGCTGATGCAATTCGGCCAGATTCCAGCCTTCATCAGAGAATCTGAACGAACGG
The DNA here is from genome assembly GCA_039654925.1 of Anguilla pacifica. Classification (NCBI taxonomy): domain Eukaryota; kingdom Metazoa; phylum Chordata; class Actinopteri; order Anguilliformes; family Anguillidae; genus Anguilla; species Anguilla pacifica. The sequence continues at coordinate 4,308,029 of CM077293.1, forward strand.
AACTAAGCTACTAATCAAAGCTAAACTGATCTGAAAGCTACACCAAAAAAAAAACCAACTCAACTGAATGGGATTATAATGACCTAAAATGACCTAAAAACAAACAAACACTGAAACTAACCTAATATTACATGGAAATAAACCAAACTAAACAGAACAGCTGAACAGAATGGTTTGAAGAGTCCGTAGCTACCACTGTAAATGGCAAATCAGGTAGCAGAGCATCCGAAGGGCCCTTACCTGGGGGCCAACGGTGCGTGTGGAGAGTGGCCCCTCAGGGCCCCGCTGACCATGGGGGCCCCGGCCAGCCGCAGGGCCTGAGCGCAGGCCAGCCTCAGGACCTCGGGGGCCTCTGGGGCCCGGTAGACCTCCAGCAGGCCACACCAGCGCTGAGTCAGCTCTACGGGCAAGGAGCTGAGCGGGGGGGGGGGGGGGGGGGGGCAGAACAGAACAGAACAGAACAGAGAAGAAACAGGGGTGGGGGTGGCGGGGGGGGAATCAGGCCTGGGTTATTACAGAGCAGTGAAAATTACAACAACTGTGTAACAAGCAACCCGGATAGCAAGCTACTCCGGACTGGATCTGCCTTGGTTACAGAGCACTGTAACTTACAACGACTGTGTAGCCACACAACCCAGAGAGCAAGCCACTCCAGACCGCATCTGTGCTGACTGTGCTGACTTTGGGCCAGAATCAGCCCAGATCCGGCCCAGATTCAGCCCCAGCATGATTCATCGTGCCCTTGACGTGTATCCCTGGGTCGCTGAAAACGCGAAACATTCGCAGGGTTCCGCGTGCCAGTCTGACACACAGCCAAGTTCGATACGCAGCCAAACGACACAACAGATTAGCCAGCACATCAAACTGCATAACCAACCGAAATTAATTCAGCGCTCTCCTGAATAACTCTAAAGGTTCTCAGTACATATGCAGTGATTCATCGAGTCGCCAAAGTACTTTTCTGGAAAAGGTCATCTTGCTGTTCTGAATGTTTCATTCAAAACTCCCAGAATCCTCCTGTTCAGCGATGGAGGCGATGGTAAGGCTACGTGTTGAGAAGGGGGGGGGCGGGGTCACAGGTAACGGACGGGCTGTGGGACCCTCGGGGGCGTGGCTCAGCTGTAGCGGTTAGCGGCGAGCCCGCGCGGGTCGGTCGCGGGATGGCGGTACTCACCAGTGGGCCAGCAGCAGGCTGACTGCGCGCAGAGACTGGGACAGGAGTTCGGGGCCCCCCCCTCTGCGGTCCAGGGCCCCCAGCAGCAGCTCAGCGCACTCCTCCAGGTCCCCCTGCGGGGGCGGGGGCGGGGGGGTCGCCCGGGGTGGGTCGGGGTCGCTCGGCGACAGTACCGCCACCGACGCCGCCAAGTAGAGCCGCCTGTACTCAACACTGCTGTCCTGCAGCGCCACCTTCAGGTTCTCCTGAACACAGAAATCACAGACTACTCAACACTCCTCTCCCATACGGTGAGCATCAGCTTCTACTGAACACAGAAATCAGACTACTCAACACTACAAAATACTCCCTTTCAATGCGGGTAAAGTCATAAAATCAGGGAAAAACTGATTTTCACATTGCTAGTCAAAATGTACAATCATATGACAGATAATGAATGCTGATGAAAGCAGTTGTTTCCAATCGGTATGAATTTTACTGTTGTCCAGAGGGGTTAAAGTATTTTAAAAAATGATCTGACCCCTGCGTGGCTGCGTGCGTATTTTACTATAACGCAGCGGTTCGTGTTTACACGCGGCTACTTCCTGTGTTTGGGATCACATGACCCGGCTTGTCCTGAGATGAAGGGTACGGGAGCGCACATTCAAACTGGGCGCAACCGAGAACGGCAAACACTCAGAAGCCAAATATTTTCGTTACGCGCCCCAGTAGAGGAAAAACTCCGCGCTTATCTGGGATTTTTACAGGAAGCGCTGCAGGCCCTACGTTCGAGATTAATCACAAAGAGAACGAGGCCGGGCCTTAAATTTGTTTAGTCGCCACGCGGGGCTGCCGCGTTTCCAAATGTCGCGATTTCACGTAACAAAAGGACGGAAGCCGCTGGTTTTTAATTTTTTTTTAAATCTCGGCTCCATCAGATTACAGTTCGCCAGGGGCCCAAACAGAAACTCGCTGTTATTACAGTGAGAAGGGCGAAAGGTCTTTGGCTCGATTTCTAGATGTGGAAGCTGATTGGACACACCTTTACTGGCTGAATTTCCTCGCATTGTGTTCTTATCACGGGACCATGTTTCAGGTGAAATTAAGCGATTCGAACCCGCCCGATTTCCTTCCCAGGGCGTTTGCCCCCTTCGGCGGCCATCTTACCCGCAGCGCTTCCTCCACCACCCGCTGCAGACCGCCGTCTCCGAGACTCCGCCCATCCGCGGCCCAGCCGACCAATGACAGCCGCGCGTCGGCGCTCAGCGCCGGAAGGTTCCGCCACGCCTGGCCCGCCCACCGCGAGTCTCCCGTCCTCGCCACCTCCTCGCACAGGAAGCGGACGGCGTTCTGGAGGAAGGAGGCGGAGCCTATCTGTACGGAACACAGAGAGCCAGGCAATCAGTACCGACGGGGACAGAGAGCAGAGCGGTAACCACGGGTAACCATTTTGTGCACCAGTAAGGCCGTGTTCGCACTGAAAATGGGCGTCCGTTAGAGCCAGGGGAAAAGGTCTGTGGTGTTTGCTGTGCAAACAATGGCAGGGGGTGCATTTTTGAGGCATACTAAAATGGCAGTGGGGTCACAGCACACCCGTCACGATGGGCGAGCTTGACGGGGGTGGGCCAGCCCAAAAAAACATTTTCATAAAAAACTTGTGATAGTCATCAACCATCCCCCGTCAATTTTTTTTGTTACGTGAACTCATCTGTGTCACTGCTGCATGAACACAATAAATATGCAGATAACTCAACTGTACCGCCCACGATGGTTCATCTGCCCTGTGCCCTGGAGACAGAGCTGGGCCTGAGCCCAAGGATGTTCTGCACCAAAGGTAATCCTAGGTGTGCTATGAAATAAACAGGCAACACATACTCAATAATATTATCCCTACTCTGGGCCGGGTTTTGAAAATGAAATAGGCCTTCAGCACTGGGTGAAAGGTTATTTATCTCCAACACAAGGGTGGAGCCTCAGACGGTTTGCCTCCGAGCAACGTTCTGTCCTGCGCCGCGCCACAACAGAAAACAGGTGTATAAATACGCCGCGCGAGAAGATCATAAAGCCCACGGCAATAAAAGAGCACAAACAAGAGAACAACTCGACTGTGCTGGAGACGGAAATGATTTCATCGCCTGTCGTATGGAGCTAGAAGAGAGCGCAGAAAATCTGTGTCCATATTCATAAGATGTCTCCGTGTAGGACTGGTTTAGGATCCATTTTGGGTTTTAATGGGCATGGTAGGATATGGTCAGGGTAACCGGACTCTACATCAGTCGTTCTGCTCTGAAACACTTAATGAATACCTGCCCTGGTGTCATATGACTTTGGTGGGGGCTCAGTACCTGGAGCTTGAGGGATGATGGGTTTTGTAGTTCTGACAGAAGCACGGCTTGCAGTTGGTCCAGGAAGCTGGCTGAAAAGAACCTGGCCAATAGGGCGCACACACTCAGGTAGGACGAGCGAATCAAGGGGCACCGTTGAGATGATGTCACAAGCCACAGCTTGGACTCAAAGCACTCTACCACTTCAGAAAGTTCAGAGTCCAGATGTGTGCTGTGAAACGAAAATGTTTAAAGTCATGCTTCAGAGCCAAAACAAACACAAACACACACAAACACGAATGCAAACAGCGACATCTTTGTGCACCGGAGTACTCCAAAACTGGGCACTGCAGGTGCAGGCAGTTCGCAGACGTCCATTCACGTTCACACCTTGTGACCAGGCAGGGAACATCCAGCCAATGGAAACCCTTCCTCCCCGGGCAACACAAGGGCCAATCACGCTTCACCTCACAGCACTCCCGGCCACAGTTGGCACGGATACGGTCAGAATTCAGAAGGATTCACTGCGCTAAAATCATTGGTTGTTTTACCGAGCAAGACTAATGAGAAGAACCTCAGGTGTGACCCTGCGGTAGCATAGCCGGGAAACCCTCCTCCTCCTCCTCCTCCTCCTCCTCCTCCCCCCCTCCTCCTCGCCCTCACCTGTCCGGGTCCAGTGCCCGTGCCAACACAGCTCGAATCTGCAGCAGCTGCCCGTGCAGGCGGTTGTGGCAGCGGGGGTCCGGGGGGGCCGGCAGACCCCTCGACAGCCGCAGCATCGTGCTGGCGTACTCGGCAGGGGGCGTCATGACAACCAGCGCCCGGGCGGCCATCGTCCTCACGTTGTGGATCGAGCTGGCGGCCAGCTGCAGCAGAGGTGGTAAGAACGCCGACAAACACCTGTGGGGGTGGTGGGGGTGTGGGGGTGTGGGGGGGGGAAGAGGAAGAGTTAATGATAACGTGTGACCGGCGGATGGGAGTACCTCACCTTTCAACTCATCCCGACTTCAAATTTGACTTCAGTACGAAAAATACCGCCAATACAGAGAAAAGTTGTAATGAAGCTACATTAGTTGAGTAAATAGGCTACGTTACAACAGACTGCTACACAAATCCCCATTGTGGCAGTAACATAGCTGCCATTTTCCCCCTGAGTAGCACTGCGGAGTTCGCTAAGGCGATGCCCGAGGTGCTCTTTCGTTCCAGCGTGGATTTTTCTCCCAGAAGCCCCCGGGACGTACCGGGCCTCGTCGTGGACGCCCGGCTGAAGCTTGCCCAGGAGGGTGAGGACGGGGAACAGGGAGGGGTGCAGGTGCAGCCGAGCCCCACCAGGGGGCGCCCCCGAGTCGCCGGCCGCCTGCCTCAGCTCCCCCAGCAGGAAGGGCTGCAGGGCGGGGTAGTGCGCGAAGAAGGCCTGGGGGGACATCCCGTGCTGAGAGGAACCCTCGTCCCCCCCCGGTCGCTGGCCCAACATTCGGGAGCACAGGGTGCCTGGGAATGCAGGGGAGAGGGGTGAGGGTCCCAAAATGGCAGGACAGAGAGCTAATGTGCCTTATTTTGGCTTCATGAAGCTCCATTCTCCCATCATTAGCTATCCGCAGTGGACAGGCACAATCCTAAATCAAAACTAACCACACGCTTTTCTGGGAATGGTTCATTAGTAATTTATGACGAAGCCCAGCTGGGAGCGTGTTTGGTGAATGTAACGCATCGAAAGGCCCTTTCATAAAAGGTTTAAAAGTGCAAACGCAAACCCCTCACCGGGTTTTTATATCTGCAGAACCCCGGAGGACCTGGAAGCGTTTTCTTCCTCTGTGATCCCTAATGGCCGGCTGACCTAACGGCCTCTGGAAAAAAGTGCTTCACACAGCCGAAACCCGGAATGCCAATGGGAATATTAACTTCTGCGAGAGTCCCTACAGGTTTACATGTTTGGACTGAACAGTGGAGAGTAGGTAAACAGCGCCACCCAGTGGATATCAAAGGTGTCCCATAAAATAGGCAGATATTGGCAGCTATATAAAACAACGGCAGCTCACTCTTATAGACAGTAGCAAAAATGTTTCAGACAGTGAGACGGGGACTTCAGCTTTCGTTTGTGAGCTTATTAAGATATACCACATAAACGTAAGATCATGTAAATGATGGTCCCACAGGAACCCTGGAGAACAGAGGCGTCATTAAATTCCAGTCCTGGGGGGCCACGGAGTCTGCTGGATTTCGGTGTGCTTCAGCATGAGCATTTCATTTAAGTCACTGATTGGCTTTTTTTTTTTGGATTTGTGAATGTGGGAGGGGCTTGAGGATATGGGAGGAGCTTGGGAATGTGGTAGTGGCTTGTGAATGAGTGAGGGGCTAAGGGATATGGGAGGGACTTGGGAATGTGGGAGGGGCTTAGGGGTGTGGGAGGGGCTCTTACTGTAGAGCTGGAGTGCCGCGTTCCTCATGGCCCAGCAGGGGGAGCTGAGGAGCTGGAGGGAGAGGATGGTCATGGAGGAGGCGTACTGGAGCACTGCCACGCCCAGCCCAGAGCCGCGCACCAGGGCCTGCAGCGTGTGGACCGCACACACCTGTGGACCGCACACAGAGGAGAGGGTTCAGTGTGTGGACCGCACGCACTTGCACACAGAGGAGAGGGTTCAGTGTGTGGAACAGTGCCTGTATGTGCATATAAGCACACGTATATGTGTATAAGCATGCATATTTGCGTATAAGCACACATGTGTGAGTATAAGCACACGCGTGTGAGCGCATAAGCACACGTATGCGCGCGGTGACCTGCGGCAGGTCCAAGGTCTGGTCCCAGCTCTGCGGCACGGGGGCGCCGGCGGTCTCCAGCAGCGTCGCCACGCTGAGCGCCAGGAGGGGGCGGGACTTGCTGCCGTCCTCCGCCGCCGCCACGCAGAGGATGAGCATGGGCAGCCCGGCCGCCCGCCGCGTGATGGAGGTCCCACGCGGCGCCTGGAGCACCGACAGGCCCTGGGGGGTTGGGGAGACAAGGTTGATGCGGATTTGAGAAAGGCCTGCCCAACTTCTTAATACTTCATTGAGCTTTGCTAATGAATTATTGGTCAGTTAACTTTCTCTGCCCAATCGTGTGAGCGAGCGTACCTGCTTCAGCATGCAAGCAGGAACCTCCTGCAGCTCAGGATCCCCGTTGCTCAGAAGCGCGGCGCAGAACTTGGTGAAGCCGACACAGCATCCCTCCACCGCTCCCTTTAGAGAAGGAACGCAGACCGTGTACTGGTGAATGGGACCAGCAGGGGGCGCTGTTCCACAGACAGACTTTTTGTAGAAACCGTTCCACTGCTAGCTGTGTTTACACTTTGCATTTCAGCATTCAGCAGGTTCTCTTATACAGAGAGCGTCCAGGTTACGAGGCACCCCACCCAGGAGTCGAACCTGCAATCTCTTAATCACAAGCCCACTTCCCAAACACCCAGCAATGCCAAGTTGGCGCGGGATCGAGCGGTCTTTACCCAGTGACGGCACTTGAGGAGGATGTCCTTGAACACCACCGAGACCCTCTTCAGGTATTCTGCGGTCAGGGGAGCCTCTATGTAGCAAGGCGTTGCCATGGCGTTGTCCACAAAACTGCCTAAAAAAATCCCTATTTCCTTCAAAGGAATAAAAAAAATGAAATAAATACTCAGATAAGCTGGAGCAGATTACAGCCAAAATTTTGTTAATGCACTGATGTCACGACTGACACGCCCCAGCCAGTGCAACATTTTGCCAATTGCGGTTGTGATGACGACAGCCGATCTCTTTAGAGGCAGCTCTCCACTGTATTTGCATATTACTGGCAATAACTAATAAAGGTGTCTTCATCATGTTAGGCCACATTTGAATTCGTACTGCCATCTAATGACTGCTTCTAGCTAGTTGTACTTTGTATTTATCTAGATAGCCAACTGCCCAATGCCCTCTATTTCTGCAACAGTTTAGAGATAAAATGCTGCACTTTACATTTTTCTCAGTGATAAATAATGTGCTACTAAGTATAAATACTAGTAGAAAATGCATTCGCGTTAGCCATGATTAGCACTGCAGCTACTTGCAGTAGTTAAACGGACACAGAGCTGGGCAGCCCTGTCCCTGGCGTACTGGCACTGACAGATCTGTATCTGTTATTATGGTGAAGTGAAGTCCGGTCACTTCAGGCTCAGTATCTCCCCACTGCAGTCACCTGCACTAAGGCAGTGTATTGATCTACCTGTAATGAAGAACCGTGGCATGACAAAGAGACATTTAGCATACAGGGCACCAGGGCCGCCTCTTCAGATCAATAACAATCTGCACAGTAAATAAATGCCTGGAAGAGACAGGGGCTGGAAGCTGCTGTCCTTAGCGTGCGGGATTATTAATCAATACTGTGGCACAGCCTGACACGGCCGGGGGGGGGGGGGGGGTGAGTGTGGGCAAACAGGACAGTGCCTTTAGGGCAGAGGTAACCAACCCTGTTCCTGGAGATCTACCGTACTGTGTGTCTCCACTCTAACCCTAACAAAGCACACCTCATTCAACAGCTAAAGATCTACCATCCTGTAGGTCTTCACTCCAACCCAAACAAAGCACACCTTATTCAACAGCTAGAGATCTACTGTCCTGTGCGCCTTACCTTGAGGTACGATAGAGAGGTGTGTTAGTGTGTGTGTGTGTGTGTACCTGTTTGTCTCAGTAGGTATTGGAACACTTTCCAGAGCTTCCTTACCTTGAGGGAGACCCAACAGCAGGTGAGGACCAGGCTGTGCTCCTCCGACAGCAGCACGCAGTCCTCGTCCTCCCCCTCTCCCACGCCCGGGCCCCCACCCTGGGCGATCACGGAGCGAATGGCGTTCCCCATGTCACAGAAAGACGGGGGGGCCTCTGTAACAGAGGCACAGGAGATTGGCTCTTCTCAGTTAGGGTGGCTGAAGTTTTAAGAGTTACTAGTTCTCAGCTGAAACCATATCACTGCCCACTGACCAGCTCTGACAATCCCTTACAGAAATGTAATACACAGAAAATATAATGGAAAAAAGTAATGGTGTAATATTGCGTACACACAGTGTAATATTACCACTGTAAAGGGGAATTGCCTGGGTCAGGGTTTAGCTTTCATTCGTTCAGAATGTAAGAATCTGCACGAATGAAAAGCAGTCAGGAAGGCCAAGCTGAATAAGTGCAGCTTCTGAACCGCGCCCGGAGGGAGATTACCCGTCTCTTCTGCACACACAGCCTGGTCTCCGTACAGCACCCCCAGCAGGAGGCGACTGACCCGCTCCAGCAGATCCAAAATGGCGTCCGCCACGGACAGGGGCAGCACTGCCTTCTGCACCGGGCCCAGAGTGTCAGAACCGTCCAGCAGACACTTCTGCAGGGCAGCCAGAACCCCTGCGGAACAGAACCAAAAAAATGACTGTTGTATTAGACAACAAATATTACTGACATAAATTAATTAAAGGTTTTTAATTTTTTTCCCCAGGGGTTATGGTGGCTTAATGCCTAAACCAGAGGCAGAGGATTTTAACGTGTTCTAAGCATCAGGAGCGTTCTCACTGCGACAACTGACATCACAGGGTAGAACAGGGTTCTACCCCATCACAGGGTTCAACGATACACACAAATACCGGACCGCCCAGAGACAGTTCTGGGTCTGGAAATCAGCGTTTCCTGATTAATCAGGTTAAGGACCATCGCTCTGTGCGGGCCTCTGGGCCTTACCGTGTATGGGCCTGGTCTTGGCGGCCAGGAGCAGGTTGCTCTTGGCGGTCAGATAGTGCTCTTCTAACTCCCGCAGGAGAACCCGGAGCACGGCGTCCGTCATCCCGCCACGCGTATCCGCGCTGACCGCAGCCCCATCCCGCTCCGGGAAGACAGAGGCGTCCCCACACCTTCAGAGAGAGAGAGAGCAGAGCCCGCGCTGCGTTTTAATGGACACAGTCCAGCTCGACAGGAAATAACCAGGGAGCTTGCTGACTCATCATATTTTTGTGATTTTATTTTTTTTAAAGACGGGAGCGGATGGCGGTGGCTTGGCGCTGGTCCCCTTACATCTCGAGCAGGACGCGGAAGAACAGCGCCCCCGTCTGCCCGTCCTGGACGCGCGGGCTGCGCAGGAGCTGCCCCGCCCTTTCCAGCAGGGCGGGGCCGAGGTCTGGGGGGAGGGGCCGGGGAAAGAAGCGGAGGAGGAGCCCGGCGGCCAGCTCTCGAACCTGGGGAAAAAGGGGAGGAGCGCCAGGCCTGTTACACCCCATTACCCACAACCCCCAGGGCTCCGTCTCATTACATTACACTGATTTAGCGGATACTCTTATTCACGGCCAGTTATAATGCATGGTAACGTATATGAAAAATGGTGACATGGACCTGGCTAACAACACTCCCAGGCTAGAGACAGTAAATGATACACATATACAACACTGCTAAAGCAATGTGGGTAACTATGCCAACCCAGAACCACGACAACAATAACATAATGGACAACACCAATACCATAACAATCACTGAACTAATCAAATAGCACTATGGGGTAGGTGGGGACTGGACAACAGTAAAGATGTAGCCTGAAGACATGGGACTGGGTCAGAAGATGGCCAGCGACTGAGCTGCACAGCGGTGGAACGGGCTTCGCGTTGTCATGGCGTCTCGTCCACAGACGCGCGTCCGCGCGACCTCGCGCCGCTCACCTCGTTGGTGGAGTCCTCCAGACAGCCGATAAGGACCAGGAGCTTCGGCCGGGCGAAGAAATCCCACCGTCCCCCCCGCCTCGCAAAGCCAATCAAATCGGACACGTTCGCTGCGGAAGACGGAGAAGCATTCAAAGCCGTAAGGCAAGTTTGACTAACACCAGCACCGTTCCAGTTAATTAAAAACTACATTTTACATTTTATCACCAGAAAACCGTAAAGCAGGTAAGGCAAGCGTAGAACAGACATACCATCGAAACAGATGTCTCAAAGAAGGAGCTTTTGTAAGACGTTTGAAAATTTTTTAAATAGCTCATCCTTACATTTTTTTTTTTTGGTGGTGCAAAGAAGAAATTTCCCCCCTTCCCCCCCCTCACCTGGCGGCTGGCCCTTCTTCTTGTCGGGCCTCCAGGTGTCAGTGCAGGTCTCCAGAACGGCGGACAGGAGGAGGAGCACCGTCCTCTTCCTCTGGTAACTGTGGCCTGGAGCCAGGTAGGCGAAGGGCAGCTGGGCCAGCCAGTCCACAAAGTCTGCAACAGAGTCGCTTACTGAAGCCAAAGCCGCCACACTTTACACTCTACACACACTAATAACACCTCAGGCACCTGTGTGACTGAGCATCGGTTAGGTCAGAGTAATGTTCGCCGGGTGAACTGGACTTAATGTGTTCATGGCTATGAATAACTGTTACAAAATGAGTATTGTACCTTATCGCACCTGTGTTTTGTAGTTGTTCCAATGACCTTTGGTATGCACTTATTGTACGTCACTTCAGATAAAAGCGTCTGCCAAATAAATATCAATTCTTTAACTCCGTCTCCCATGATCCCCTGGGGCTCACCGACTCCTTGTTCCAGCTCCGTATCCTCCTCCTCCTCCTCCTCCGTGCCCTGGCTGGCTCCGCCCCTGCCCCGCCCCCTCCTGGCCTTGAGGCGTGCCAGGCAGCTGTCTCGGAGGCGGACCAGGAGCTTCCTCAGCGCCCCCTGGAGGTGCTGGCGGAAGGGGGCGGACTCGCAGTTCAGGTTGAGGGGGAGGAAGCCCCGGACGGCGGAGAGCTCCGCCCCCGTCGGCGGCTGGCTGGTTTTGGGGCTGCAGCAGAGGAGGTTGAGGGCGGCCAATCGCACGCCGTCGTCCAGGGAGCCCAGCGCCAGGCGCAGGGTCTCCGCGGTGCGGGCGTCGTCCGGGGGCGGGGCGGCGCTCGCAGCCCGCCGGGCGCTCATGACGCTGGTCCAGGCGCGGAGGTGCCCCGGGCGCCCCGGCTCCAGGGGGGCCAGCAGGGCCCCGAAGGCCCCCGGAAAAGTGCGCAGGGTGCAGGGCAGGAGGCAGCCGGTGGCACCGCCCTGCAGGAAGGTCACGTCCGAGGTCAGGGCCTCCAGAAGCGTGGGACGCCAGCGCCGCGCCCACTCCTCCGCAAGCTCCGCCTCCAAGGGCGGGGCGGCGTCCTGGCCGACGCCCCCGCACAACTCCCGCCTCTGCTGGTGGATGAGAGACTTGTAGACGTCCGAGGCGCACGGGGACAGGTGATTGGTGGAAAAGCACTTCAGGAGATGACGGGGAAGCTCTGGAAAGTGTTCCAATACCTACTGAGACAAAAAGAGTACAATCAAGCAACAACAGGAAAAATTAAATGAAAAACTATCTATCCATCCATTTTCTAAAGATGCTTATTCCTGGAACATGTGGGGGGGGGGGGGGGGGGGGCGGTGAGCTGCAGCTTCCTGCTATCACTGCAGCTTTGGCGAGGCCGGTGCCCGGGTGCTTACCGTGCTGGTGCCCACGTAGGGGAGCAGCGCGGAGAGGGGGGGGTACTTGGCTTTAGCTTGCCAGGGCAGGGAGGAGATGCGCCGCAGTAAGGCGAGGTAGAGGGGCCTCTCCGCGCCGCCGAAACGCCGGCAGTCCAGCTGGTAGACCTCCAGCAGCAAGCGGAAAGAACCGTGCACAAACTCCGACACGCCCTCCAGCTGAAGAGCGGGAGAAAAAAAATTAAATCACCATCTCCAAAATGGCTACATGCACACGTATCAGAGCTGAAAACGTTCTTCGCCCACCTCCCCATGCCCCCCATGCCGGCACCCGCACTCCTCCCTCCCACCCATCCCACCGACCCCCCCCCCCCCCCCCCCCACGAGCCCAACACTCACGGGACTCTCCGCATTGTTCCAAATGACCCGAGTGAGTTGCTGCCGCAGGCCGTGGTCCTCCTGCAGCAAGGGGGCGCCGCGCACCTCCCACACCTCCTCCAGACAGTCCTTCAGGCACCTCAGCCACAGGGTAAAGACTGGCGGAAGCCAAACAGAGGGCGGTTGGGGGGGGAGGTTAACTCTTCAGCCCACAGCGAAGCCCCTGAGCTCAGGAACAGCGCAGGCTCACTGTACCTTGGAAGACATAGTAGTGGCAGTCCAGCTTTTCCTCACACAAGGCAGAGACCACAGGAAACAGCCCGTCCAGGATCAGACACGTCTACGACAGCGAGGGGGATTATCTCAGCAGGTACACAACGGGAACAAGGACCATCTTACCACTATTCGGCACTAACAGAAGGGAGGGGATTCCAGCTACTTAGAAAAGGAACACACTTTGCAGTGGTTCCTAAACTTTTTAATATCGGGACCCAAATTAGAAATACTTTTTAATTGCGGGACCCAAATTTGAAATACTTTTTAATAGCGGGACCCAAATTTTAAATTTTGCTCATTTCAGAGACCTGTCAAATACATATACTAACTCAGCCTAGTAGAATACAGACTCATCCCGGGACCCACCTCATACACTCCCATGGAACTACTCAGAAACCTATAGCTTTAACACATGACCTTTGTGTAGCACAACATATTTAACCTGTGAACACTGATCTAAAGGAGATGTGTCAATCATGTGAGCCACACCCCGTTGTTGTCCAGCGGGCTGGTCAGGATGTCCTTGCGGCAGCAGGTAAGCAGGCCCCGCGTCACTGCCAGCCTGTCCACACCGTCAGCCCCCCTGGGCCCGCATTCGACCCTGAGTCCACCCACACACAACAGCCAGGGATCTGAGAGACACGACCTCACGTGTTAATGCGTCCGCATTCAGCCTGAAACATAGCGCTGCATCACTGAAATGATTACACATGCACATCTACATCACTGACATTATTACACATCTACTTCCCTTACAGTGCTACATCACTGACATTATTACACATCCACATCTACTTCCCTTACAGTGCTACATCACTGACATTATTACACATCCACATCTACTTCCCTTACAGTGCTACATCACTGACATTATTACACATCCACATCTACTTCCCTTACAGTGCTACATCACTGACATAATTACACATCCACATCTACTTCCCTTACAGTGCTACATCACTGACATAATTACACATCCACATCTACTTCCCTTATAGTGCTACATCACTGACATAATTACACATCCACATCTACTTCCCTTACAGTGCTACATCACTGACATTATTACACATCCACATCTACTTCCCTTACAGTGCTACATCACTGACATAATTACACATCCACATCTACTTCCCTTACAGTGCTACATCACTGACATAATTACACATGCACATCTACTTCCCTTACAGTGCTACATCACTGACATTATTAGAGATCCACATCTACTTCCCTTATAGTGCTACATCACTGACATAATTACACATCCACATCTACTTCCCTTACAGTGCTACATCACTGACATTATTACACATCCACATCTACTTCCCTTACAGTGCTACATCACTGACATAATTACACATCCACATCAAGCTCACTTATAGAGCTACATCACTGGACGTTCAATACAGGGCTGCTGGCGGTTTTTGCACTGAGCAGATGCTGTTATCCAGATCAACTTAAACAACTTCGTTTTTTTTATTTTTTAAACAGTATCCATTGAAACAGCTGGATATACAGTATACTCAAGCAATTCAGGTCAAGTACTTCGCTCGAGGGTACAACGGCAGCATCCTACTTGGGAATCGAACCAGCACCCTTGCGGTTACAAGTGCAGCGCCTTTAGCCGTTACACCGCACCCGAGCCCAGCCTTTGAGGCTCTTCCCCGCTGGCCCGAAAACCGTCTCACCTGCGCTGGTGACCTGCAGCAAGCTCCGCGCAGCCAGGCCGCCGTCCCCCCGGGCCTCCGGCGACGTGTTGATCAGCATGGCCACGGCCGTGCCCGAAAGGAGGCGAGCGTCGCGGTTCGAGGTCTTCTCCACGGACGTCGAAGAAAGGGCAAGGACGGGGACAGCAGCGGTTATTTCACACGAGCGACAAACGATTAAAATAACAAGACCAGGGCAAAACATAGTATATGGCTGGACCTAACACACGTGATCCGGCCGACCAATGGTGTAACTTCATAACTCGGCCGACCAATGGTGTAACTTCACCACTCACTCAGTCACTCAGTCACAGACATTCGCGTTTGTAGGGCTGGCCCCGCTGTTGCGGTCCAGCCAAAAAAGGCGCACACACGGCAGGAAGGGAACATGGAGCACACCTCTCCCAGGATGATGGACATCAGGTGCTTGAGAATGCTCTGCACAGCCGAGTCACCTGAGTTCTTCTCCCACACCAGGTGGGCCACCTCCCTGTGCAACAGCTGGAACACCTGGAGACAGACCTGTGAGTACAGGGGCCAATCAGAAAGCAGCAACCATATGCCACAAGGTGAACACGTCCAATCACACGAGCTATCTCAAGTAAGAGTACTGGCACACGCCATCATCATACGTTCATGCTAGACTCCACAGTGTTGAGCGTCCGCAGTCTGCATGTTTGAATTTCACTTACGCTGCAAGCAAGATAAAAATGAAACGGAGGCAAGACGTTCTCAATTCCGTCGTTTGCCGTTTTCGCGTAGGCTACTTGCCTTGACCGCTAGGTAACACCACTCTCCGTTTCTCGACACATCTTGCTCCAGCGTCACGGCGAAAACCTCAGCTACTCTGCTAAGTAGAGACGGGCAAATCTGCCTGCACACCTCACGCCCCATGGTGCTGTCTTCCAAGAACATGCATACTGTCAAGAGATGAGATCAAAAACAGCAGCTTTAGGTTTAACAACTAAGTACCGCGTGGAGTCGACTAAAAGTCAAGCGAAGACTTATTTAATACAGCCGATCGTGTTGGTAGAATGCAGTAAAAATATAATGTTTTCTGTGAACCATAGACTAACCTGTTTGGAGATCTTTGGCAGACAATATCTGAAAGTGGACAAAGCGTTACTTTTTTGTTAAAGTGAATGACAAGAAAAACCCAAAAAAATGTGAGCAACTCAGTAGGTACCTGTTCTTTCTCAACCAGGGTCATCACACATGCTTTTGTCTCTTCGAGAACGACAGAATGATTAACTTCTGACAGCTGTTGCAACATCTGCAGAAAAACAGAGTGTTAAATTCTGGACATAATTAACCGGCGAGTGGAGATAATTTGTGTGTGTGTTTGTGTGAAAAACAATACCTCTAAAGAACAGAGCGCCTCCAAGGTGATCTGAGAGGACGCAATAACTCACCTGGTCCAGTTTACGGCAGGCTGTGGAGATGTGCGACATGTCCAGTTGCATAGAGATGAGGAGTCGCGCGAAAGGGAGGATGCATTTGACCTCCAGCGCCCGTAGCCGCTTCGCCTGGACCCTTCTCAGCAGCTGCGAAGCCTCCTCGAGACTGCGCTCTTTGCTCCGCTTCGCGCCGTTGCTACGGATGGAAACGGCACGGAGTCGTTAAATGGAACCGACAACATCGCACATTCTCAGCCTTTCAGATAAAGTTGAGGTTCACTGCATAGCTGGGCAGCTGGCTGTGGCACAGAGTACATGCCTGCTAAAACTCTTACATATGTTTTTAGCTGCACTGTTTACCTAACAAGCTATCTAGCTAACTAAATGCCGAGATAGCCAGCCGCTGCACGCGATTGGACCATATTTTACCTTGTGCATGATTTAAGCTTTTCGATTACAAGTGTCAGGGTATTAGTCACATCTGCAGATAATTCTTCCTTTGCGTTTAAATAAACGATCTCTCGATCGCAGGCTTCTATGTTACTTTGCACTGACTCGTCCCGAAACATACTCTCAAATGTTTTCAGACTGTGCCACAACGTGGGCTTCCGAATGCTACCCTAACTTACAGTAGTTCGATGTACTACAGCCTTTCCTTGTACACATGTTTAGCTCTGTAAAGACTTGACAGATGGACCTTTAGCGTTTAGATCTCGTGTGGTAATTTGACCTTGCGCCATCTGCCGGCACGTATGTCTTAAAGCACTCAACAACAGTATTTTCTCTCAAAACAACTTACACAGTGTGAGATTCTAACACACAGCCGGACTTAAAAATTTGTAAGTGCATAGCTGACCTTAAACCCATATACAAGTCTGACATGCGAAGGGTTCAATTCCCTGCCGCGGTGCTTTTGGTACCGTGATCCCATCTCTGTTTGCCTTACGTGAGCAATGTCTGGTGCCAAAGGAAAAAGCAGGAAGAACTTAGCCAGTTCAGTGAAGCTTACCAGCAGCAAGTATTGGATAGACATGCAAAAAAGGAAAAAGTGGAATGGGATAGAACGAAATGGAATTTGCTGTAAGAAATCCAGTGCCGGGATTAGGTTGCAATGCTGGGTAAAGGTAAAATGTAAGCAGCAACAACATGTAAGGGCAACAACCACAAACACTGGCCACTTTCACTTTCCATTCCTTGCATTTGCTTGTCACGGGAATGTTATATGGAATGCAGGTACAGGTAGTGATGGGGAGAGACTAAAATGTTTGTTACGTCGGCATTGTTGTGTAATTTTGGAAATCCTCTACATCAGGGCTGCCCAGCCTTGTTTATGAAACTCTACCTGCCGTCCTGTAAGTTTTCATTTCCACATAAATTTAGCGCACGTGATTCTACAAAATAGCGGCTCAGTGAGATCTCTAGCTGTTCAATGAGGTCTGCTTTTTTATGGTTGGAGTGCAAACCTACAGGTTGGCAGATCTCCAGGTTTTGTTACGTAGGCATTCTCATCTAATTTAGGAAATCCCCTGAATTATAGGGCCTGATCTTTTTGTTTACTTTTATTTATTCGACACCTTGTTTTGCTCCTTTTATATGTTTCTGTGTGGTAATGGATGTGTGTTTTATTTGCCTTATCCATTTAAATACCCATTAATGTAACTGTTATAAATAAATTATAAAATTTTAAAAACTGTAAAAATATGGTTTTGGGGACTGAAGCTCTGCATGAGCTGTCTTGAGGCACCTGTTTCTTTTGTTTACTTTCAGTTGTTTTATATTTATCAGTGATGTGATGAAACCATGTAAAATACTCGTTGATAAATTGGTGCTGTTGCCTGCATGTTCAGTTTTAACAAGCCCTACCTGTTGCATTTACATGTATTCATGTATTCTCATTACGATTGCTATAATGTCCTGTGATATATGAGTACACATAAGTAAGGAAAGTGTAGCCTATTACCAAAGTGTACCCTATTTGCATTGCCTCCTTTCTTTGTTTTTTTGGTAGGCTACGGAACCTGAACTAGATTTTTCTGAGTTGAGCAATACAGCACCAAATAAATGCATATTTAGTAACCAGGCATTCGTACAGAGAAAGGAAATGAAAAGCGCGACCAATGAATGGAAACCGAAACTTGCCGCAAATGTATGAGTCGGGCCCGGAAAACGAATCTTAAGATTAGGATCATAAAAGGAGGCGGGCCTCTCAGCTGTTCAAAACACAGCACCAGACAGACAGCCACCATAAGCGGACTCGTCACTCTCATCTTGTTCATCTCGGCTGAATCCTCTTGAGCGACTCTCCGTTTGCACACAAATCGAAAAGTTCGACGTCCTAAAGGGCATTTATTCAAACGGTAATACGTTGTTTTTATTCTACGCTAGTAATTATACATACAGTATTTGCTTTGATCACCACCTGTTTCTCTGTCTTACTACACGTGCAAACTGTGCCTTAATAACTACCGTTAGCCATAATCATTTGGAATAATTATTTTCAGAGTATTTCAGAGACTGTTTTGCGATGACTCCAAAGCTGTATTATGAAATAAAAGGACGTATGTGAGGTTCACTTCAAGTTGGTGTTAATTCATATCCTGTTGAGCTGATTTTTATTTATTTCATTATTTCGTTTCAGATCAGATTTCTCGTCATGGAGCTAACGATCAAACTCTTAGCTGGGAATACTTTTCCCCTGTCCGTGGATCCGCGCACCACAGTCGGACAGCTGAAGTCCATGATCCAACAGAACGCGGAAGTCCCCAGCGCGAGGCAGCGGCTAAGTACGCAGAACGGCCACAGGATAGACCTGAAAGACCACGGGAAAACTCTGCAGGACTACGGTTTGCATTCGGGATGCATAATCGCCGTGCTGATCGTACAGACCTTTCAAGTGTTTCTGAAAACCACTACCGGCCAGACGCACACCTACGACGTTTCCCCGGGAGAGACCGTCTCTGAGTTCAAGCGCAAGGTCCAAAATAAGGAGCAGGTCGCCGTCCAGCAACAGAGGTTGGTCTACGGAAGCAAGGAGCTGCAGGATGGCTGTAAACTGGAGGACTACGATATAAAAGCGGGGAGCACCATCCACCTCGTGCTGCGTCTGAGAGGAGGCTGAATCTGGTTCACTGCGCCAGTTTTTCCATTATTTTGAACTCTGCTTCTTTTAATTTCTAAAATTATTTGAATGAAATGTTTAAAAAATTTGAATAAAAATTCTATTTATAAGTATCTGTTGTTATGCTAAAGACATAATGGGACCCTGTTCAACGAGCTTGCTTTTGACACCGTTGTATTGAGCTTACCACCATGCTGTACTGGAAGCAAATTCCACCGACCTCGGTCATGTGGTCATTAAAAGTGATTGACTGACTGATTTTACTTTTCAACTGTCTTTAATGATAGCTGTGCAATACTGAAATAAAATGTTATAAGCAATTCTGTGTATGTCATTAACTCTGTTGAGTAATGTAATTTTTCAAATGTAAGGATGAATATACAAGGATGTGCTTAGCTAAATGTGTTTTTGTTTAGGTCATGATTGGCGTAATTGGTGCATCATACTACAGTGTGGTAGGTGGCAGTGTAGTATAATGGATTATTAACCAGGCTTATAACCTAACACAGATTACAGGTTCAATTCCTTGGTAGGACTCTGCTGTTGTACCCCTGAGTAAGGGGTGCTTTTAACCTGAATATACAAGGACATGGATGCAATGTAAATGCTATGTGAAAAATAAAAAAGTTGTAATTCGCTCTGGATAAGAGCGACTGCTAAATGCTTGTAATGGAATGCATAAATTGCTCTATGTAAGAGTCTGCCAATGGCAGTAATGTAATGGTGCAAGAATAAACAAACCATGATGAAGGCAAGCACTTGTTTTATTTCAAAGGTCGAGTGGAAAAAAATGGCTGATCATCGAAACGTTACATTAACGCATACCTGCGCAGAGTGCAGGATTTTATACAGCAGGTGCACATCGAGGTGTTTTCCTCCACGTCATTTGCTCTAGACATTACTACATAGCAAGTAACTGGATTTCGGTTCCTATACAACACTGGTGGGTATTCAAGACAGCAGCAGGCTTTGCTTATAAGCAACAACACTGATAATGAAGTAATACTAAAGTAGAGCAATACTGATTAGTCTTACTTGAGCACCAATCTGCATGTTGTGTTTAGTTTACACCTTAAAATTAGCCATTGATTTTGTATTGTATTGAGTTTTGTTGTTGAACTAATATGGATAATGCATTAGCTTCGCTCAAATCTCAGTTCAGCATCCAGGTTAAATTTAATCACGTGTCCATTTTTTTTTTTTGTGACACGTGCGATTCTACAAATTGAGGCAATGTGTGAAGGATCCAAATCATTCTCTTCAATTATCGCATACAGTACAATCAGTCAACATGATTCTCAGTTCGTGTGCAAATCCTTATATTTAGAAATGGCATTTCAGGGAACGGGGAGAGAAAACAACTCCACTAAAAGTGCTGAGGCTTCACAGGCAAAGACTTGTGATGATCACAAATCATCGAAATGAGACCTAGGCCACAAAAACCGGCCAGGGAGCTTCAGCGTGAAATGCACGTAAAACTGTGCGGGTCCCAGAACATTAAAAGCCTTCTTGAAATTTCCATCCGTCGTCCGCTACCCTAACTTACAGTAGTTCGATTTACTACAGCCTTTCCTTGTACCTCTGCCTCGTAGACATGTTTAGCTCTGTAAAGACCTGACCGATCGATCTCTAGGGTTTAGATTTCTTGTGGTAATTCGACCTTGTGCCTTCTGCCGGCACGTATGTCTTAAAGCACTCCACAGCAGTATTTTCTCCCAAAACAACTTACACAGTGTGAGATTCACACCGCCAGACTTAAAAATGTGTACACACATAGCTGACCTTAAACCCATATACAAGTCTGACATGTGACCAAGGGATCAATTCCCTGCCGTGGTGCTTTTGGTACTGTGATCCCATCTCTGTTTGCCTTACGTGAGCAATGGCTGGTGCCAAAGGAAAAAGCAGGAAGAACTTAGCCATTTCAGTGAAGCCTACCAGCAGCAAGTATTGGACAGACATGCATAAAAGGAAAAAGTGGAATGGGATAGAAGTAAATGGAATTTGCTATAAGAAATCCAGTGCCGGGATTAGGTTGCACAAATGCTGGCTGAAGGTAAAATGTAAGCATCTTCTGTAAGGGCAACAACCACAACAAACCTTGGCCACTTTCACTTTCCCTTCCTTGCATTTGCTTGTCACGGGAATGTTATATGGAATGCAGGTACAGGTAGTGATGGGGAAAGACCAAAATATTTGTTACGTAGGCATTCTTGTGTAATTTTAGAAATTCTCTACATCAGGACTGCCCAGCCCTGTTTAAGTTTTCATTTCCACATAAATTTAGCACACGTGATTCTACAAAACAGCAGCTCAGTGAGGTCTCTAGCTGTTCAATGAGGTCTGATTTTTTATGGTTGGAGTGCAAACCTACAGGTTGGCAGATCTCCAGGTTTTGTTACGTAGGCATTCTCATCTAATTTAGGAAATCCCCTGAATCATAGGGCCTGATCTTTTGTTTATTTTTTATTTATTCGGCACCTTGTTTTGCTCCTTTTATATGTTTCTGTGTGGTAAATGGATGTGTGTTTTATTTGTCTTATCCATTTACACACCCATTAATGTAACTGTTATAAATAAATTTAAAAAATGTAAAAACTGTAAAAATATGGTATTGGGGACAGAAGCTCTGCCTGAGCTGTCTTGAGGCACCTGCTTCTTTTGTTAACTTTCAGTTGTTTTATATTTATCAGTGATGTGATGAAACCATGTAAAATACTAGTTGATAAATTGGTGCTGTTATACCTGCATGTTCAGTTGTAACAAAACTGTTCCTTCTCTGTGCCATTGTCCCTGTTGAGATTTAAGATACAGCTTTATGAGACGCTCATAATATAGACAAGCGTTTCTGTCGTCCTGAATATGACATTTTTTAACATACCCTTGCAGTTGTGATTCATTGATTTATATAAATAATCGTTATGGGGGTTCAGTTATTGCTTTCTGTCAAACCTTTCAGACTACATGAGGGGTGGACATGAGTCCTGAATCACTGCTTCCTGCTGCTGAAGAATGCTATTAGCCAATGCATTAGATAATAGCAAGTCATTATTATTATTATTATTATTATTATTATTATTATTATTATTATTATTCTTATTATTATTATTATTGGGCGGCACGGTGGTGCCGTGGGTAGCACTGTCGCCTCACAGCAAAAAGGTTGGGGGTTCGAATCTCGGCTTGGGGCCTTTCTCTGTGGAGTTTGCATGTTCTCCCCGTGTCCACGTGGGTTTCCTCCGGGGTCCTCCGGTTTCCTCCCACAGTCCAAAGACATGCAGGTAGGCTGATTGGAGACACTAAACTGTCCCTAGGGATGAGTGTGTGAGTGAATGGTGTGTGTGTGCCCTGCGATGGATTGGCGGCCTGTCCAGGGTGTATTCCTGCCTCTTGCTCAATGCACGCTGGGATAGGCTCCAGCACCCCCCGCGACCTTGACCAGGATAAGCGGGTACAGATAATGGATGGATTATTATTTTTATTATTATTATTAGAAGAAGAAGAAGAAGAAGAAGAAGAAGAAGAAGAAGAAGAAGAAGAAGAAGAAGAAGAAGAAACAAGAAACTGGTCTAATACAGCTGTCTGAGAATGCCTGCTTGATTGAATTAGTTGCCGTAGCACAATTTCACTTTATGGTACAACTTCAATTATGTGGTCCAACATAATGTTCGTTGCGTTCCTGTAGATATTAAATCAATCCATCTTTAAAAAAATAAATAAAATAAAAAAAATTAAAAGGACTTCGTTATTTGTGAACTTATGTTTGATTGTAATTGGTCTGTGTGGCTTTTTGGTGTATTGCGGCTTGTGAAAGCATTTCTATATGGCAGAGTATTATGTACCCTACCTGTGGCCTTTTACATGTTTTCATGTATTCTCATTACGATTGCTATAATGTACTGTAATACATGAGTACACATAAGTAAGGAAAGTGTAGCCTATTACCAAAGTGTACCCTATTTGCATTGCCTCCTTTCTTTGTTTTTCTGGTAGGCTACGGAACTTGAACTAGATTTTTCTAAGTTGAGCAAAACAGCACCAAATGAATGCATATTTAGTAACCAGGCATTCGTAGAGAGAAAGGAAATGAAAAGCGCGACCAATGAATGGAAACCGAAACTTGCCGTCAAATGTATGAGTCGGGCCCGGAAAACGAAGATAAAAGGAGGCGGGCCTCTCAGCTGTTCAAAACACAGCACCAGACAGACCGCTGTCACAAGGAGACTCGTCACTCTCATCTTGTTCATCTCGGCTGAATCCTCTTGAGCGACTCTCCGTTTGCACACAAATCGAAAAGTTCGACGTCCTAAAAGGCATTTATTCAAAAGGTAATACGTTGTTTTAATTCTACGTTCGTAATTATAAATAACGTGTTTGTTTTCTCACCACCTGTTTCTCTGTCTTATTAGATGTGCAAACTGTGCCTTAATAACAACCGTTAGCCGTAATAATTTGGAATAATTATTTTCAGAGTATTTCAGAAACTATGCTGTTTTGCGATGACTCCAACGCTGTATTATGAAATTAAAGCACATATGTGAGGTTCATTTCAAGTTGGTTTTAATTCATATCCTGTTGAGCTGATTTTTAAAATTTCATTATTTCGTTTCAGATCAAATCTCTCGTCATGGAGCTAACGATCAAACTCTTAAATGGGAATACTTTTTCCCTGTCCGTGGATCCGCGCACCACAGTCGGACAGCTGAAGTCCAGGATCCAACTGAACGAGAACGTCCCCAGCGCGAGGCAGCGGCTAAGTACGCAGAACGGCCACAGGATAGACCTGAAAGACGACAGGAAAACTCTGCAGGACTACGGTCTGCATTCGGGATGCACAATCGCCGTGCTGATCGTACAGACCTTTCAAGTGTTTCTGAAAACCACTACCGGCCAGACGCACACCTACGACGTTTCCCCGGGAGAGACCGTCTCTGAGTTCAAGCGCAAGGTCCAAAATAAGGAGCAGGTCGCCGTCCAGCAACAGAGGTTGGTCTACGAAAGCAAGCAGCTGGAGGATGGCCGTAAACTGGAGGACTACGGTATAAGAGAGATGAGCACCATCCACCTCGTGCTGCGTCTGAGAGGAGGCTGAATCTGGTTCACTGCGCCAGTTTTTCCATTATTTTTAACTCTGCTTCTTTTAATTTCTAAAATTATTTTTGTAAAATGTTTTAAAAATTTGAATTAAAATTCTATTTATAAGGATCTATTATTATACTAAAGACATAATGGGACCCTGCTCAACTAACTTGCTTTTACTTTTCAACTGTCTTTAATAATAGCTGTGAAATACTGAAATAAAATGTTATAAGTAATTCTCTGTATGTCATTAACTCTATTGAGTAATGTAATGTTTCAAATGTGAGGATGAGTATACAAGGATGTGCTTAGCTAAATGTATTTTCGTTTAGGTCATGATTGGCATAATTGGTGCGTCAAACTACACTGTGGTAGGTGGCAGTGGATGAATAGGAGGCAGTGTAGTATAATGGATTAATAACCAGGCTTATAACCTAACACATCACAGGTTCAATTCCTAGGTAGGACTCTGCTGTTGTACCCTTGAGTAAGGTGCTTTTAACCTGAATATGCAAGGACAAGTTTAGCTAAATGTGTTTTTTTAAGGCCATGCTTGGTGTAATTGGTGCATTATATGGCACTGCTTCAGTAAAAATGTCTAGCTAAAATGACAGGAAAATTGTGCAGGTGGCAATCTAGTATAACAGGTAAGGAGCTGGTCTTGTAACATAAAGGTCATAGGTTTGATTCCCAGGTAGGACACTGCCGTTGTATTCTTGAGCAAGGTGCTTAACCTGCACTGCTTCAGTATATATCCAGCGGTATAAATGGATGCAATGTAAATGCTGTGTAAAAAAAAGTTGTGTAAGTCGCACTGGATAAGAGCGTCTGCTAAATGCTTGAAATGGAATGCATAAATTGCTCTGGGTAAGAGTCTGCCAATGGCAGTAATGTAATGGTGCAAGAATAAACAAACCATGATGAAGGCAAGCACTTGTTTTATTTCAAAGGTCGAGTGGAAAAAATGGCTGATCATCGAAACGTTACATTAACGCATACCTGCGCAGAGTGCAGGATTTTATACAGCAGGTGCACATCGAGGTGTTTTCCTCCACGTCATTTGCTCTAGACATTACTACGTAGCAAGTAGCTGGATTTCGGTTCCTATACAACACTGGTGGGCATTCAAGACAACAGCAGTCTTTGCTTATAAGCAACAACACTGATAATGAAGTAATACTAAAGTAGAGCAATACTGATTAGTCTTACTTGACCACCAATCTGCATGTTGTGTTTAGCTTACACCTTAAAATTAGCCATTGATTTTGTATTGTATTGGGTTTTGTTGTTGAACTAATATGGATAATGCATTAGCTTCGCTCAAATCTCAGTTCAGCATCCAGGTTAAATTTAATCACGTGTCCATTTGTTTTTTTGTGACATGTGCGATTCTGCAAATTGAGGCAATGTGTGAAGGATCCAAGGCATTCTCTTCAATTATCGCATACAGTACAATCAGTCAACATGATTCTCAGTTCGTGTGCAAATCCTTATATTTATAAATGGCATTTTGATCCCTGTGGAACTGCCACTTCATTGGCGAACCGTTCGTTTAATCCACGACTGCACTGGATATGGTTCGACCATCGCGTTCATTTCCAGCACCTATATTTAGTACAATCAGGCCTACAGTATGTTAAACACGTGTCCTGGGAACCACGCACGTCCGGCACGTGCTGAATTCCGTAAAACTGAAGGGTGGTCGGGCGGCTTCACTTCCTTACCGACGCAAGGTAGGCGTACCAGAACAAAGCCACCAGGTTGGCAAACAGTACACGGAACTAAAACAAACAAACAAACAAACAAACAAACAAAAGAGAGCATTAATGGCTGCTATTGACAGTGCATCCGCTGTGAAATGCCATTCTTTGATATACAATTTTTGTGTTAAATTGACAGCGATACAGCACATTTTACTCTCGTGAGAACATGTCTGATCCCTCTGAACTGTATGAACCCTGTAATAGCTTAATGAACACTGAGCACTTCGCCGCGGAGCTGCTTACCTGAACAGGCACGTAGTTGATGTTGATAAATTGGAAAGGGGTCCACACTTTCCAGTTCATCTTCAGGGCTGGCCAGTAACCTGCTCTCACTTTGCCTTGAAATGCTGAAATTGTCCTACCCTGGAATGGCATCAGCAAGTTCAGATAACTCCAAGCTCGCCGGGCAAGTGTGCCTGATATTGATGTACTTCTACTGCTCCTTCTGGCATATGCCTTTGATACTACACTACATGGCCAAAATGTGGACATCTGACATCAACATCTCATCAAGAATTATGGGCATTAATATGGACTTGGTCTACCCTTTGTTGCTATAACAACCTCCACTTGTCTGGGAAGGCTTTACACTAGATGTTGGAGCACTGCTGCAGGGATTTGCTTCCATTCAGCCAGAAGACCATTACTGAGGTCAGGCACTGATTAGGCCTGGCTCGCAGTTGGCTTTCCAATTGATCCCCAAGGTGTTGGATGAGGTTGAGGTCAGGGCCCTGTGCAGGCCAGTCATTTTCTTCCACACTGTTCTCAACAAAACCATTTATATATGGACCTTGCTGTGTGCCCAGGGGCACTGTCACGCTGAAACAGGAAAGGGCCTTCCCCAAACTGTTAGGGAAGTACAGAATAGTCTAGAATATGACTGTATGCTGTAGCATTAATATTTGCCTTCACTGGAACTAAGGGGTCTAGCCCAAACCATGCAAAACAGCCCCAGACTAAAGGGTGTCCAGACACTTTTGGTTATATAGTATAAACAAGTCTGCAATCATTTGTTATTAAATTAGCCCACATTGTACTTGTTTTAAATACGCACCATCTTCTGCAAAATGCTGCATCAGTTTTTTTTCTCTCATTGCAAATATTGTAATGATTTTTGTAGAGGTATGTAGGATGTCCCAGGTTTTGTCCTTCACCTTGGTTTCACCGTCATCGTACGGACTGCAATAGCAGCAAATTTTTTATTTTTTTAAAAAAAAGGTCAGAAATGGGACAACCTCAAGGGCCATCTTGTCCTCACCACGTCACATGACACAAGCAACAGGGTCGCCACCAGTGCGGTGTCGGGTTGGCTGCTTTCGGACGCTTCCCCGAGTGAGAAAGCCGCACTGACCTCCAGGACGTTCATGACGAAGAAGAAGAGCAGGAGGAAGGCCGGCGCGAAGACGAGCCGATCCAGAAGCAGCCGCTTGAGCGCGCAGTAGGGCTCGCTGGACGGAAACAGCAGCTCCATCAGCTGGTAGAAGTAATGGCTCAGAGGTCCTGTGCAGAGCAGCCTGGAACGGGGAGAGAAAACAACTCCGCTGAAAGCGCTGAGGCTTCACAGGCAAAGACTTGAGACGATCACAAATCCTCGAAATGAGACATAGGCCGCAAAAACCGGCCAGGGAGCTTCGGTTTGAAATGCACGTACCCGAAAACGGCAAACCGTGCGGGTCCCAGAACGTTAAGGCCCTTCCTCAAATTTCCATCCGCCGTCCTCTTTTTTCTGCTCTCCAGAGCTTGGGAAAGCAGATTTCCCAGGGCAGAGAGAACTCCACTGAAAGGCAAGGGTTCGTAAACATTGGCATCTGTCAACGTGGTGGTAAGGGGAAAATAAAGCAGCATCTCTCCGTGGCCTCAGTTTACAGGGTGAACTTCTATTCAATCATAAGGACGCTGTTTATTTTAGAAAAGGGGGGGGGGGGGGTCCAGGAGTAACTCATTGGCGAAACACAGGTGGACTGTAGAGCAGAGTGCAATGTCACCGCTGTGGACTCGTTAGTGCGCAGAAACAGGGCATACAAACAGTAGTGTACTAGTTGTAAACGTGCGGAACTCAAATGGCGGGATGGTGAATTCAGCCAGAGCTACGACATGTAGCTAACGTAACAATCTAGTTTAGTCATTCATTTTAAGCGGGTTGCTACGCACTCCTGGTAGTGCCAGCTAATTGCGCAATCGTTCACCTATCGGAATAGCGGCGGTCTGCATGATCAACAAGCATTCTAGTTAGCACTGTAACGTTCGTGCCAAATAGCTTGCCAAGTATGTTTCACTAAAAAGGGAACCCTAGTTAGCAAGCTAACAATATCTCCAGGACTCCACAAATCCACAACTTTTCGTCAGCACATGGTAGTAATATATATTCTTGTTCGTGCTCTACACACTTGATTTTGTCCATTTGCGAAAAATCGATACACACTCCTTCCACCAAAACAATACAGCTGCGCGTTAGCTCAGTGTCAAAGTGCTAAGTAGCTAATAACTGGAACAACGTGTTTAGTCTTATTTCGCAATTAGATAATGCTAACCCAACACTGAAAAATAGCTAGTTAGCTTGTATAAACACTTGACCTATGGTCCCAAACCCAGTGACAGTAACGTACGTTAGCTGGCTGTCTAGATTGAATTTGGGAATACTCCCCTCAAAATAAGCATTACAAGCCCTCCACCAGTCACCGACCTTGTCACAGATTTGGTGAGAATCGGGTATTTCTTCAGCAAAAGCAAGTACTGCTCCAGCAGTCGCCGATGGAAGGCCGGGTCTCGGACAGGCAGACTTTCCACAGGCATTGTAATGTTCAGAAATAAATTAATTGCGGACACAAGCAAAGTTAAACAGGTTGCAATAGCCAACCAGCCATTGCCTACATCCTACAACGCTGATTTGTTTCGCAGCAACACGCCCATATATTTTTTAAAACCGTATTCATTGTAAAAACAGGCCGATTTGATAAACTTTTCACTAGCTAGCTAGTCTACTATGCGCATGCAAAACTAGCCGATTTTTACCTGATTCTATGTAACAGATTATTACAACCTAACAGTACCAAGCAATCTAATAAACAGTTGCCGACGAAAAATATTAACACATTGTGCTTGCCTACATAGTGATTTCAAACCCAACGTTGTGACATGACAATATTCGCATAAGTACCCGATTTCTACTCTACACATTACGGGTATGGCTGGCCGCAGGGCCCATCCCCAAATATGCCATTGGTTCATAATGGTTAATCATGCCAAAAGGGCAGGGCTTTTCGTCGGAGGCGGAACATTTTTAAATAACTGAACAAAGCACTGTTGCCACTGTTTCCGGTAATATCTTTAACAAAACTTCCCAAATGTTCAATTTGCTCATAAACAACACATGATAACTTCTCTTAAAATATGTTTAAAAAAATAAATGTAAAAAATCACATCTCCCATTGACAATCGTGTATATTTAATCCCAATGACGAAAAATATTAGGGATTTTGTCGTTTCTCTGGCAACCCTGTCAGTGCCTTGTTCCTGTTCTCGCGGTAATTACAGTCAGCGCGCCAAATTCTTATTGCGAAAGTAGCGCTGGTAAATTGACAGCGCCACAACGGTGCAGACGTCGGTCTGTGCATTTTAAAAATTACTTTTGATTTGACACGAGTATACTATGAATTCGATACCCAACGTTTTTATATCTAGCTACTATTAGCTAATGAAGATAGCAAGCCACTTCTTCGCATTTGTATTATTTTTGACGTAGCTAGCTAGCACGCTAACCCGGCAGTGCGCACTGAGTGCATCGCATAAAAACATTGACACAACAGCAGATTAAATCCAGGAGTAAAGTCAAAGTCAATCAACTTTTCCCCCAACAAAATGGTTTTGCAAAACAGTGGGAGATACAGGGCGGACACAGGACAAGGTGGAGACCAGGATAATCAACAGTAAGTAATTGATTTTAGTTTGCGAATAGCTGCTATTTTACCCACGCTTTTGTTTACTGGAGAGATGTTACCGAAAGCGTATCTAACCGTGTTACCCTTGCAGCACTTTCAACACAAATAATGCCGTCGTTTTGCTATTCGACTCAACTTCAGGTGAATTCGCACGTCAAGCTGCACACTATTCTATGAACGATATCCGCTTTTCTTTTTCTTGATTTTTCCTATTAAATTTTAGACTATAATACTGGAGCGTGTACATCATGCTACTTCCTACTCACAAGCTACTTCTTACAGTGTAAATTAGCTATAATTAGCATTAGTTGGTTGGCTCTAACATGGAGAGTTTTTAGTCTTCATTTAGGTAAAGTGTAACGTTTCTTTTGGTGTTTACAGATTTCAAGAATATGTAATTATACACAGATTTAGCTATTGATCTTGGATGTGTGCACCGCTGTAGTTGGAATACTATGCATTTTTGGTATTCTACCCCAGTTTTGTAACCATGTGCCAACTAAGGGGGTTGTTTCAGAGCTGTGTTGACAATCAAAGCCAGTCACCCTCATGTTTACCCTCATGCGTCCTTAATTGTCCTTCCGCTCAAAGCAAAGTTTGGATCTGGCCACGGATTCAGAAAGGCTACCATATGATAACTGTACGAGGCTTTGTAATTGTGTGATGTGACGATGAACGGTAGGCTGGCTTTGTGTCAGCAGTTTGTCTGACCTCAGAAGAAATTTGAGCTTCTGTCTTGCCAGGGTCTGTTCGCTCATTTCGATTTTAATAGTCACTTGATTTGTTCTCTAATGCTGTTTTGAGTGTGATATCGGGGTCTTAAGGCAATGTAACGTGGTCGTTTCCCGCAGAGACGATGCCTCTTCCATGTCAGCCGTCAAGCGGCTGGAACGTAGCCAGTTTACGGATGAGATGGACGCCCGCTTCGGCTTTGAAAGGATGAGAGAACCGGGGGAGAAGACGGGCTGGCTCATAAACATGCACCCGGTATGACTGAGTCTTGAGTGGGGGTTGACAGTCCTATTACTGGAAGCCTGGATGTGGGTGATTTGTCCTGTGCAAAAGTACGGAAAAACATTATTTGAAAATTGATTATTAATTTCTATGCTTGGTTAGACATGTAGAGCAAGTGGATGACCAACTATGGGTTTCTTGCATTTCCACAACGGAAACAGATCTCTTGTTAATGTTCAGTGCTGATTTTATCATATCTCATAATGACTTTAACATGGTATCAGGCTTTTCTTTTCTTTTTCACTTGGATTAACTGATGTCACCTCCCTCAGACTGAAATCCTAGATGATGACAAGAGGATGATCAGTGCCGTGGACTATTATTTCATTCAGGAAGATGGCAGCAGGTTCAAGGTGTGGCCTTTTCCATTACATTACATTACATTACATTACAGGCATTTAGCAGACGCTCTTATCCAGAGCGACTTACACAACTTTTACATAGCATTTTACATTGTATCCATTTTATACAGCTGGATATATACTGAAGCAATTTCGGTTAAGTACCTTGCTCAAGGGTACAACGGAAGTGCCCTACCCCGGGAATCGAACCTGCGACCTTTCGGTCACAAGCCCAGTTCCTTACCCACTGTGCCACACTCCGTCCTCTTTTCCTCTTGCGTGTCGATCGCCGTTAGATACGCACGAGCCGCGGCTGAAACTGACCCGCTTTGCGTCTCTTGTGTTCTATAGGTGGCCCTTCCGTTTAAGCCCTACTTTTACATCGCCACAAAAAAGGTGAGTCGGGTTCGTGTTTGCGCGCCTCTTTTTGGTCGACTGGCGGGTCTTCGCTTCGACGTGCGGGTGCGTCACCGTTTTTAAAAACGACCGCGTCTGTCTTTCTTGATTCGGAGCAGAACTGCGAGAGGGAGGTCATATCCTTCCTGTCCAAGAAGTTCCAGGGAAAAGTGGCGAAGCTGGAAATGACTCCTAAAGAAGATCTGGACCTGGTGAGACCTGTTTTTGCTTTGTTGGCGTTTCGTTTTTTTTTCAGAAATCGGTGGTGTGAAAACTGCATCGCTCCGTATGATGGTCTGATGATATACTGGAATTATATTATACCAGTAATCTTTCTCTTGACAAATTGGATAAGATAGCAGGGTGCTGCTGATTGGTTTCAGAATTCTTCTTTCTTTTTTTCCTGGACAAAATATTACGCTACGTTGCATTTATTTGGCAGATGCTTTTATCCAGAGCCACATACAACACATGCATAAATAAGTGCAAATGGCTTTATAATGAAGTATAAATGTGCTTCGGGCGTGAAGTACAGCCTTGGTTCAGGCTGAGATTTCTCAGGGTGGTTTGCGTCTTTCCCTTTGTAGCCGAACCATTTGGTTGGTCTGAAGAGGAGCTACATTAAGCTGTCCTTCAACACCGTGGACGACCTCATCAAGGTCAAGCGCGAGATCTCCCCAGCTGTGCGCAAGAACAGGGAGAGGGAGAAGTCCAACGACGCCTACACCGCCATGCTCTCCAGGTATTGCCTCTAAGCTGGGTCGATGTGAATATGCACGCGCGTGATTGGTCAAGCTTTGTGCCCGCTACTGAAAGTGGCTGAATTTGATGGGCGGGGAGAGACCAGCAACTCTCAATCAGATGGACACGCTACCGTCATGAGTAAAATAACACCTAGTGTAGGATTTCTCGGGGGAAATGAAGAACATTAGTTCCAGGATTTCAGTCAAAACCATTTAAATTCAGGAAAAAAAGACTGAAATTCAGTGAAAGAAGCCCAAAATCTTCGTGGAACTTTTTGGTCATTTTTCAAATCACAGTAAAAATTTCAGTGACTTATAAGCTATATTGAGTAAATGTAATGCGAATTCACTCCCAACCCTGATTGGTTAATTTGCCCATGGCTGGTTGGTTGACGATCTCCCCTCGTCGTCTGGTCTTGCCAGTGCTCTGGCCGGAGGAAACGTCAACGCCGCGGAAGAGGCCGGGTCGTCCAAGAAGATATCCGACCAGATGGACAACATCGTGGACATGAGGGAGTACGACGTTCCTTATCATGTCCGCCTCTCCATCGACCTCAAGATCCACGTGGTGAGTTATGTGCTTGGCTTGGATGGTAGGCACAGGGATTTGGAAGACGGTTGGAAATGGCTATGAACTGTGATTTGTGACCGAATTCCCTGCGTCCCGTCCCAGGCTCACTGGTACAATGTCCGGTATCGGGGCAGCGTGTACCCTCCTGAAATCGTGAGGCGGGACGACCTCGTTGAGCGACCGGTAAGCGCGGGTTGGCGTTTGAATAATTTCGATTTTCAAAAGCAGCACTTGAAGCTCAGAGCAACGGAAAATTATGATTAAGAGCCACATGTCAAATTTCAGGCTTCGGGAACAAGCAGAATAGACGCAACATACATCATACAAAAACTAATAGCTCTGCTCGCTCTTATCTTTTTTCTGACTTATTTTCTTTCTCGTTCTTCAATTGGGAACACCGTCACCCTCCGCAGTTTTATTATGTTGTTGTTATGGTGCGTTACCTTTGGCTGATGGGCTGCAAATGTGCTGTTGCGTCGCAGGATCCCGTCGTGTTGGCCTTTGACATAGAGACCACCAAACTGCCCCTGAAGTTCCCAGACGCGGAGACCGACCAGATCATGATGATATCCTACATGATAGACGGGCAGGTGCGTGCTGGCCGGTGTTGACTCACCGGTTTGACTGTCTCACCGAGTTTCACCACGGTGGTTCTCGAGCCTCGTGTGTGCTACAGTCGAGCGACGGCTGACTTCTCGATCTCGTTTGTGCCGCAGGGCTACCTCATCACTAACCGGGAGATAGTGTCAGAGGACATAGAGGACTTTGAGTTCACCCCCAAACCGGAGTATGAGGGACCCTTCACGGTGTTCAATGAACCAGACGAGGTGAGCGGGCATCGGGCGCTGAGCATAGTCTTAATTAAAAGAGCTCAGCTGGTCTGAAGAGAAGGTTGAAAAGGCTGACCGGTTCCTTCCTGCTTCTTGGTTTTAGGCCTCTCTCATCCAGAGGTGGTTTGAGCACGTCCATGAGACCAGACCCAACATCTTCGTCACCTACAACGGGGACTTTTTCGATTGGTGAGAAATGCCCGTTCCCTCTCTGTGCGAATTGTACGACTTCGCCCGCATCAACTTCTGTTCTGACCGTTCTGTTGAGTTCCTTTCGTTTTTGTTTTATGGTCAATGGGAGCAGCTCGTTAGCCGTTAATGTTTCCTGGCTGGAAACGGCTGAACCATTCATCGATCTCCTTGTAGTTTTCGGGCATAATGGGGGAGGGGGCGGTGAGGTAATAATGTCTACCCCACGTGTATTGGGGATCGTACCCGCGTGCGGTCATTGCCATGACGTCTCGTCCTCAGTCTTCGCCCTCCGCTCTTCCTCAGGCCCTTTGTGGAGACGCGGGCTGCTCAGCACGGTCTGAACATGTACCAGGAGATCGGCTTTCAGAAGGACAGCCAAGGCGAATACAAGGCCAGCCAGGCCATCCACATGGACTGCCTGAGGTGGGAGAAGTGTTTATTTTTTTATTTTATTTTTTTTTTCGATGGAAACTTTGTGCGATGGGAGTGAAACCTGAGGTGGAGGAAGTGTTTTTTTTCAAAATTTTTTATACATACTCTCTTGCAGTGTTTGCCACAGGATTTTGGGAAACTGTTGGTGGGGTCGGGTGGAGTGGGGGGGTGACCGCATACCCTAAAGGGGGTCCGGCCACAGTGTAACTGGCCAATGGGAAGCGCTGCTTGTGCGATGGGAGCCACAGCCTGTAGCAGAAACGCTGTGTGAACTCCTGTGTGAACCCGCTGTTGTGCTTCAGGTGGGTGAAGCGCGACAGTTACCTGCCCGTGGGGAGCCACAACCTGAAGGCCGCGGCCAAGGCTAAGCTGAGCTACGACCCCGTGGAGCTGGACCCGGAGGAGATGTGCCGCATGGCTACGGAGGAACCGCAGGTAAACTTCCGGGCCACAGGTCAAAGGTCACTAATGTGGGTGTGTGTGTGTGCGCTATGCATCGTGTGTGCGCTATTGCATGACTGAAATGGAAGTCATTCTTATGGTGATCTGTAGTGCTGTTCGGAGGCGATTGATGAATGTTGTGTGAAATGGTAGCTTCTTACTGGAGAGAAAAAGAAAGTTCTTAGTCTGTGTCTATTGGGGTTCATTCCTAAATGTTTGGGGAGAACCTGCCCCTGAATCCCATTTTCTGGGCACCTGTGTCTTTTTAACGAACTGATGTGCAAAACGGAATCTTTTTTATTAGTTGTTCATAACTGAAAAGCCCTCTCCTTCGCCTGTTTGCAGACTCTGGCCACTTACTCCGTGTCGGACGCCGTGGCAACCTATTACCTGTACATGAAGTACGTTCACCCTTTCATCTTCGCCCTCTGCACCATCATCCCTATGGAACCAGACGAGGTTTGTCTTCCTCTGTGAGCCTGCCTGTTCTCAATCTGCACATTTCTAAAGTCCTTTAGGAACATGGCTCTCAACCAGCATGCATTGTTGTTGTATTTGTGGCCTGTGGAATTCACAAAATCCATCTGTGCTGGGATGAGACTTACTTCCTGGTGATTGAAACGTTTTTTTTTTTTTTTTTTTTTTTTTTTTGGGGACGGTTCAGGTGCTGCGGAAGGGTTCTGGAACCCTCTGCGAGGCCCTGCTGATGGTGCAGGCTTTCCACGCCAACATCGTCTTCCCCAACAAGCAGGAGCAGGTCTTCAACAAGCTGACGGACGACGGCCACGTGCTGGACTCCGAGACCTACGTGGGGGGGCATGTGGAGGCCCTGGAGTCCGGCGTTTTCCGCAGCGACATTCCGTGCCGCTTCAAAATGGTAGGAATCTCCCCACCCTCACAAACCGTGGAGATGATGATTGTTTATATTATGTGTGTATGTTACATTTTTTAAAATTTTGCTGAGGAAAAGGCAGAAGATGCCCTCTAGCATTTAAAATTTTGGTTTCTGAGTATCTAAGTTTGGTTATCCAAAAGCTGGTCCTTTGTCTGTTAGAAAGGTGTGACCTGAAAGTTGTGCTTTTGCTCTTTGTGGAACCCTGGGGTCAGCAGTTTTAACTTTTTGGGTAAAAATGTGTTTTGGCAGAACCCTGCCGCGTTCGACTTCCTGCTGCAGAGGGTGGAGCGGACGCTGCGACACGCCATCGAAGAGGAAGAGAAGATCCCCCTAGAGCAAGTCCTCAACTTCAACGAGGTGAGACGGCGCTCGTTTCCATGACTACTAACGACCAACAGGAATTCCATATCGCTTCCCCAACATAAAGTGGTACCCTATTACCATTATGGGAAAACCTGTTTATAAGCTTTTTGGACTGCAAAAACATTTTTTGAAGAAAAATATTAGACAGTGCTATCATTTCAGTAAAAGTGTATTGGGTCTGGAGGAATTGCGTGGTGACCCCTGAGCACATGAACTTGGTTGCCGTGGTGATATGTCCTGAGGTTGAACTGAAGGAGTTAACCACCTCTCACTCTGTAGGTCTGTGAGGAGATAAAGAAGAAGCTGATATCTCTGAAGGAGGTGCCCAACAGGATCGAGTGCCCGCTCATCTACCATCTGGACGTGGGGGCTATGTACCCCAACATCATCCTCACCAACCGCCTGCAGGTAGGGCGGGGGCACCAGCCGGAGTAATCATTTAAAACGTGTAAAATGGAACGGTCTCAATTCAAATCTGACGCGAGAGCTTGCTGGGCAGACTGGAGCAGGACCTCTCCACCCTGCTCCAGCCAATAGTCACCAGCCAATTCAGACCCAAGAGCTGACAGTGTGATCATAGGGCTCTACAGTGCTCCCTTTTCAGGAGCGTTTGCTCCTGAAAATTGATGTTTGCTGACTGTCAAAATAATTTAGGAGCACATCTGCTAAGTGGGATGCGTTGGTGTGCTCCTGAACTTTTCTACTGAGGAGCATATGTGCTTCTTGGGGGAAAAAAATGTGCTAGCATAGAGCCTTGGATCAGCTGGTTTAATTGACCAATCAAGTATTGAGCAGCAACAGAATACAGCCATCCAGAGCCTGGGTTGAGTAACTGTGGAATAGAGGGTAGTCCCTGAGTGGTTTCTCCCCCCCCCCCCAGCCCTCAGCCATGGTGAACGAGGCCACCTGTGCAGCCTGCGACTTTAACAAACCCGGGGCCAACTGCCAGAGGAAGATGACCTGGCAGTGGAGAGGGCAGATCAGTAAGTGCTTCCTGTGGGCCGACCCTGCATTAGAGTACCTGAACCATGTATCCACCCACACATGATTCCTGTGGCTTTCATCTCTCTTTGGGCCATAACTGGTTGAGGTCGTAACTCAAATAAGGTCGTAACTTCAGGGATTCATTCCTTGTATTTATTCTATGAATACATTTTGTTTATTGACATCCCTCATAAACAGTGTTGTATTAACCCTTTAAGGTACGGTTAGAATGTTGTTAACCGAGCATTCTAATGTTGATGTAACAATCACTGCTGGTAACTGAGTTCTAGAATTTAGGATTTAGAATGTTCAAAAAATATTCCAAAAAAACATACTCTTCACAGGGTTAATATTAATACACTGTTATTGTGGAGAGATAAAGTCTGACTCTGCCCCCCCCACTCTGTGTCCCCACAGTGCCGGCCGGCCGCAGTGAGTTCCACCGAATCCAGCAGCAGCTGGAGTCGGAGAAGTTCCCCCCGTTCTTCCCCAACGGCCCGCCCCGCGCCTTCCACGAGCTGAACCGCGAGGAGCAGGCGCGCCACGAGAAGAAGAGGCTCGCGGGTGAGCGGGCCGGACCCCTGCGCTTCCACCCTTTCTCCAGGGGGAGGCGCTAGTGCTCAGCTTCATTGGGGGAATGGCTGTTTTCTTCAGTTCACAGTTGACTGAGGACATTGGTATATCATAAAAGTGTCGTTTGGGTAAATTCTGCATGTATTTAAGGAAGTATTTCTCTTCAGAGAGAGTTGTTAATGTGTGAAAACTCTTTCTAGGTTCTGTAGTGGAAGCTGTAGAGTCAGAACCATCCAGACTCAGTGTAGTCCTGGATACTCTCTAGCCTGTAGGTAAATGGAGAGCTTTGATGGTGGACTGAATGGCCTGCTCTCTCCATCATGCAGGCTTATGTTCTCCTAAGTCCTTGCGTCAAATGCTTTTACGCTTTGACAGCTGATAGCAGGAGAGAACTGTCAGTGGTAAAGCCAAATGCTAGGGTCCCTTGAGACATTTCGGGGCCTGGTAGATTCCTGAGAAAGCAGGGGAAGAGTCCCTGATTTAATGGAGAACAGTCACTCTCCAGTTAATTTCCCCTGTGGAGGTTTCCTACGCTAGCCTGATTCGGGGTCTCTGTCTGCCGCAGATTACTGCAGGAGGGCCTACAAGAAGGTGCACCTGACGCGGCTGGAGGAGAGGGTCACCACCATCTGCCAGCGGGAGAACTCCTTCTACGTGGACACCGTGCGGGCCTTCCGCGATCGCCGCTACGAGTTCAAGGGCCTGCACAAGGTGCCGGGGGAAAATGGCCGTCGTGGCCTTCGGGGAACGTGTGCGCTCTGCTTTGGGGACGGATGCTGGTGGTCAGCGGCTCTGCTGAATCGATGAGCTTTCAGACCTGGATCCGAGTAGCCCGTATGGGCTGCTTTACCCTCTGTGTTACTGCAGTGGCTTATATTCGCTTGTGTGTACACTCTCGTGTGTCCTGCCCTCCTGTCCTCTTTGTCCTGTGTAGCCGAGCGTCTTCATTGTAACCGAATGTCATAAATGCCCCCCACTACATGAGAAAATGAAAGATTTGGGCAGGAGGGAGCAGTCCTAAAGATAGTAGTTTGGATGGACAAAAAGCCATGTTTCACATCCTTATTGTCAACATGGATTTTTAAAATTTTCAGTGTAGTTTAGTGTCCTCGAAGGCAGCTGTTCCCAGACATTTCAGGCCCAAGGCATCCCTGTAAATAATTTCCATTTTCGCTGCATCCCAAAATGACTTTAAAATGTTTGTACGCATTTTTAAGTACTAAAAAACTGCGGTGTGTCCCCCTGTCCCCTCTCAGGTTTGGAAGAAGAAGCTGTCCAACGCCCAGGACAGCGGCGACGCGGCCGAGGTCAAGCGTTGCAAGAACATGGAGATCCTCTACGAGTCGCTGCAGCTGGCCCACAAGTGCATCCTCAACTCCTTCTACGGCTACGTCATGCGCAAAGGGTGCGGTCGCTATGGAGCCGCCGCGTTTTCTCCACACCCGTTGCCAAGTTCACATGAATTGCTGTAACGTTTTAGGGGAGCGTTCTCATTTAATTACAGTCAAGTCTTTTGTTATCAAGTCGTTGCCGTGGTCATGAAATCTATGCGTGACTGCAGCCGTATGAGAGGTTTTTGAGAGCGAGCTTCTGAGGGAGCGAGCGTCTTTTTAAATCCGCTGCTGCATTTCCGTTCCTGTCCACTAGGGCGCGCTGGTATTCCATGGAGATGGCCGGGATCGTGTGCTACACTGGCGCTCACATCATCACCCAGGCCAGGGAGCTGATTGAGCAGATCGGGTGAGCAGCTGCTCTTTCTGGGCTCTCTCTACTGCTGTCCAACTGACTCCAGGGCTCCACTGGTTCTCCAGGGCCTATCGCGTGAAACTCAGCAGAGGCTGTCCGAGGTCCTCTGGCTCGTCCGTGGTGCCTTTCTGAAACGTGGGCGGATCAGATAAGATGTAACTTTTGTGTCCTGAATGCGCTGTACTTGGATAAGGTGGATGACACCGATTTCAGTGTATATTACACTGTGTGTGTACTGTGTGTCTAAAGAACTGGACTAAAGGGTGACTAGAGGTTTGGTGCTCTGCAGCTAAAGTTGTTTTGCAAACAAAGTTTAATGTCTTTCTATTTTTACACAAATAAGGTCTATTTCTATTTTTTCCACAACTAAAGTTTTTCATATTTTTTTGTGTTTCTCCCCAACATCGCAGGAGGCCTCTTGAGCTGGACACTGACGGAATCTGGTGCGTCCTGCCCAACACCTTCCCCGAGAACTTCGTCATCAAGTCGAGCAACGAGAAGAAGCCCAAGGTGACCATCTCGTACCCTGGCGCCATGCTCAACATCATGGTGAAGGTGAGCCCATCTCTTTCCTCAAAAAGGATCTTCATTTCAGAATGCTGGGATGATTGAGTTGGTGTCCTGGGATAACCCTGACAAAAGCTGAAACCTCTGCAAAGTTGAGGCTTTGTTTGTTCAGAGCAAACTTTTGTGTTTGTGTTAGAAAAATTTCTGGCCACTGTTCTGTACTGTAAGCTAGAAATGAGTGCTGTCAATGGGGAGGAGTTAGCAGATGTCCCAAAATTATAAAATGGAGAGAGTTTAAAATGATCAGTCTTCTTGTGGACCCCCCCCTCTCCCCCATTTTCAATTCATAGATCATTCCTTTATTTCACTTGTAGATCAGACTTTAGAAAGCATTTTTTGGAACCGTATCTGAAATCTGTGGTGCCAGCTGCACCAGCAAAAGTACATCCGTTGATAGTGTTTTATTAAACTTCTCACATTTTTGGATCTCTCTTACCCCCCTCTCCTGCCCCCCCACTTCAGGAGGGCTTCACCAACCACCAGTACCAGGAGCTGGTGGACCCGGCCTCGCTCACCTACGAGACGCGGGCGGAGAACAGCATCTTCTTCGAGGTGGACGGCCCTTACCTGGCCATGATCCTGCCCGCCTCCAAAGAGGAGGGGAAGAAGCTGAAGAAGAGGTGGGGCGACCTGGGGACAGGCAGGGGGTGACCTGGGGGTATTGGGGTGGGAGTGGGGGATGGGGGGTAATTCAGTTCTGCTTGTCCTGTAGTCTGTGGAGACCTGTGGCACTGGTCCCTCTCTGAAAGGTCCTTTCCAAAAAACAGCTGCTGAATTTAGAGTAGCGTGCTGGCTTCCTGGAATAGCTGTGTCATTTTGGGGGTGGGGTGGGGGGTACATTACATTACAATTACATTACATTACTGGCACTTTCCAGACACATTTATAAAGGGTGACTGTTGAACCGGAAAGTAGCCCCAGCAGTTAATGGCGTTAGTGCCGCTGCTGTTCAGATTTGAGAAACGCGGGCGTGAAACCTCCCCCTGGGGTAACGGCCCGCCTCTACCTGGGCGCAGGTACGCCGTGTTCAACGAGGATGGCTCCCTGGCCGAGCTGAAGGGGTTCGAGGTGAAGCGGCGCGGAGAGCTGCAGCTCATCAAGATCTTCCAGTCCTCCGTGTTCGAGGCCTTCCTCAAGGGCACCACGCTGGAGGAGGTCTACGCGTCCGTGGCCAAGGTGGCCGACTACTGGCTGGACGTGCTGTACAGCAAGGTAACCGATCCCTGGCTCCGTACACCACGGGGGGGTCCCGAGCGATGAAGCAGGGGGTCGCTGTCAAGACCTGTGCCCCCCATAAATGAGAACTCAAATCTCATGTTAAAATAACTCACTAACATCTACACCAGGGGATGCCTTGTTCTCCTTGTACACACCTTTCACACACAGCCATCCAGTGGGCGCGGGTGGTGCTCAACAGTTATTGGTTAGACAGGTTTCATTGCTGGAGATGCGTTCAATAGAACGGTTTCGCCACTTTGAGAGTGATCCAACCATGGTACCTCATTTTTATTGTTGTAGCGTGGACAGTTTCATTGGTTTGAATTAAAATATTTTTGTTCTGATTGACGTCCCTCTACCCTCCTCCACCCCGTGTCCCTCCAGGCGGCCAACATGCCGGACGCGGAGCTGTTCGAGCTGATCTCGGAGAACCGGTCCATGTCGCGGAAGCTGGAGGACTACGGGGCGCAGAAGTCCACCTCCATCAGCACGGCCAAGCGGCTGGCCGAGTTCCTCGGGGACCAGATGGTGAAGGACGCCGGGTTGAGCTGCCGCTACGTCATCTCCCGCAAGCCGGAGGGCTCGCCCGTCACGGAGAGGTGAGCTCGGCGTGTGCGTGTGTGTGTCTATATATTCATGTTTATGTGTGTGCACATTTGTGTGCATGTGTGTGTGTGTGTTCTTGTTTTCCTATCCTTGT